>JASSZA010000032.1:382500-435000 GCA_031835075.1 Saguinus oedipus | reverse complement strand
CCCCTAGCCCCCACCCCCCAGGTCCCAGTGTGTGATGCTCCCCTCCCTGTGTCCACGTGTTCTCACTGTTCAACTCCCACTTAGGAGTGAGAACATGCGGTGTTTCGTTTTCTGTTTCTGTGTCAGTTTGCTGAGAAAGATGGTTTTCAGCGTCATCCATGTCCCTGCAAAGGACGTGAACTCATCCTTTTTCATGGCTGCATAGTATTCCACGGTGTGTATGTGCCACTAATTTTCAGACAGAATCTTGCTCTGTCACCCAGGCTGGAGTGCAGTGGTGGGATCTCGGCTCAGCACAACCTCCCCCTCCCGGGTTCAAGCCATTGTCCTGCCTCAGCCTCCCGAGGAGCTGGGATTACAGGCACCCACCACTACACTCAGCTAATTTTTTTGTATTTTTAGTAGAGATGGGGTGTCACCATGTTGGTCAGGCTGGTCTCGAACTCCTGACGTGAAGTGATCCACCCGCCTCGGCCCCGGCACTTACTAGTGTGTGCTACGAGGGTGTCAGCGCCCCGGTGCCCTGCAATGCTCAACCTCAGCTACTGGGCAAGATGCTCTTTCCTTCCAAGAAGGAGGCAGGTACTCTGCCCTCCCCACCCCTCCACGGGCCAACTCCAGTTAAAACAAACTGCGTTTGCCTGTTCTGGACATTTTATATACACAGAACCATACACGACGTGACCTTTTGTGCTGGCTCCTCTCACTGAGCATGACGGGTTCAAGGTTCGTCCGTAGTGGAGCACCTTTCCTTTTCATGGCTGTATAATATTCCATTGGTGCTAATTCTAATTCTAATTCTATTTGCTGTCTTCTGATCGAAGCCCCTGCCTTTCCCCGTTCCAAGTCCACGTGGAGATCCTCCTCCTCTGACCCTTGGGTTTTGCCAGCCGGAAAACGGGCACCCCTCCCCACCCCGGGGTGCTGCCTTCCCTTTGCGATGAACCTGCGGAAGGACGGGAAGGCGCCTCAGCTCTGTCTTCAGGGTCCCGTCTCCTCTTCCGCTGCTCTTCACGGCAACGTGAGGTGAATCTGAAACACGACGGTTACCCCCGTGTCCTGAAGGACCTGAGATGGCAGCATCCGTCGGAAGGTCAGCCTCCAAGGTACACATCTTATTTTTTTATTTTTCCCTCCCTCCCTCCCTCCCTCCCTCCTTTCCTTTCTTTAAGTCTTTTATTTACATATTATTTACTTATTTATTTTTTTGAGACAGAGTTTCGGTTCTGTCACCCAGGCTGGAGTGCGATGGCTCGATCTCGGCTCACCGCAACCTCCGCCTCCCGGGTTCAGGCAATTCTCCCGCCTCAGCCTCCTGAGTAGCTGGGATTACAGGCACGTGCCACCGTGCCCAGCTAATTTTGTGTATTTTTAGTAGAGACGGGGTTTCACCATGTTGACCAGGATGGTCTCGATCTCTCGACCTCGTGATCCACCCGCCTCGGCCTCCCAAAGTGCTGGGATGACAGGCGTGAGCCACCGCGCCCGGCCTTTATGTAGCTGTTATTAACACACCGTACAATTCCCCCATTTGAATGGTTTTTAACGCTCTGCCATCACCACCTCTACTCAGTTCCAGAAAGTTCTTATCATTCTAAAAACGGAGGCCGTGCACCCAGGAAGCTGCCGCTCTCTAGCCCCTTCCCCACAAACCTAGTCTCTGCCTCTGTCACTTTCCCTATTCTAGACATTTTATATAAATGGAATCCCAGACATTTTACTATAAATTTATATAAACGTATTAAATAAACTTATATACAGCTTGTGGCCTTTTGTGTGTGGCTTCCCTAGAGTGTGACATCTTCAACATTCAATCACACTGCAGCCTGCATCCGAGCTGGCTCCTTCCTTTTCATGGGTGTATAATATTCCATCGCAGGAAGGGACCACACAGCACCTATGTATTCATCCAACAGCAGACACTCGGTTTGTTTACAGCTTTTGGCTACTGTGAATGTCAGAAATACACGCTCGGAGCCGCAGACTAAAATCAGCCCTGACACAAAGGACCTTTCAATTTTCACTTCCCGGGCTGCAGGGAGGGGACCCTCCCTGGCCATCGTGCCACCGGGGTGCAATGAACAAAGGAAAACACACACATGTATCCCTGAGGCACGTGGGGTCTGATCCCCGTGGGCCGGAGCCGGACCTCACCGTCTAAACTAAAACCCGAGTGGCTGAAAACTTAAAACTTTTATCAACAGGCGAAAGCCACGGAGAGCTGGGACCCGCCTGTGAGCACGTCCAGCACTGATATCTCGGTGAAAGTACAAGGACGTAGAGTGTCCTACGTGCCTGTGAGCTCGGCGTGTCTAACGGCTACATAGGATTGCTATGGAATACTATGCAGTCATGAAAAAAGGATGAGCACGGCGTGTCTAACGGCTACATAGGATTGCTATGGAATACTATGCAGTCATGAAAAAGGATGAGCATGGCGTGTGTAACAGCTACATAGGACGGGGCCTCACAGAGAGTTATAAGCACAGTTATGATTTAACAAGAAAACTTTAAAAAGGAACTTTTCTACTTCACACAGTGGGACCCAGTCTCGCCTCCCTCTTTGGCACCCTGACGCCTCGGACATTCTCTGTCCCCAAATCCTGGCGTCCAACCGAAATGCCCATCAGTCAATCAAACACAACGTGGCACACAGACACCGTGGAATAGTATGCAGCCATGAAAAAGGATGACCTCGGCGTGTCTAACAGCTACATAGGATGGGGCTTCACAGAGAGTTATTAGCACAGGGTATGATTTATTCATGAACACAAAAGGAAACTAGGCGGGTGCACTGACTCACGCCTGTCATCCCAGCACTTTGGGAGGCTGGCGCAGATGGATCACCGGAGGTCAGGAGTTCGAGACCAGCCCGGCCAACATGGTGAAACCCCATCTCTCCCAAAGATACAGAAAATTAGCTGGACGTGGTGGCGGGCGCCTGTCATCCCAGCTCCTCGGGAGGCTGAGGCAGGAGGATCTCTTGAACCCGGGAGGCGGAGGCTGCGGTGAGCCGAGATGGCGCCTCTGAACTCCAGCCCGGGGGACAGAGCGAGACTCCATCTAAAAGAAAAATAAAACAACTGTTAAATGTTTACAGAAAGAGCAGACAGTGAACGAACCCTACAGTTGAATAACGGCCTCGGAGTATTAAAAGAACATTTCTCTCTTGCAAGGATCAGCGGGCAGAACTGACAGATTTTTTTTTTTTTTTTTGGAAAAGAAAACGTTTCAGCTGAGTGTCTCGACATGTCACACATCTCGGGAACAGACACTTTGAGGTCACCAGGGTGTGTGAAGCGGTCCCTGGCACGGGTCCCCTGGGAGTCTGCTCTTAGTACGCCCAGGAAGCCCGTCGCAGAGAGAGACTGTTTCATGCAAAATGTTTCTTTTCGGGGCCAGAGCCGGACCTCACCGTCTAAACTAAAACCCGACTGGCTGGCAACTTAAAACTTCTCTAAACACGTGAAAGCCACGGAGAGCTGGGACCCGCCTGTGAGCACGTCCAGCCCTGATATCTTGGACCGAGTCTCACCTCCCTCTTTGTCACCCTGACGCCTCGGACATTCTCTGTCCCCGAATCCTGGCGTCCAACCGAAATGCCCATCAGTCAATCAAACACAACGTGGCACACAGACACCGTGGAATACTATGCAGCCATGAAAAAGGATGAGTTCGTGTCCTTTGCAGGGACATGGATGAATCTGGAAACCATCATTCTCAGCAAACTGACACAGGTTCTTCACGTGTACCCCAAAACCTAAAACGCAATAAAAAATTAAAAATTAAAAAAATTTAAAAATAAAAAATAAAATAAAAGGTTCCTGATATTCCCAGTTAAACACGGAGTGAGGGCAAATTTTTACCTTTTTTTTTTCTTTTTTCTTTTGAGGGGGAGGTGGCTTCTCACTCTGTCCCCCAGGCTGGAGTGCAATGGCGGGATCTCGGCTCACCGCAGCCTCCACCTCCCGGGTCCAAGCGATCCTCCTGCCTCAGCCTCCCGAGGAGCTGGGATTACAGGTGCATCCCATCATGCTCTGATAATTTATATATATATTTGAGACACAGTCTCACTCTGTCCCCCAGGCTGGAGTGCAGTGGCGGGATCTCGGCTCACTGCAGCCTCCACCTCCCGGGTTCAAGCGATCCTCCTGCCTCAGCCTCCCGAGGAGCTGGGATTACAGGTGCATCCCATCATGCTCTGATAATTTATATATATATTTGAGACAGAGTCTCGCTGTGTCCCCCAGGCTGGAGTGCAGGGGTGCGATCTCGCCTCACTGCAGCCTCCACCTCCCGGGTTCAAGCGATCCTCCTGCCTCAGCCTCCCGAGGAGCTGGGATTACAGGTGCATCCCATCATGCTCTGATAATTTATATATATATTTGAGACACAGTCTCGTTCTGTCCCCCAGGCTGGAGTGCAGTGGCGGGATCTCGGCTCACCGCAGCCTCCACCTCCCGGGTTCAAGCGATCCTCCTGCCTCAGCCTCCCGAGGAGCTGGGATTACAGGTGCATCCCATCATGCTCTGATAATTTATATATATATTTGAGACACAGTCTCACTCTGTCCCCCAGGCTGGAGTGCAATGGCTCAATCTCGGCTCACTGCAACCTCCGCCTCCCGGGTTCAAGCAATTCTCCTGCCTCGGCTGCTGGAGCAGCTGGGACCAAAAGCATATAACACCACACCCCACAATTATTGTATTTTTAGTACAGACGGGGTTTCACCATGTTGGCCGGGCTGGTCTCGAACTCCTGACCTCATGATCCGTCCGCCTCGGATTCCCAAAGGGCTGGGATTGCAGGCGTGAGCCACCGTGCCCAGCTGAGAGAACGCTTTTTAGGTTCTGTAGCTGAGACTTTATTATTATTATTATTATTTTTGGGAGGGACGGAGGGAGGGAAGGGGAGAGAGAGAAGGAGAAAGAATGGGGAAAGAAAGAAAGGAAGGAAGGAAGGAAGGAGGGAGAAGAGAGAGAGAAAAAAAGACAGAAAGAGAGAGAGAGAGAAAAGAGACAGAAAGACAAAAAGAGAGACAGAGAGAAAGAGAAAGAAATAGAGAAACACCGAGAGAGAGAAAGAGAGGATAGAAAGAAAGAGAGAGAGAGTAGACAGAGAGAAAGAAACAGACAGAAAGAGAGAAAAAAGAGAGAAAGAAATAGAAAAAGAGAAAGAGAGAAATACAGAAAGAGAGAGAAAAAGAGAGAAAGTAAGAAAGAAAGAGAGAGAGAAATAGAGAAACAGAGATAGTAAAAAGAGAGAAAGAAAGAGAAAGAGACAAAGGGAGACAGAGAGAGAAAAAAGAGAGAAAGTGAGAGAAAGAAACAATGAAAAAAAGAGAAAAAAAACAGAGAAAGAGAGAAAAGAGAGAAGGAGAAAAAGAAAAATAGAAAGAGATAGACAGAAAGAGAGACAGATAGATAGACACATAGATAGATACATATATACATTTAAAATTGATTTCATTATCAATTATTTAATCGATTTAAAATAAGGAATTTAAATTAATTTAAAAAGTAATTTATTAATGAATTTAAATGTTATTTATTTATGTAATGAATTCATGACGTCATCCATTTCCCTGCCGTTCCTCCTGTCACTCTATGTCATTAACCAGGACTGATATCTCGGTGAAAGCACAAGGACGTAGAATGTCCTACGTGCCCGTGAGCTCGGCGTGTCTCACGGCTACGTAGGGTTGCTATGGAATACTATGCAGCCATGAAAAAGGATGAGCTCGGCGTGTCTCACGGCTACGTAGGGTTGATACGGAATACTATGCAGCCATGAAAAAGGATGAGCACGGCGTGTCTAACATCTACATAGGACGGGGCTTCACAGAGAGTTATGAGCCCACTTACGATTTAACAAGAAAACTTTAAAAAGGAACTTTTCTACTTCCCACAGCGGGACCCAGTCTCACCTCCCTCTTTGGCACCCTGACGCCTCGGACATTCTCTGTCCCCCAAATCCTGGCGTCCAACCGAAATGCCCGTCAGTCAATCAAACAGAACGTAGCACATAGACACCGTGGAATAGTATGCAGCCATGAAAAAGGATGAGCATGGCCTAACAGCTACATAGGACGGGGCTTCACAGAGAGTTATTAGCACAGTTATAATTTTTTTTTTGAGACAGAGTCTCGCTCTTGTCACCCAGGCTGGAGTGCAATGGCGCGATCTCGGCTCACCGCAACCTCCGCCTCCTGGGTTCAAGCGATTCTCCTGCCTCAGCCTCCCGAGTAGCTGGGACCACAGGCACGCGCCACCACGCCCGGTTAATTTTTTGTATTTGTGGTGAAGACGGGGGTGTCCCCATGTCGGCCAGGCTGGTCTCGAACTCCTGACCTCATGATCCACCCGCCTCGGCCTCCCAAAAAGTGCTGGGATCACAGCCGTGAGCCGCCGTGCCCGGCCCGGCCCAGTCATTCCGTCCCCTTGGCCACATGTCTCTGAACGTCCAGCAGAGACAGAGACACACAGCAGGGTTTGTTCCCGGGGCCCTCTCGGGGTCTCTGGCCGGCCGGGCCCAGACAGACGCTGGGGACGGCTGTGGGGACCGGATCTGAGTCCCAGGGACGGGGCATTGTTTCTGGGGATTAAGGAGATTTTGCACCATTAAACGACCCTCCTCCAAGTCCCCCGTGTCCCCGAGACTCCAGCCCCGGGACTGACCCTGGCCGGGCCCAACAAAAGAAGCCGTTTGCATGACAAAGAGACCCTGCTCCGCCTCTGGAGGCTCAAACGTCCCCCTCCCTCCCTCTGTCCGCCGGGGTCTCCTCCACCTCCCCCTCCCCCCCCACCCTCCTCCCCCTCATTGCCAGGTTTTGATTTGTCCACCCCGACATCTCCAGGTGTCCTATGAATTATTTACATCTTCCTAAGGTTTCAGCCGCCGTCCGCCGGGCCCTGCTCGCATAGGGCCCCCCACCTCCCTGGACCCCCACCCCTGCTGTCCCTCTCCTGGCCCCCCACGTCCCAGGACCCCCACCCCCTGCTCTCACTCCCCTGCCCCCATCCCCTGCTCTCCCATCCCTGGCCCCCCATCCCCTGCTATCAGTCCCATGGCCCCCCTGCTCTCCCTCCCCAATTGCCCCACACCCTGCTCTCCCTCCCTTGGCCCCCCACCTCCCTGACCCCCACCCCATGCTCTCACTCCCCTGCCCCCGTCCCCTGCTATCCCTCCTCTAGCCCCCCACCCCCTACTCTCCCTCCCCTGGCCCCCCATCCCCTGCTATCCCTTCCCTGCCCCCCACTCCCTGCTATCCCTCCTCTAGCCCCCCATCCCCTGCTCTCCCTCCCCTGGCCCCCCATCCCCTGCTCTCCCTTACTGCCCCCCACTCCCTGCTCTCCCTCCTCTAGCCCCCCACCCCCTGCTCTCCCTCCTGTAGCCCCCCCACTCCCTGCTCTCCCTCCCCTGGCCCCCCATCCCCTGCTCTCCCTTCCTGTCCCCCACCCCTGCTCTCCCTCCTCTAGCCCCCCCACCCCCTGCTCTCCCTCCTGTAGCCCCCCCACTCCCTGCTCTCCCTCCCCTGGCCCCCCATGTCCCAGGACCCCCACCCCCTGCTCTCCCTCCCCAATTCCCCCACACCCTGCTCTCCCTCCCTTGGACCCCCACCTCCCTGACCCCCACCCCATGCTCTCACTCCCCTGCCCCCGTCCCCTGCTATCCCTCCTCTAGCCCCCCACCCCCTACTCTCCCTCCCCTGGCCCCCCACCCCTGCTCTCCCTCCTCTAGCCCCCCAGCCCCTGCTCTCCCTCCTGTAGCCCCCCCACTCCCTGCTCTCCCTCCCCTGGCCCCCCATCCCCTGCTCTCCCTTCCTGCCCCCCACTCCCTGCTATCCCTCCCCTGGCCCCCCACCCCTGCTCTCCCTCCTCTAGCCCCCCACCCCTTGCTCTCCCTCCTGTAGCCCCCCCACTCCCTGCTCTCCCTCCCCTGGCCCCCCACGTCCCAGGACCCCCACCCCCTGCTCTCACTCCCCTGCCCCCATCCCCTGCTCTCCCATCCCTGGCCCCCCATCCCCTGCTATCAGTCCCATGGCCCCCCTGCTCTCCCTCCCCAATTCCCCCACACCCTGCTATCCCTCCTCTAGCCCCCCACCCCCTACTCTCCCTCCCCTGGCCCCCCATCCCCTGCTATCCCTCCCCTGGCCCCCCACCCCTGCTCTCCCTCCTCTAGCCCCCCAGCCCCTGCTCTCCCTCCTGTAGCCCCCCCACTCCCTGCTCTCCCTCCCCTGGCCCCCCACGTCCCAGGACCCCCACCCCCTGCTCTCACTCCCCTGCCCCCATCCCCTGCTCTCCCATCCCTGGCCCCCCATCCCCTGCTATCAGTCCCATGGCCCCCCTGCTCTCCCTCCCCAATTCCCCCACACCCTGCTCTCCCTCCCTTGGCCCCCCACCTCCCTGACCCCCACCCCATGCTCTCACTCCCCTGCCCCCGTCCCCTGCTATCCCTCCTCTAGCCCCCCAACCCCTACTCTCCCTCCCCTGGCCCCCCACCCCTGCTCTCCCTCCTCTAGCCCCCCACCCCCTGCTCTCCCTCCTGTAGCCCCCCCACTCCCTGCTCTCCCTCCCCTGGCCACCCACGTCCCAGGACCCCCACCCCCTGCTCTCACTCCCCTGCCCCCATCCCGTGCTCTCCCATCCCTGGCCCCCCATCCCCTGCTATCAGTCCCATGGCCCCCTGCTCTCCCTCCCCAATTGCCCCCCACCTCCATGACCCCCACCCCTGCTCTCCCTCCCCTGGCCCCCCACTCCCTGCTCTCCCTTCCCTGGCCCCCCCACCCCTGCTCTCCCTTCCCTGGCCCCCCCACCCCATGCTCTCCCTCCTCTACCCCTGAACCCCTGCTCTCCCTCCCCTGCCCCCCACTCCCTGCTCTCCCTCCCCTGCCCCCCACCCCCAGCTCTCCCTCCCCTGGCCCCCCCACCCCCCGTCACACTGTCCTATCGAAAGTCAGCACCAAGACAAAACGATCCCAAATCACAGGGTTTATCGAGAGCGACCACGGAGGACTCACGTGTGTCCAACCCGTGGCAGAGGAAGAAGGTGACGGGACCTTTCCAGACCCACAAATCCGCCTTGGGAGCGGGGGTGAGGGGCAGGGACGAGATGAACGTGTTCAGAGACTTCAGGGGGGCCGCAAATCACCTGGGGGGACAGAGGAGGGTGATGGTGTTTCGGTCACCCTGATGGCCGCGGAGGGGGACGGGGAGGAGGGGGGGGTGTTTGACACTTTAAGAGACTCACAGAAGTTGACATAACCATTTGCTGACACATCCTCCATGTAGGGGTTCTAACGCTCGGCCGGCTGTATCACAACATATCACAACATATCACGACATATCACAACATGTCACAACATGTCACAACATATCACAACATATCACAACACACAGGCCAGGGTGCTTTTTAGTTATGGGGGGGGGTGCCTCTTCTGGTCATTACGGATGATCAAAGTCTGAGCATTCTGAGAGTTACAGGTAAGAGAAGCCGTGCGTCCCCCTCCCCGCTCCCCCCACAGCCCCCTCCCCCCCCCCGTCGTCTACTTTAGGGATTTCTCCAGATTTACCTTTTTTTTGCAAAGTCAATGAGCAGTTTACAGAAACCAAGTGACAAGTTTTGTCTCTTTTTATAAAATGGCCGCGGACGGGGTTCTGACGCGCGGCCGGCTGTGTCACAACATATCACAACATATCACAACATATCACAACATATCACAACACACAGGCCAGGGTGCTTTGCTGCAGGCATCCCCCTCCCGCCTCCCCCACCCCCCCATCACCTACATTACGGATTTCTCCTAATGCTGTCCCTCCCCATCTCCCCACCCCCTGCTCTCCCTCCCCGAGCTCCCCAACCCATGTTACCCCTCCCCTAGCCCCCCACCCCCTGTTATCCATCCCCTGGCCCCCACCCCTTGCTATCCCTCTCCAAGCCCCCCACCCACTGCAATCCCTCCCCAATCCCCCCACGCCCTGCTATCCCTCCCCTATCCCCCCACTCCCTCCTATCCCTCCCCTAGCTCCCACCCCCTGCTATCCCTCCCCTGGCGCCCCCCACTCCCTCCTATCCCATCCCTGGCCCCCCACCGCCTGCTACCCCTCCCCTAGCTCCCCAACCCATGTTACCCCTCCCCTGGCCACCACCCCCTGCTCTCCCTCCCCTGGCCCCCCACCCCCTGCTCTCCCTTCCCTGGCCCCCCACCCCCTGCTCTCCCTCCCCAATTGCCCAACCCCCTGCAATCCCTCCCCAATGCATCCACCCCCTGCTCTCCCTCCCCTGGCCCCCCACCCCCTGCTCTCCCTCTGCAATCCACCCACCCCCTGCTCTCCCTCCCCTGGCCCCCCACCCCCTGCTCTCCCTCTGCAATCCACCCACCCCCTGCTCTCCCTCCCCTGGCCCCCCACCCCCTGCTCTCCCTCTGCAATCCACCCACCCCTTGCTCTCCCTCCCCTGGCCCCCCACCCCCTGCTCTCCCTCTGCAATCCACCCACCCCTTGCTCTCCCTCCCCTGGCCCCCCACCCCCTGCTCTCCCTCCCCAGTTGCCCCACCCCCTGCAATCCCTCCCCAATGCACCCATCCCCTGCTATCCCTCCCCTGGCCCCCACACCCTGCTCTCCCTCTGCAATCCACCCACCCCCTGCTCTCCCTCCCCTGGCCCCCCACCACCTGTTATACCTCCCCAATTCCCCCACCCCCTGCAATCCCTCCCCAATCCCCACACCCCCTGCTATCCCTCCACAACCCACCATCCCCTGCTCTCCCTCCCTAGCCCCCCACACCCTGCTATCCATCCCCTGGCCCCCCACCACCTGCTCTCCTTCCCCTGCCCCCCACTCCCTGTTCTCCCTCCCCAATTCCCCTACACCCTGCAATCCCTCCCCAATGCACCCACCCCCTGCTATCCTTCCCCAATCCCTCATCCCCTGCTATCCCTTCCCAGCCCCCCACCCCCTCCTCTCCCTCCCCTGGCCCCCCAACCTCTGGTATCCCTCCCCAATTCCCCCACCCCCTGGTATCCCTCCCCTGGCCCCCCACCCCCTGCTCTCCCTCCCCAATCCCCCCACCCCCTGCTCTCCCACCCCTAACCCCCCACCCCCCCAACAGTTCCCAGTGTGTGATGCTCCCCTCCCTGTGTCCACGTGTTCTCATTGTTCGACACCCGCTTATGAGTGAGAACCTGCAGTGTCGGGTTTCCTGTTCTTGTATCAGTTTGCTGAGAATGATGGTTTCCAGCTTCATCCATGTCGCTGCAGAGGACGCGAGCTCATCCTTTTTCAGGGCTGCGTAGTATTCCGTGGTGTCTCGGGCACGGTTTCTTTATCCAGTCTATCAGGGATGGGCATTTGGGTTGGTTACAAGCCTTTGCTATTGTAAACACTGCCGCGATAAAGACACCTGTGCCTCTGTCCTCATAGTAGAACGATTTATAATCCTGGAGAGGAATTTCGACAGCTGAAAGGCCCGGGATGACAGCCCACTGGCTGGTACGTCAGTCATTCGGGTCCTGCTGCCCTCACCACCTGCCAACACACATTTCTTATTTATTTACAGGGTGACAGAGGCAGAGGAGACGCCCCCATCGCAGGCCTCCAACCTGGGGACTGATCTTGCCTCTGGAAGGCCTGAAAAAGCCGTGAATGGCATCGGAATCTCCGTGACTTGCAAACCTACAACCTGTCCCACCTTACAAACCGAGGATCCCTCACAGCTTGCCAGGTTTGCGACCCCCTCCCAGCTTGCAAACCGAGGACCCCTCCCAGTTGGAAACCTACAACGCCCTCCCACCTTGCAAACCTACAACCCCCTTCCAGCTTGCAAACCTAGGACCCCTCCCAGCTTGGAAACCTAGGACCCCCTCCCAGCTTGCAAACCTAGGATCTCTCCCAGCTTGGAAACCTAGGACCCCTCCCAGCTTGCAGAGCTAGGACCCCTCCCAGCTTGCAAACCTAGGACCCCTCCCAGCTTGCAAACCTATGACCCCCTCCCAGCTTGCAAACCTAGGACCCCTCCCAGCTTGCAAACCTACGACCCCTCCCAGCTTGGAAACCTACGACCCCCTCCCAGCTTGCAAACCTACGACCCCCTCCCAGCTTGGAAACCTAGGACCCCTCCCAGCTTGCAAACCTACAATCCCTCCCAGCTTGGAAACCTAGGACCCCTCCAAGCTTGGAAACCTACGACCCCCTCCCAGCTTGGAAACCTACGACCCCCTCCCAGCTTGGAAACCTAGGACCCCTCCCAGCTTGCAAACCTACGACCCCCTCCCAGCTTGCAAACCTAGGATCTCTCCCAGCTTGGAAACCTAGGACCCCTCCCAGCTTGCAAAGCTAGGACCCCTCCCAGCTTGCAAACCTATGACCCCCTCCCAGCTTGCAAACCTAGGACCCCTCCCAGCTTGGAAACCTACGACCCCCTCCCAGCTTGGAAACCTACGACCCCCTTCCAGCATGGAAACCTACGACCCCCTCCCAGCTTGCAAACCTAGGACCCCTCCCAGCTTGCAAAGCTAGGACCCCTCCCAGCTTGCAAACCTAGGACCCCTCCCAGCTTGGAAACCTACGACCCCCTCCCAGCTTGCAAACCTACAATCCCTCCCAGCTTGCAAACCTAGGACCCCTCCCAGCTTGGAAACCTACGACCCCTCCCAGCTTGCAAAGCTAGGACCCCTCCCAGCTTGCAAACCGAGGACCCCTCCCAGTTGGAAACCTACAACGCCCTCCCAGCTTGCAAACCTACAATCCCTCCCAGCTTGCAAACCTAGGACCCCTCCCAGCTTGGAAACCTACGACCCCTCCCAGCTTGGAAACCTATGACCCCCTCCCAGCTTGCAAAGCTAGGACCCCTCCCAGCTTGGAAACCTACCAGCTTGCAAACCTAGGACCCCTCCCAGCTTGCAAACCTAGGACCCCTCCCAGCTTGCAAACCTAGGACCCCTCCCAGCTTGGAAACCTACGACCCCCTCCCAGCTTGCAAACCTACGACCCCCTCCCAGCTTGCAAACCTAGGACCCCTCCCAGCTTGCAAACCTACGACCCCTCCCAGCTTGGAAACCTACGACCCCCTCCCAGCTTGCAAACCTACGACCCCCTCCCAGCTTGGAAACCTAGGACCCCTCCCAGCTTGCAAACCTACAATCCCTCCCAGCTTGGAAACCTAGGACCCCTCCAAGCTTGGAAACCTACGACCCCCTCCCAGCTTGGAAACCTACGACCCCCTCCCAGCTTGGAAACCTAGGACCCCTCCCAGCTTGCAAACCTACGACCCCCTCCCAGCTTGCAAACCTAGGATCTCTCCCAGCTTGGAAACCTAGGACCCCTCCCAGCTTGCAAAGCTAGGACCCCTCCCAGCTTGCAAACCTATGACCCCCTCCCAGCTTGCAAACCTAGGACCCCTCCCAGCTTGGAAACCTACGACCCCCTCCCAGCTTGGAAACCTACGACCCCCTTCCAGCATGGAAACCTACGACCCCCTCCCAGCTTGCAAACCTAGGACCCCTCCCAGCTTGCAAAGCTAGGACCCCTCCCAGCTTGCAAACCTAGGACCCCTCCCAGCTTGGAAACCTACGACCCCCTCCCAGCTTGCAAACCTACAATCCCTCCCAGCTTGCAAACCTAGGACCCCTCCCAGCTTGGAAACCTATGACCCCTCCCAGCTTGCAAAGCTAGGACCCCTCCCAGCTTGCAAACCGAGGACCCCTCCCAGTTGGAAACCTACAATGCCCTCCCAGCTTGCAAACCTACAATCCCTCCCAGCTTGCAAACCTAGGACCCCTCCCAGCTTGGAAACCTACGACCCCTCCCAGCTTGGAAACCTATGACCCCCTCCCAGCTTGCAAAGCTAGGACCCCTCCCAGCTTGGAAACCTACGACCCCCTCCCAGCTTGCAAACCTAGGACCCCTCCCAGCTTGGAAACCTATGACCCCCTCCCAGCTTGCAAAGCTAGGACCCCTCCCAGCTTGGAAACCTACCAGCTTGCAAACCTAGGACCCCTCCCAGCTTGCAAACCTAGGACCCCTCCCAGCTTGCAAACCTAGGACCCCTCCCAGCTTGGAAACCTACGACCCCCTCCCAGCTTGCAAACCTACGACCCCCTCCCAGCTTGCAAACCTAGGACCCCTCCCAGCTTGCAAAGCTAGGACCCCTCCCAGCTTGGAAACCTATGACCCCCTCCCAGCTTGCAAACCTACGACCCCTCCCAGCTTGGAAACCTACGACCCCCTCCCAGCTTGCAAACCTAGGACCCCTCCCAGCTTGGAAACCTATGACCCCCTCCCAGCTTGCAAAGCTAGGACCCCTCCCAGCTTGGAAACCTACCAGCTTGCAAACCTAGGACCCCTCCCAGCTTGCAAACCTAGGACCCCTCCCAGCTTGCAAACCTAGGACCCCTCCCAGCTTGGAAACCTACGACCCCCTCCCAGCTTGCAAACCTACGACCCCCTCCCAGCTTGCAAACCTAGGACCCCTCCCAGCTTGCAAAGCTAGGACCCCTCCCAGCTTGGAAACCTATGACCCCCTCCCAGCTTGCAAACCTACGACCCCTCCCAGCTTGGAAACCTACGACCCCCTCCCAGCTTGCAAACCTAGGACCCCTCCCAGCTTGGAAACCTATGACCCCCTCCCAGCTTGCAAAGCTAGGACCCCTCCCAGCTTGGAAACCTATGACCCCCTCCCAGCTTGCAAAGCTAGGACCCCTCCCAGCTTGGAAAGCTATGACCCCCTCCCAGCTTGCAAACCTAGGACCCCTCCCAGCTTGCAAACCTAGGACCCCTCCCAGCTTGCAAACCTAGGACCCCTCCCAGCTTGCAAACCTAGGACCCCTCCCAGCTTGCAAACCTAGGACCCCTCCCAGCTTGCAAACCTAGGACCCCTCCCAGCTTGCAAACCTACGACCCCCTCCCAGCTTGCAAACCTACGACCCCTCCCAGCTTGCAAAGCTAGGACCCCTCCCAGCTTGGAAACCTATGACCCCCTCCCAGCTTGCAAACCTACGACCCCTCCCAGCTTGGAAACCTACGACCCCCTCCCAGCTTGCAAACCTAGGACCCCTCCCAGCTTGGAAACCTATGACCCCCTCCCAGCTTGCAAAGCTAGGACCCCTCCCAGCTTGGAAACCTATGACCCCCTCCCAGCTTGCAAAGCTAGGACCCCTCCCAGCTTGGAAAGCTATGACCCCCTCCCAGCTTGCAAACCTAGGACCCCTCCCAGCTTGCAAACCTAGGACCCCTCCCAGCTTGCAAACCTACGACCCCCTCCCAGCTTGGAAACCGAGGACCCCTCCCAGCTTGCAAACCTACTACCCCCTCCCAGGTTGGAAACCTACGACCCCCTCCCAGCTGGTAAAAAACCATACATACATATGCCAGGCACACTGGCTCACGCCTGTAATCCCAGCACTTTGGGAGGCCGAGGCGGGCGGATCACTTGAGGTCAGGAGTTTGAGACCAGCCTGGCCAACGTGGTGAAACCCCGTGTCCACTAAAACTACAAAAAAATTAGCTAGGTGTGATAGCGTGCACCTGTCATGCCAGCTATTTACGAGGCTGAGGCAGGAGAACGGCTTGAACCCGGGATGGGGAGGTGACCCGAGATCGCGCCCCTGCACTCCTGCCTGGGTGAGACTCCGTCTAAAAAAAAAAAACCTAAAGTGTAACTTGTGTGAATTTCCACTGTTTATCCGAAATCCTATCCCACTGCCCTCTACTCATGCCCTCAGGTCAATCAGCAGCCCCGTGGCTCATGCAGAGCCTGTTGGGGCGGGGGGAGGGGGGGTGTCCTCTTCATTCAGAGAGCCAGTCAGCACCCTCGTTAATGCCGCTGTTTCTCCAGCAGCGGTGGAGACAGACCCTCGGATAAAACATATCCAAAGGACTATAAATCGTTCTACCATAAGGACACATGCACACGAATGTTCATTGCAGCACAGTTTACAATAGCAAAGACCTGGAACCAACCCAAATGCCCAACGATGATAGACTGGACTGGGAAAATGTGGCACATAATATACACCATGGAATAGTACGCAGCCATGAAAAAGGATGAGTTTGTGTCCTTTGTAGGGACATGGATGAATCTGGAGAACATCATTCTCAACAAACTGACACCAGAACAGAAAATGAAATAATGTATGTTCATTGCGGCGCTGTTTACGATAGCAAAGACCTGGAACCAACCCAAATGCCCACAGATGATAGACCGGACTGGGAAAATGTGGCACATAATATACACCATGGAATACTATGCAGCCATGAAAAAGGCTGAGTTCGTGTCCTTTGTAGGGACATGGATGAATCTGGAGAACATCATTCTCAGCAAACTGACCCAAGAAGAGAAAATGAAACACCGCATGTTCTCACTCATAGGCGGGTGTTGAACAATGAGAACACGTGGACACAGGGAGGGGAGCCTCACACACTGGGGTCTGTCCGTGGGAATAGGGGAGGGACAGTGGTGGGGGGGGAGGTTGGGGAGAAATGCCAGATGTGGGTGAAGGGGAGGAAGGCAGCACATCACACGGCCACGTGTGTACGTATGCAACAATCTTGCAGGTTCTGCACATGTGCCCCAAAACCTAAAATGCAATTAAAAAAAAAAAAAAAAAAACAGCGTGCCCAAAAATCTGTGCAAAACGTTCCCCTCTCTCCCAGTGGCTTTGCAGAGTGGAGCTTTCCCAGAGAAAAAAAAAAAGGGGGGGTCACCTCTGCCTACCGTCACCTCGTTAGAATTCCCGCTCAGTTTAGGTTCCTCTTATGGAAAACGCCCAGGGTGTGTGAGTGTGTGTGTGAGTGTGTGTGTGTGTGTCTGTCAAACTGTAGAGCGCGCTTCGCAGAAGATGAAATCCGTGAAACTTTGGAGACCCAGGGGCCAGGCGAAGCTGTGAAATCAAAGGGACGCCCCCATATCAGCTCACAGGCCCGGACGGAAGCCGGAGCCCGCCCCGCGTCCCCAAGACAGGGTGCCTTTCAGGAGGCTTTTGCATACAGCCCTTCATTAGCCATCGGCTACATCAATCCGGCCCCCGGGTTCCCTTTGCAAGGATTCAGCTCCGTGTCACCCGGTGGGTCAGGGGCGGGTCCGCAAGTTGCAAAAAAAAAAAAAAAAAAAAAAGCATTTGCAGAAATTACCCTCACAGCTTGAAAGAGACAAACTCTCACAGACACACAGAGGAGACTGAGGCCCGAGCGTGTCGGGTTTAGGTTGGAAATGACCGAGGCCAAGCTTTGAGGTCTGCTTTTTTTTTTTTTTTTTTTTTTTTTAATGAGCATGCATATTTTAGTGTGGATTTTCTGTCTCAGAAATAATTGGGATTTACAGCGTTAGGGTAATGAGATGCTTTCTCTGGCAGGCTCCGGGAGACAGAAGGAGGGTTTCTCCCCGGCCCTGGGGGTCCCAGAAGACCGGGGGGTGGGGTGGGGGAGGCTTTTCACTGTATCCCCCGTAATCCAGCCTCTCTGGGGACCAAACGCCCGCTTTGTGAGAAGCCCACGGTGTCTCCCGAACAGTCAAAGGCCACAGGAGGGGGTCGTTTCCAGCAGGAAACAAGTTTCCACGCCCCAAGGCCACACCTGTTACTGGTCCTGGAAGAGACTCACCTGGCCAGGTGATGGCCGTGCCTTTGACACCTCCAGACACCAGCCCAGGGCTGTAAGGCACTCTAGAAATAAAGAAATGAATCTCTGTAAAATGCTTGTGTGTCGGCAGAGACTGGTAATGGGGCCGGGCGCGGCGGCTCACGCCCGTCATCACGACACTTTGGGAGGCCGAGGCGGGTGCATCACCTGAGGTCAGGAGTTCGAGACCAGCCTGGCCAACATAGCGAGACCCCGTTTCTAGTAAAAATACACAATGAGCTGGGCGTGGTGGCTCACCCCTTTCGTCCCAGGACTTCGGGACCTCGAGGCGGGAGGGTCACCTGAGGTCAGGAGTTCGAGACCAGCCTGGCCAAGATGGCGAAATCCCGTCTTTACTAAAAATACAAAAATTAGTTGGGCGTGGTGACGGGCACTTGTAATCCCAGCTACTCGGGACGCCGAGGCAGGAGAATCGCTTGAACCCGGGAGGCGGAGGTTGCGGTGAGCCGAGATCACACACCACTGTACTGCAGCCGGGGTGACAGAGTGAAACTCACTACCCAGGTGGGGTGGCGTGCACCTGCGGGTGCAGCTACTGGGGAGGCCAAAGTGGGAGGATCTCTTGAGCCCTAAGTTCGAAGCCAGCCTGGGCAGCATAGCAAGATCCCATCTCAATTTAAAAAATAAAATAAAAATGACGCCCGGGCGCGGTGGCTCACACCTGTCATCCCAGCACTTTGGGAGGCCGAGGCGGGTGGATCACGAGGTCAAGAGATCGAGACCATCCTGGTCAACATGGTGAAACCCCGTCTCTACTAAAAATACAAAAAATTAGCTGGGCGTGGTGGCGCGTGCCTGTAATCCCAGCTACTGGGGAGGCTGAGGCAGGAGAATCGCCTGAACCCAGGAGGCGGAGGATGCGGTGAGCCGAGATCGCGCCATTGCACTCCAGCCTGGGTGACAAGACCCAAACTCCGTCTCAAAAAAAAAAAAAAAAATTAATAAAAATAAAATGTGGCATCGCTAAGGAAAGTTCTCATGACTCCTGGCTTTTTTTTTTTTAAATTGCATTTTAGCTTTTGGGGCACATGTGAAGAACATGCGGGACTGTTGCATACGTACACACGTGGCCGTGTGATTTGCTGCCTTCCTCCCCTTCACCTATGTCTGGCATTTCTCCCCACACTCTCTCTACTCAACTCCCCACCCCCCACTGTCCCTCTCCTATTCCCCCCAACAGACCCCAGTGTGTAGTGCTCCCCTCCCTGTGTCCATGTGTTCTCATTGTTCAACACCCACCTATGAGTGAGAACATGCGGTGTTTGATTTTCTGTTCTTGTGTCAGTTTGCTGAGAATGACAGTTTCCAGGTTCATCCATGTCCCTGCAAAGGACACAAACTCATCCTTTTTCATGGCTGCATAGTATTCCAGGGTGTATATGTGCCACATTTTCTCTGTATTTTTTTAATTTTTAATTGCATTTTGAGTTTTCAGGTACATGTGAAGAACATGCAAGATACTTCCATAGGTACACACGTGACAAGGTGGTTTGCTGCCTTCCTCCCCATCACCTATATCTGGCATTTCTCCCCATGCTATCTCTCCCCAACTCCCCACCCCCCGCTGTCCCTCCCCTATTCCCCCCAACATACCTCAGTGTGTGATGCTCCCCTCCCTGTGTCCATGTGTTGTGATTGTCCAACACCCACGTATGAGTGAGAACAGGCGGTGTTTGATTTTCTGTTCTTGTGTCAGTTTGCTGAGAATGACGGTTTCCAGATTCATCCATGTCCCTGCAAAGGACACGCACTCATCGAGGACTCATGGCTTTTAAACGACCTCCTCATGCCCAGAACCTCCATTCATTTTTTCTTTTGAGATGGAGTCTCATTCTTTTGCCCAGGCTGGAGTGCAGTGGAGTGATCCCGGCTCACCGCAACCTCTGCCTCCCGGGTTCAAGCGATTCTCCTGCCTCAGCCTCCCGAGTAGCTGGGATGTCAGGCACCCCCCACCACGCCCAGCTAATTTTTATATTTTTAGTAGAGTCGGTTTTCTCCATGTTGGCCAGGCTGGCCTTGAACTCCCGGCCTCAGGTGATCCACCCACCTCAGCCTCCCAAAGTGCTGGGATTGCAGGTGTGAGCCACCACATCCGGCCTTACTTGTTATTTACTTTTCACAACAGCAAAGACCTGGAACCAACTGAAATGCCCATGGATGATAGACCGGTCTGGGAAAATGTGGCACATAGACACCATGGAATAGTACGCAGCCCTGAAAAAGGATGAGTTCATGTCCTTTGGAGGGACGTGGATGAACCTGGAAACCATCATTCTCAGCAAACTGACACAGGTTCTTCACGTGTACCCCAAAACCTAAAACGCAATAAAAAATAAATAAGTAAATAAATAAATAAAATAAAACTGGTGTATCATTTTCCCGAATCGTCAAACAGAGCCATTCTTTTAAAGTCAATATCCAAGCTCTCACTGAGAGTCGACTGGAAATGAGTTTGTGGATTCCAAGAGTGTGGACGTCGCACTTCCCATGACCAGCTGAGAGCCAGAGAGGCCGGTGGCATCGCAATTATTTATCCCAGGACGGTCGGTTGAGATTTTCCGGCCATGACTCCCACGCACCTGAGAAGACGCTGTCAGTAGAAGAACCAACATCTTCACATCAAGGGTAGATTTCCAGGAAAAGGCCATTTTCCTCCATGACTTAGAACCAGAGCAAGGTCCGCGTGGACAGGGGTGGACAGAAGCTTTTGAAGTGACCACAGGCTGGGCCACGGCAGGGGACGGAGGAGCGTGCACCCCCAGAGAGAGAAGATTCCAGAATGATTCTCTGCACAGTGCCTCTGTGGGAGCTGAGCAGGCTGAGAGCATGCTTCCCTGTGTTTGCGTGTCTCAGTGTCTGTGTGTGTGTGTGAGTCTGAGTGTGTGAACATGCACTGATCCCTGTGTGACTCTGTGTGTGTGTGTCTGCATCTCTGAGGTGCGCACTGGAGACTCTGAGGTGTGCATTGGAGAGTCTGAGGTGTGCAGTGGAGACTGAGGTGTTCACTGGAGTCTGAGGTGTGCAATGGAGACTCTGAGGTGTGCACTGGAGACTCAGGTGTGCAATGGAGACTCAGATGTGCAATGGAGACTCTGAGGTGTGCACTGGGGACTCTGAGGTGTGCACTGGAGACTCAGGTGTGCAATGGAGACTCAGATGTGCAATGGACACTCTGAGGTGTGCACTGCAGACTCTGAGGTGTGCACTGGAGACTGAGGTGTTCACTGGAGACTCTGAAGTGTGCAATGGACACTCTGAGGTGTGCACTGCAGACTCTGAGATGTGCATTACAGACTGAGGCATGCATTGGAGATGCTGAGGTGTGCATTGGAGAGTCTGAGGTGTTCACTGGAGTCTGAGGTGTGCAATGGAGACTCTGAGGTGTGCACTGGGCACTATGAGGTGTGCACTGGAGACTCAGGTGTGCACTGGAGACTCAGGTGTGCAATGGACACTCTGAGGTGTGCACTGCAGACTCTGAGGTGTGCATTACAGACTCTGAGGCATGCATTGGAGACGCTGAGGTGTGCATTGGAGAGTCTGAGGTGTTCACTGTAGTCTGAGGTGTGCAATGGAGACTCTGAGGTGTGCACTGGGGACTATGAGGTGTGCACTGGAGACTCAGGTGTGCAATGGACACTCTGAGGTGTGCACTGCAGACTCTGAGGTGTGCATTACAGACTCTGAGGCATGCATTGGAGACGCTGAGGTGTGCATTGCAGTCATGAGCACTGACACACGTGTCTCTGCTTGCGCCCATGCAAGCCTCCCACATGCACAGAATCACACATACATATACATATACGAAAAGCAAGCGCCCAGCCCAACACACGAGCGCTCACAGATAAGTGCAGGTGCGCATTCAGGGAAGCCCCAGGCGTGCACACAAGCATCTATGCAAACACGTGTACCGAAGGCAGGTACACACCCACCGTCACGAGCACTCACATACCTGCATGCAGATGGAGCGTCCTAGTGGAACTCCAGAGGGTCCAATGAAAACCTCAGCTCATGCAGTCTCCATCACACAGCTGCTGAAGCCGATCTCAGAGTCCGCAACGCACATCTCGCAGTTTCCAAGCACATCTCGGAGTTTCAAAAACATACCACAGCATCCGCAGTGCCCATCACAGAGTTTCCAGCTCACATCTCAGAGCTTCAAAAACACACCACAGCATCTGCAGTGCCCATCTCAGAGTCTGCAGTGCACACCTCAGTGTGCAGTGCACACCTCAGAGTCTCCAGTGCACACCTCAGAGTCTGCAGTGCACACCTCAGAGTCTGCGGTGTACACCTCAGAGTATGCAGTGCACACCTCAGTCTCCAGTGCACACCTCAGAGTCTCCGGTGCACACCTCAGAGTCTGCAGTGCACACCTCAGAGTCTCCAGTGCACACCTCAGAGTCTCCAGTGCACACCTCAGTCTCCAGTGCACACCTCAGAGTCTCCAGTGCACACCTCAGAGTCTCCAGTGCACACCTCAGAGTCTGCAGTGCACACCTCAGTCTCCAGTGCACACCTCAGAGTCTCCAGTGCACACCTCAGTCTCCAGTGCACACCTCAGAGTCTGCAGTGCACACCTCAAGGTCTGCAGTGCACACCTCAGTCTCCAGTGCACACCTCAGAGTCTCCAGTGCACACCTCAGAGTCTCCAGTGCACACCTCAGAGTCTGCAGTGCACACCTCAGAGTCTGCAGTGCACACCTCAGTCTCCAGTGCACACCTCAGTCTCCAGTGCACACCTCAGAGTCTCCAGTGCACACCTCAGAGTCTGCAGTGCACACCTCAGAGTCTGCAGTGCACACCTCAGTCTCCAGTGCACACCTCAGAGTCTCCAGTGCACACCTCAGAGTCTGCAGTGCACACCTCAGTCTCCAGTGCACACCTCAGAGTCTCCAGTGCACACCTCAGAGTCTGCAGTGCACACCTCAGTCTCCAGTGCACACCTCAGAGTCTGCAGTGCACACCTCAGTCTCCAGTGCACACCTCAGAGTCTGCAGTGCACACCTCAGTCTCCAGTGCACACCTCAGAGTCTCCAGTGCACACCTCAGAGTCTGCAGTGCACACCTCAGTCTCCAGTGCACACCTCAGAGTCTCCAGTGCACACCTCAGAGTCTGCAGTGCACACCTCAGTCTCCAGTGCACACCTCAGAGTCTCCAGTGCACACCTCAGAGTCTGCAGTGCACACCTCAGTCTCCAGTGCACACCTCAGAGTCTGCAGTGCACACCTCAGTCTCCAGTGCACACCTCAGAGTCTGCAGTGCACACCTCAGTCTCCAGTGCACACCTCAGAGTCTGCAGTGCACACCTCAGTCTCCAGTGCACCCCTCAGTCTCCAGTGCACACCTCAGAGTCTGCAGTGCACACCTCAGAGTCTCCAGTGTACACCTCAGAGTCTCCAGTGCACACCTCAGACTCCAGTGCACACCTCAGACTCCATTGCATGCCTCAGACTCCAGTGCACACCTCAGTCTCCAGTGCACACCTCAGAGTCTCCAGTGCACACCAGTGTCCAGTGCACACCTCAGACTCCATTGCATGCCTCAGTCTCCAGTGCACACCTCAGAGTCTGCAGTGCACACCTCAGAGTCTCCAGTGCACACCTCAGTCTCCAGTGCACACCTCAGAGTCTGCAAGTTAGAGCTTTTCTAGTATTTTAAGAAATAACCTTGCCTCTAAATATATATAATATAATTATATTTTATTTAATATATATATTTACATATAATCTATAATATATATTAACATATCTAAATATTTAATATATAATATATTATATATTAAATGTATATCATACTATATATATTTAATTTATTATATATTATATATTAAATGTGTTATATATTTAGATATCTAAACATATTATAAATTAAATATATATGATATATATTACATATATTATATATAAAATAAATACATATATTTATTTATAAATATATATAATTTATGTCGACATATAAAATTATATATTACACATATTATGTATATTATGATATATTATGCATATTATATATTATATAATATATATATTACGCATAATATATATAAAATAATATGTAACATATATTATATATCTAAATATATATAGAAATATATCTAGATATATATCTACAAATATATGTTAGCCATATATATTTAAGTAAATATATTTTAGCTATATAGTTAGATAAATATATCTAACTTTCTAGTTAGATAAATAACTTTCTAGTTAGATATCTTTATCTAACTATATATCTAATATATATATCTAAGTATATATATAAATACACATAACATATAATATATAAATATGTATAATATGTATAAATTATATATACATATATGTATAAATATATATAAATATATAAAATATACATAAACATATATATATTTATTTAGACACAGGGTCATTTCTCAACATACTAGAAAAACTCTAACTTGTAGAAAACATTTTTCCACCTATATATATATATATATATACTTGTAAACTTATAAATATATATTATATAAATATAATTTATTATAAATATATAATATATATATTGGAAATAGACTCTCGGTGCCACAGAGAAAAATCAGCCCTGAGACAAAGGATCTCTCAGCAACACAGTTTTACTTCCTGGGCTGCAGGGAGGGGACCCTCCCTGGCCATCGTGCCACCGACTGCAATGAACAAAGGAAAACACACATTTATCCCTGATGCATGTGGGGTCTGATCCCCGTGGGCCGGAGCCAGACCTCACCGTCTGAACTAAAACCCGACTGGCTGAAAACTTAAAACTTTTCTAAACGGGCGGAAGCCACGGAGAGCTGGGACCCGCCTGTGAGCACGTCCAGCACTGATATCTCGGCGAAAGTACAAGGACATAGAACGTCCTACGTGCCTGTGAGCTCGGCGTGTCTAACGGCTACATAGGATTGCTATGGAATACTATGCAGCCATGAAAAAGGATGAGCACGGTGAGTCTAACAGCCACATAGGACGGGGCTTCACAGAGCGTTATGAGCACACTTATGATTTAACAAGAAAGCAAACTTTAAAAAGAAACTTTTCTACTTCACACAGTGGGACCCAGTCTCACCTCCCTCTTTGGCACCCTGACGCCTTGGACATTCTCTGTCCCCAAATCCTGGCATCCAACCGAAATGCCCATCAGTCAATCAAACAAAACATAGCACATAGACACCGTGGAATACTATGCAGCCATTAAAAAGGATGAGCACGGCGTGTCTAACAGCTACATGGGATGGGGCTTCACAGAGAGTTATCAGCACATTTATGATTTAACAAGAAAGGAAACTTTAAAAAGGAATTTTTCTACTGCCCACATTTATGAATTTATGTATTTATTTATTTTTGAGACAGGGTCTAGATGTGTTGCCCAGGCTGGGGTGCAGTGGTGTGATCTCAGCTCACTGCCGCCTCTGCCTCCTGGGTCCAGCGATTCTCCTGCCTCAGCCTCACAAACACCTGGGACTACAGGCACCCGCCACCGTGCCCAGGTAAGTTTTTGCGTTTTTAGTAGAGACGGGGTTTCACCATATTGACCAGGCCGGTCTCAAACTCCTGATCTCGCGATCCACTGTCTTTGGCCTCACAAAGTGCTGGGATTACAGGCCTGACCAGCACGCCCAGCCTGTTTGCAGACTTTTAATGATAGTCGTTCTGACTGGCGTGAAATGGGATCTGTTTTTACCCCAGAATTGAACAGTCACGGGTTGTAAGGTGGGGGCTTAGGGGAGGGATAGCAGGAGGTGAGGGGATCCGGGAGGGAGAGCATCAGGACAAATACCTAATGTAGATGACGGGGGGAATGGATGAAGCAAACCATCATGGCACGTGTATACCTGTGTAACGAACCTACACGATCTGAACACGTACCCAGAACTTAAAGTATAATTTTTTAAAAACAAAATGTAAATCCTTAAAATTCATTTATGTTCCTCCGTTTCGGCTTCCATCAATACCAGACCCAGACCTTAAACAGTAGATGTTGATTAGTCATGAATTGTAGCTTAAAATGTAGATGAATGGCCAGGCATGGTGTCTCACGCCTGTAATCCCAGCACTTTGGGAGATCAAGGCAGGCACATCACCTCAGGTCAGGAGATTGAGACCACCCTGCAAGATTGTGCCACCGCACTACAGCCTGGAGGACAGAACAAGACTGTGTCTGAAAAAAAAATGTAGATGAATATTACATCTCTTCATTGAGAAGAATTCTCCAGGAATAAAAACAATTGAAGAAATATGAACAAGACAGATCAATTCGACTACATTTCATTTTAAAACTCTTTATATTTAAAAAAAAAAAAGAACCATTTGAAGCAGCATAAAAGAAGCTCAGAAATATTTACAAAATGTATCGGTGATCAAAGAGCCTGTGTCCTTAATATATAAAGAGCTCTTACAAATCAACAAGAATGACTGCCATTCACTGACTGCTTTCTGTGCATTAAAATTCCGTGTTACTCAATGTACATATATTATCTGGTTTACAGGTCATTAAAAACTCCAGGTGATTTGTTACAGAGTGAGAACGTAAGAATCAAAGGAATGAATTAACTTCTCCAGAGAAACAGAGCTAGTAAATTGTGGTGTTGTGTTTGGATTCAAACCCAGTTCTGTGGGACTCCAAAGTTCAGGCCCGTTAGAACGGCTAACGGTGGAAAAATAAGCAAGCATCCCGACTAATTTACAGAAGAGAAACACACATAACTCATAAACATGAAAAACAATTGTTCCCCACAAAAAAAAAAATAATAATTATTTTTAATGCCAAGTCAAAACAACGGATGCCATTTTGAAACTATTACATTTGCAGAGTTTCTCATTTTCCTTTTAAAATGAAACACGATGTTAATCACAGTCTAACGTCCCGGGCGACGTCCGGCACGGCTGGTAAGAGCATAAATTAGAAGAGCTTTTCCCCCCCCGAGACGTTTCAGACGATGAATCGTGCCTTTTAGAAGTTCGTATGTTAAATCCAACCATTCTACCTGGAGGGGCCGATCTCAACAATGAACGTTTTATGGGCTGGAACGCTTACGGAACTGTGGACGTTCTCCTAACTGACGGCACAGTGGAACGGCTGTGAATACACCTAGAGGACTCCGTCTCATGCGGGAGTCTAAAATCTTGCTTTTGAGAATGATGGAACAACATTAACGTATGCTTCTTGCTTCTTTTTCCTTCTTACTCAATTTTTTTAAATTTTTTAAAAATTTATTTACTATCATTTCTCGGTTCCATGTGCAGAGCGTGCAGGATTGTGACACAGCTACACACGTGTCATGGTGGTTTGCTGCATCCATCCCCCTGTCATCTACATTAGGTATTTCTCCTAATGCTCTCCCTCCCCTAAACCACACCCTCCGGGCCCCAAAGTGTCATGTTCCCCTCCCTGTGTCCACGTGTTCTCATTGTTCAACACCCACCTATGAGTGAGAACATGCGGTGTTTGATTTTCTGTTCTTGTGTCAGTTTGCTGAGAATGACGGTTTCCAGGTTCATGCATGTCCCTGCAAAGGACGTAAACTCTGCCTTTTTCATGGCTGCATAGTATTCCATGGTGTATATGTGCCACGTTTTCCCAGTCCAGTCTATCATCGGTGGGCATTTGGGTTGGTTCCAGGTCTTTGCTATTGTAAACAGTGCCGCAATGAACATTCGTGTGCATGTGTCCTTATAGTAGAACGATTTATAGTCCTTTGGATAGATACCCAGTAATGGGATTGCTGGGTCAAATGGAATTTCTATTTCTAGGTCCTTGAGGACTCGCCACACTGTCTTCCACAATGGTTGAACTAAGTTACACTCCCACCAACGGGTAAAAGTGTTTCTATTTCTCCACACCCTCTCCAGACTCTGTTGTCTCCTGATTTTTTAATTACGGCCATTCTAACCGGCGTTAATGTGGTATCTCTGGGGTTACACACAGTTATTGTTATGAGCTCCTTCAGAGTTATTGTTATAAGCTCCTTAAAAGAACCAGAAACCAGCAGGGCGCGGTGCCCCATACCTGTCATCCCAGCAGTTTTGGAGGCCGAGGCGGGTGGATCACGAGGTCAAGAGATCGAGACCATCCCGGTCAACATGGTGAAACCCCGTCTCTACTAAAAATACAAAAATTAGCTGGGCATGGTGGCGCGTGCCTGTAATCCCAGCTACTAGGGAGACTGAGGCAGGAGAATTGCCTGAACCCAGGAGGCGGAGGTTGCGGTGAGCCGAGATCGCGCCATTGCGCTCCAGTATGGGTGACGAAGAAGAAGAAGAAGAAGAAGGAGAAGGAGAAGAAGAAGAAGAAGAAGAAGAAGAAGAAGAAGAAGAAGAAGAAGAAGAAGAAGAAGAAGAAGAAGAAGAGGAGGAGGAGGAGGAGGAGGAGGAGGAGGAGGAGGAGGAGGAGGAGGAGGAGGAGGAGGAGGAGGAGGAGGAGGAGGAGGAGGAGGAGGAGGAGGAGGAGGAGGAGGAGGAGGGAGAGGAAGAGGAAGAAGAAGAAGAAGAAGAGGAAGAAGAAGAGGAGGAGGAGGAGGAGGAGAAGGAGGAGGAGGAGGAGGAGAAGAAGAAAGAGGAAGAAGAAGAGATGAAGAAGAGGAAGAAGAGGAGGAAGAAGAAGAGGAAGAGGAAGAGGAACCAAGTAGTTCTGCTTTTAAAATACGTTCAAGAAGAAGAAGAAGAAGAAGAGGAAGAAGAAGAAGAAGAAGAAGAAGAAGAAAGAAGAGGAAGAGGAGGAGGAAGAGGAGGAGGAAGAGGAAGAGGAAGAGGAACCAAGTAGTTCTGCTTTTAAAATACGTTCATTGACAGCAGATAAGCTGGCCGGGGGCAGTGGCTAATGGCTGTCATCCCAGCACTTTGGGAGATGACCTGAGGTCGCGAGTTCAAGACCAGCCTGGGCAACATGGAGAAACCCCGTCTCTACTAAATACACAAAATTAGCCAGGCGTGGTCCAGCCTGGGAAGCAAGAGTGAGACTCAGTTTCCAAAGGGAAAAAAAAAAAAGAAATTGAATGGGATGAGCTCCCAGGAACGGATGGGTTCCCATGGAAACCTTCATTGGTGTTCACCAAGAAGCTGACCCAAGTTCAAGGTCACCCAGGCCCAGGAGGGAAAACGCCCCAGAGTGAATTCCAGGAAATGAGGAGCCGGGCTGTGGGCAGAACAGGACACCCAGGAATGCCGCCTGCTGAGGTGAGTGTGAGAGGCCTGCTGTATACACACCAGACAGAGAGAGCACCAGCCAGCTGTATACATCCCACTCTACAGACAGAGACCACAGGACAGCTGTATACATCCCACTCTACAGAGAGAGACCACAGGACAGCTGTATACATCCCACGCTAGACACAGACCACAGGCCAGCTGTATACATCCCACTCTATACAGAGAGACCACAGGCCAGCTGTATACATCCCACTCTACAGAGAGAGACCACAGGCCAGCTGTATACATCACACTCTACAGAGAGAGACCACAGGCCAGCTGTATACATCCCACTCTAGACACAGACCACAGGCCAGCTGTACACATCACACTCTACAGACAGAGACCACAGGCCAGCTGTATACATCACACTCTACAGACAGAGACCACAGGCCAGATGTATACATCCCACTCTACAGACAGAGACCACAGGCCAGCTGTATACATCACACTCTACAGAGAGAGACCACAGGCCAGCTGTATACATCCCACTCTAGACACAGACCACAGGCCAGCTGTACACATCCCACTCTACAGAGAGAGACCACAGGCCAGCTGTATACATCCCACTCTACAGAGAGAGACCACAGGCCAGCTGTATACATCACACTCTACAGAGAGAGACCACAGGACAGCTGTATACATCCCACTCTACAGAGAGAGACCACAGGACAGCTGTATACATCCCACGCTAGACACAGACCACAGGCCAGCTGTATACATCCCACTCTACAGACAGAGACCACAGGACAGCTGTATACATCCCACTCTACAGAGAGAGACCACAGGACAGCTGTATACATCCCACGCTAGACACAGACCACAGGCCAGCTGTATACATCCCACTCTACAGACAGAGACCACAGGCCAGCTGTATACATCACACTCTACAGAGAGAGACCACAGGACAGCTGTATACATCACACTCTAGACACAGACCACAGGCCAGCTGTATACATCCCACTCTACAGACAGAGACCACAGGCCAGCTGTATACATCCCACTCTACAGACAGAGACCACAGGCCAGCTGTATACATCACACTCTACAGAGAGAGACCACAGGCCAGCTGTATACATCACACTCTACAGACAGAGACCACAGGCCAGCTGTATACATCACACTCTAGACACAGACCACAGGCCAGCTGTATACATCCCACGCTAGACACAGACCACAGGCCAGCTGTATACATCCCACTCTACAGAGAGAGACCACAGGCCAGCTGTATACATCACACTCTACAGACAGAGACCACAGGCCAGCTGTATACATCACACTCTACAGACAGAGACCACAGGCCAGCTGTATACATCCCACTCTACAGACAGAGACCACAGGCCAGCTGTATACATCCCACTCTACAGAGAGAGACCACAGGCCAGCTGTATACATCCCACTCTACAGAGAGAGACCACAGGACAGCTGTATACATCACACTCTACAGACAGAGACCACAGGCCAGCTGTATACATCACACTCTACAGAGAGAGACCACAGGCCAGCTGTATACATCACACTCTACAGACAGAGACCACAGGCCAGCTGTATACATCACACTCTAGACACAGACCACAGGCCAGCTGTATACATCCCACGCTAGACACAGACCACAGGCCAGCTGTATACATCCCACTCTACAGAGAGAGACCACAGGCCAGCTGTATACATCCCACTCTACAGAGAGAGACCACAGGACAGCTGTATACATCACACTCTACAGACAGAGACCACAGGCCAGCTGTATACATCCCACTCTACAGAGAGAGACCACAGGCCAGCTGTATACATCCCACTCTACAGAGAGAGACCACAGGACAGCTGTATACATCACACTCTACAGACAGAGACCACAGGCCAGCTGTATACATCACACTCTACAGAGAGAGACCACAGGCCAGCTGTATACATCCCACTCTACAGAGAGAGACCACAGGCCAGCTGTATACATCACACTCTAGACACAGACCACAGGCCAGCTGTATACATCCCACGCTAGACACAGACCACAGGCCAGCTGTATACATCCCACTCTACAGAGAGAGACCACAGGCCAGCTGTATACATCACACTCTACAGACAGAGACCACAGGCCAGCTGTATACATCCCACTCTACAGACAGAGACCACAGGCCAGCTGTATACATCCCACTCTACAGACAGAGACCACAGGCCAGCTGTATACATCCCACTCTACAGACAGAGACCACAGGCCAGCTGTATACATCACACTCTACAGACAGAGACCACAGGCCAGCTGTATACATCACACTCTACAGACAGAGACCACAGGCCAGCTGTATACATCACACTCTACAGACAGAGACCACAGGACAGCTGTATACATCCCACTCTACAGAGAGAGACCACAGGCCAGCTGTATACATTACACTCTAGACACAGACCACAGGCCAGCTGTATACATCCCACGCTAGACACAGACCACAGGCCAGCTGTATACATCCCACTCTACAGAGAGAGACCACAGGCCAGCTGTATACATCCCACTCTACAGACAGAGACCACAGGCCAGCTGTATACATCCCACTCTACAGAGAGAGACCACAGGCCAGCTGTATACATCCCACTCTACAGAGAGAGACCACAGGCCAGCTGTATACATCCCACTCTACAGAGAGAGACCACAGGCCAGCTGTATACATCACACTCTACAGACAGAGACCACAGGCCAGCTGTATACATCACACTCTACAGACAGAGACCACAGGCCAGCTGTATACATCACACTCTACAGACAGAGACCACAGGCCAGCTGTATACATCCCACTCTACAGACAGAGACCACAGGCCAGCTGTATACATCACACTCTACAGAGAGAGACCACAGGCCAGCTGTATACATCACACTCTACAGACAGAGACCACAGGCCAGCTGTATACATCACACTCTACAGACAGAGACCACAGGCCAGCTGTATACATCCCACTCTACAGAGAGAGACCACAGGCCAGATGTATACATCCCACTCTACAGACAGAGACCACAGGCCAGCTGTACACATCACACTCTACAGAGAGAGACCACAGGCCAGCTGTATACATCCCACTCTACAGAGAGAGACCACAGGCCAGCTGTATACATCACACTCTACAGAGAGAGACCACAGGCCAGATGTATACATCCCACTCTACAGACAGAGACCACAGGCCAGCTGTATACATCCCACTCTACAGAGAGAGACCACAGGCCAGCTGTATACATCCCACTCTACAGAGAGAGACCACAGGCCAGATGTATACATCCCACTCTACAGACAGAGACCACAGGCCAGCTGTACACATCACACTCTACAGAGAGAGACCACAGGCCAGCTGTATACATCACACTCTACAGACAGAGACCACAGGCCAGCTGTATACATCCCACTCTACAGAGAGAGACCACAGGCCAGCTGTATACATCCCACTCTACAGAGAGAGACCACAGGCCAGCTGTATACATCCCACTCTACAGAGAGAGACCACAGGCCAGCTGTATACATCACACTCTACAGACAGAGACCACAGGCCAGCTGTATACATCCCACTCTACAGACAGAGACCACAGGCCAGCTGTACACATCACACTCTACAGAGAGAGACCACAGGCCAGCTGTATACATCCCACTCTACAGAGAGAGACCACAGGCCAGCTGTATACATCACACTCTACAGAGAGAGACCACAGGCCAGATGTATACATCCCACTCTACAGACAGAGACCACAGGCCAGCTGTATACATCCCACTCTACAGAGAGAGACCACAGGCCAGCTGTATACATCCCACTCTACAGAGAGAGACCACAGGCCAGATGTATACATCCCACTCTACAGACAGAGACCACAGGCCAGCTGTACACATCACACTCTACAGAGAGAGACCACAGGCCAGCTGTATACATCACACTCTACAGACAGAGACCACAGGCCAGCTGTATACATCCCACTCTACAGAGAGAGACCACAGGCCAGCTGTATACATCCCACTCTACAGAGAGAGACCACAGGCCAGCTGTATACATCCCACTCTACAGACAGAGACCACAGGCCAGCTGTATACATCACACTCTACAGACAGAGACCACAGGCCAGCTGTATACATCCCACTCTACAGAGAGAGACCACAGCCCAGATGTATACATCACACTCTACAGACAGAGACCACAGGCCAGCTGTATACATCACACTCTAGACACAGACCACAGGCCAGCTGTATACATCCCAGTCTAGACACAGACCACAGGCCAGCTGTATACATCCCACGCTAGACACAGACCACAGGCCAGCTGTATACATCCCACTCTACAGACAGAGACCACAGGACAGCTGTATACATCACACTCTACAGACAGAGACCACAGGCCAGCTGTATACATCACACTCTACAGAGAGAGACCACAGGCCAGCTGTATACATCACACTCTACAGAGAGAGACCACAGGCCAGCTGTATACATCACACTCTACAGAGAGAGACCACAGGCCAGCTGTATACATCACACTCTACAGAGAGAGACCACAGGCCAGCTGTATACATCACACTCTACAGAGAGACACCAGAGGCCAGCTGTATACATCCCACTCTACAAACAGAGACCACAGGCCAGCTGTATACATCCCACTCTATAGAGAGAGACCACAGGCCAGCTGTATACATCACACTCTACAGAGAGAGACCAGAGGCCAGCTGTATACATCCCACTCTACAGACAGAGACCACAGGCCAGCTGTATACATCCCACTCTACAGACAGAGACCACAGGCCAGCTGTATACCTCCCACGCTAGACACAGACCACAGGCCAGCTGTATACATCCCACGCTAGACACAGACCACAGGCCAGCTGTATACATCCCACTCTACAGACAGAGACCACAGGCCAGCTGTATACATCCCACGCTAGACACAGACCACAGGCCAGCTGTATACATCCCACTCTACAGACAGAGACCACAGGCCAGCTGTATACATCACACTCTACAGACAGAGACCACAGGCCAGCTGTATACATCCCACGCTAGACACAGACCACTGGCCAGCTGTATACATCCCAGTCTAGACACAGACCACAGGCCAGCTGTATACATCCCACTCTACAGAGAGAGACCACAGGCCAGCTGTATACGTCCCACTCTACAGAGAGAGACCACAGGCCAGCTGTATACATCCCATTCTATAAACAGAGACCACAGGCCAACTGTATACATCACACTCTAGACACAGACCACAGGCCAGCTGTATACATCCCACTCTACAGAGAGAGACCATAGGGCAGCTGAATACATCCCACTCTACGAAGTAATATATACACACAATCACACTGAAACCTTTAGTGTTAACTCACATCAGTGTGCCACACGTGGTTTCGGGAAAACGGGAAAATTTCTTCATAATTTAACAAGTGATTTTTCTGAGAGGGTTCAATTAATTTTCTGTCCATAACAAAATACATACATCTGTGTATGTATGTATGTGTTATAAATACAGATGTATGCATATAGATGGTCACGTATGTGTGTATATGAGTGTGTGCATATGTGCTTTCTGTAAATACATGTATATGTGTTTGCATGTGTATGTGTGTATAAATGTGTATATATTTATTCTGTACGTGTGCATATATGTATATGTATATTTATTTCGTGTATTTCTTTGTGTATATGTAGATAATGTATTTGCAGAGATATATGTGTATGTGTGTATGTGTATATATGTGTGTACAAATGTGTATATATGTGTTTCTATACATGTGGGTATATATGTATATTTAGTGTATGTATGTGTATGTGTATGTGTATATTTTAGTGTGTGTATGTGTATATTTCCATGTATGTAGATATGTGTTTGTACAGATGCATATGTGTATATATACATGTGTGTATATGTCTGTATCTGTATATATGTATTTCTACACGTGTGTATATATGTATGTTTCTATTTATTTCGTATGTGTGTATGTGTATATTTGTTTCTGTATATGTAGATATGCATTTGTATAGATGCATATGTGTTTATATGCATGCATGTATATGTGTATGTGTATATATGTACGTGTATACATCTGTGTATGAATGTGTATATATGTATTTCTACACATGTGTGCATATATGTATGTTTATATTTATTTTGTATGTGTGTGTATGTGCATATTTGTTTCTATATATGTAGATATGTATTTGCATAGGTGCATATGTGTTTATATGCATGCATGTATATGTGTATGTGTATATATGTACATGTATACATCTGTGTATGAATGTGTATATATGTATTTCTACACGTGTGTATATATATGTTTATATTTATTTTGTATGTGTGTGTATGTGTATATTTGTTTCTATATATGTAGATATGTATTTGCATAGGTGCATATGTGTTTATATGCATGTGTATATATATTTCTGTATGTGTATACATCTGTGTATGAATGTGTATATATATATTTGTACATATGTGTATGTGTGTACATATGTGTGCATGCATGCATATGTGTGTTTGTGCATATACATGTGTGTATGTGCTGTTTATACATTTATATGTGTACATAAGTTGTATAAACACTTATACACACCCACCTATAATAATTAAAATGTAACTTGACTGCTATTAGGAAAAATTTTACAGAAAAAGGAATTTAATCTGCAGGTTTCATTTAAATGACAGCAGGCCAGGCACGGTGGCTCAGGCCTGTCATCCCAGCACTTTGGGAGGCCGAGGCGGGTGGATCACTTGAGGTCATGAGTTCGAGACCAGCCTGGCCGACATGGTGAAACCCCCGTCTCTACTAAAAATACAAGTGAACCAAGATTGCACCAGCGCACTCCAGCCTGGGTGACAGAGCGAGACTGTGCCTCAAAATAGTCATCATGTGACACACCAAATATCAGGTTAATTTTTTTTGCCTGTATTTTCAGCCAGACTTTTGCCTTTCTGTCCCCTCCAGGGGAGAGAGCTCGATTTACTTTATTTTAGTTGCGTGCAAATGAATGATAGCAGCTACTTTGCCCCTCGCTCCCCGCCACCGGCTACCTCAGGACAAATGGTGTGTGTGATTCAACATGATCATTCCAATCCCGGCCTGGAAATAAAACACGGCTTGAAGATGGAGGTCCCGACCATGATATGATTTGAGTATAGTTATTTCGGGAAAGTTTTGTCACTGAATCACCTAATACAACAACCAAATCAAAAAAAGAAAAAAAAAAGGTGAGCTGTGGGTGGGGAAGGAGATGTGTGCTGTCTCCATCCATCTCTGTTTCCCTCCATCTACCAGGAAGATTTGCATTTGGGCCCATTCGTGCCAGGGAGATTTGCATTCCACCCGCGCCCCCCCCCCGCCCCCTGAGTCCCTGATTCACAAAAGAAACGCTAAGTGTAATCTTCTGAGTTGACAATGACATATGGGGCTCTGCCGAAAAGCACTTTTCAGGAATTATCACAGAAGAGCCTTTCCCCGACAGTCTCTGCTCCCTGCACCTGCTTCATACGTGAAGAAATACACCGTGGCTTCTCCGGAGGCCACGAAACCTGCAGCCACCTTATTCTACGAGGAGTCGAGCCAGACCTGTGGTGGGGCCTGAGGCTCAGAGGTTCTCCTTTGAACAAAGTCTTTTTAGAACTTGTGGAATAACTTGAGGAGCTGGGAAGATTGTTTGAGCCTATGAGTTCCAGACCAGCCAGGGCAACACAGTGAGACTCCCCCATTATTAAAAACAAAAAACAATTTTAAATTACCTGGGCATGGCGGGGCGCACCTGTAGTCCAGACTCTGGAGAAACCCCGTCTCTACTAAAAACACAAAAATTAGCTGGTATCGTGCACGTGTAATCACAGCTACTCTGGAGACTGAGGCAGGAGGACCACTTGAACCGGGGAGGCAGAGGTTGCAGTGAGCCGAGATCCAGCCACGGCACTCCAGCCTGGGAGACAGAGCGAGACTGCTGTATACATCCCACGCTAGACACAGAGAGCACAGGCCAGCTGTATACATCCCACGCTAGACACAGAGAGCACAGGCCAGCTGTATACATCCCACGCTAGACACAGAGTGCACAGGCCAGCTGTATACATCCCACGCTAGACACAGAGAGCACAGGCCAGCTGTATACATCCCACTGTAGAGAGAAAGACCACAGGCCACCTGTATACATCTCACAATAGACATAGACCACAGGCCAGCTGTATACATCCCATGTAAGACACAGACCACAGGCCAGCTGTATGCATCCCATGCTAGACACAGAGACCACAGGCCAGCTGTATGCATCCCATGTAAGACACAGACCACAGGCCAGCTGTATACATCCCATGCTAGACACAGAGACCACAGGCTGGCTGTATACATCACACTCCAAACACAGACCACAGGCCAGCTGTATACATCCCACGCTAGACACAGAGATCACAGGCCAGCTGTATACATCCCACGCTAGACACAGAGAGCACAGGCCAGCTGTATACATCCCACGCTAGACACAGAGAGCACAGGCCAGCTGTATACATCCCACGCTAGACACAGAGAGCACAGGCCAGCTGTATACATCCCACTGTAGAGAGAAAGACCACAGGCCACCTGTATACATCTCACAATAGACATAGACCACAGGCCAGCTGTATACATCCCATGTAAGACACAGACCACAGGCCAGCTGTATGCATCCCATGCTAGACACAGAGACCACAGGCCAGCTGTATGCATCCCATGTAAGACACAGACCACAGGCCAGCTGTATACATCCCATGCTAGACACAGAGACCACAGGCTGGCTGTATACATCACACTCCAAACACAGACCACAGGCCAGCTGTATACATCCCACGCTAGACACAGAGATCACAGGCCAGCTGTATACATCCCACGCTAGACACAGAGAGCACAGGCCAGCTGTATACATCCCACGCTAGAGAGAAAGACCACAGGCCACCTGTATACATCTCACAATAGACATAGACCACAGGCCAGCTGTATACATCCCATGTAAGACACAGACCACAGGCCAGCTGTATACATCCCATGCTAGACACAGAGATCACAGGCCAGCTGTATGCATCCCATGTAAGACACAGACCACAGGCCAGCTGTATACATCCCATGCTAGACACAGAGACCACAGGCTGGCTGTATACATCACACTCCAAACACAGACCACAGGCCAGCTGTATACATCCCACGCTAGACACAGAGATCACAGGCCAGCTGTATACATCCCACGCTAGACACAGAGAGCACAGGCCAGCTGTATACATCCCACTCTAGACACAGACCACAGGCCAGCTGTATACATCCCACTCTAGACACACACCACAGGCCAGCTGTATACATCCCACTCTAGACAGAGACCACAGGCCAGCTGTATACATCCCACTCTAGAGAGAGAGACCACAGGCCAGCTGTATACATCACACTCTAGACACACACCACAGGCCAGTTGTATACATCCCACTCTAGACACAGACCACAGGCCAGCTGTATACATCACGCTCTAGACACAGACCACAGGCCAGCTGTATACATCACGCTCTAGACACAGACCACAGGCCAGCTGTATACATCACGCTCTAGACACAGACCACAGGCCAGCTGTATACATCACACTCTAGACAGAGACCACAGGCCAGCTGTATACATCCCACTCTAGAGAGAGAGACCACAGGCCAGCTGTATACATCCCACTCTAGACACACACCACAGGCCAGCTGTATACATCACACTCTAGACACACACCACAGGCCAGCTGTATACATCACACTCTAGACACACACCACAGGCCAGCTGTATACATCCCACTCTACAGACAGAGACCACAGGCCAGCTGTATGCATCCCACTCTAGACACACACCACAGGCCAGCTGTATACATCACACTCTAGACACACACCACAGGCCAGCTGTATACATCCCACTCTAGACACAGACCACAGGCCAGCTGTATACATCACGCTCTAGACACAGACCACAGGCCAGCTGTATACATCACGCTCTAGACACAGACCACAGGCCAGCTGTATACATCCCACTCTAGACAGAGACCACAGGCCAGCTGTATACATCACACTCTACACACAGACCACAGGCCAGCTGTATACATCCTTCTCTAGAGAGTCACCACAGGCCAGCTGTATACATCCCACTCTACAGAGAGAGACCACAGGCCAGTTGTATACATCCCATTCTACAAACAGAGACCACAGGCCAGCTGTATACATCACACTCTACAGAGAGACCACAGGCCAGCTGTATACATCACACTCTACAGAGAGAGACCACAGGCCAGCTGTATACATCCCACTCTAGACACAGACCACAGGCCAGCTGTATACATCCCACGCTAGACACAGACCACAGGCCAGCTGTATACATCCCACTCTAGACACAGACCACAGGCCAGCTGTATACATCCCACTCTAGACACAGACCACAGGCCAGCTGTATACATCCCACTCTACAAACAGAGACCACAGGCCAGCTGTATACATCCCACTCTACAGAGAGAGACCACAGGCCAGCTGTATACATCTCACTCTAGACACAGACCACAGGCCAGCTGTATACATCCCACTCTACAGAGAGAGACCACAGGCCAGCTGTATACATCCCACTCTAGAGAGAGAGACCACAGGCCAGCTGTATACATCACACTCTACAGAGAGAGACCACAGGCCAGCTGTATACATCACACTCTACAGAGAGAGACCACAGGCCAGCTGTATACATCCCACGCTAGACACAGACCACAGGCCAGCTGTATACATCCCACGCTAGACACAGACCACAGGCCAGCTGTATACATCACACTCTAGACACAGAGACCACAGGCCAGCTGTATACATCTCACTGTACAGAGAGAGACCACAGGCCAGCTGTATACATCCCACTCTAGACACAGACCACAGGCCAGCTGTATACATCCCACTCTACACACAGAGACCACAGGCCAGCTGTATACATCCCACTCTACAAACAGAGAGGTTTGGGGCCCAAAGTGGCTCCGGCCGGATGTCGTGGCGCTTGCGAAGGCGAGGCCAAGAGTTCAAGGCCAACCAACCTCAGCAACCTTACAAGCTCTCATTGATTGGCAAAAAAATAAAATAAAATAAAATAAAATAAAATAAAGGAGGTTTGTTTCTATGTAATGCTATTTGTAGAACTAGATTCTATTTAATGCTATTTGTAGAATGAAATTCTGTTTAATGCTATTTCCAGAATTAAATTCTATTCAATACTATTTTTGGAACAAAATTCTATTTAATGCTATTTCTAGAATTAAATTTGACCGAATATCATTCCTAGAATGAAATTCTGTTTAATGATAGCAAAGACCTGGAACCAACCCAAATGCCCATCGATGATACACTGGACTGGAAAAATGTGGCACAGATACACCATGGAATATTATGCAGCCATCAAAAAGGATGAGTTCGTGTCCTTCGTAGGGACATGGGATGAATCTGGAGACCATCATTCTCAGCAAACTGACACAAGAACAGAAAATGAAATACCGCATGTTCTCACTCATAGGCGGGTGATGAACAATGAGAACACATGGACACAGGGAGGGGAGCATCACACACTGGGGTCTATTGGGGAAATAGGGGAGGGACAGCGGGGGGGAGCTGGGGAGGGATGGCATGGGGAGAAATGCCAGATGTGGATGAGGGGGAGGAAGACAGCAAATCACATGTACCCCAAAACCTAAAATGCAGTAAAAAATAAAATAAAATATAAATAAAAAATAAAAAATTCTATTTAATGCTATTTCTAGAATTAAATTCTATTTAAAACTATTTCTAGAATGAAGTTCTATTTAATGCTATTTCTAGAATCAAATTCTATTTAATGCTATTTCCAGAATTAAATTCTATTTAATACTATTTCTAGGATGAACTTCTAGTTAATGCTATTTCTAGAATTAAATTCTATTTAAAACTATTCCTAGAATTAAATTGTATTTAATACTATTCGTAGAATGAAATTCTAGTTAATGCTATTTCCAGAATCAAATTGTATTTAAAACTATTTCTAGAATGAAGTTCTGCTTAATGCTATTTCCAGAATTAAATTCAGTTTAATACTATTTCTAGAATGAAATTCTAGTTAATGCTATTTCTGGAATTAAATTCTATTTAAAACTATCTCTAGAATGAAGTTCTATTTAATGCTATTTCCTGGATTTAATTCCAGTTAACTCTACTTCCAGAATTTAATCCTACTGAAGTCTGCTTCTGTTTCCTATTGAATCTGTTGTTAAGGAGGATGGTGATGCTCACAGATGACTTCCACGAGTGTGTTTCAGTGACACCTGCACCTCCTGGATTCAAGCGATTCTCCTGCCTCAGTCTCCCGAGTAGCTAGGATTACAGGCAGGCACCACCACGCCCGGCTAATTTCCTATTTTATTTTTTTTTTAGTAGAGATGGGGTTTCTCCATGTTGCTCAGGCTGGTCTCGAACTCCCGACCTCAGGTGATCCGCCCACCTCGGCCTCCCAAAGTGCTGGGATGACAGGCAGGAGCCACCGTGCCCGGCCCCGACTGGCTGTTTTAAAAAGAGCAGAGGTCCGAGCTGGAGTGGCAGGGGGTGTGTTTTGGTGGGAAGGACGGTCATGGGTGGGTCAGAGCAGTTGGCAAAGGACATGAACTCAACCTTTTTCATGGCTGCATAATATTCCACAGTGCCCGTGTGCCGCATTTTCTTTCCACAGCTGGGATTACAGGTGCCTGCCACCACGCCCGGTTAATCTTTGTATTTTTAGTAGAGACGGGGTTTCTCCATTTTGGCCGGGCTGATCTCAAACTGCTAACCTCAAGTGATCCACCTGCCTCGGTCTCCCAAAGTGCTGGGATTAACGGGCCCGAGCCACCGCACCCGGCCAAGAGTTCACTTGAAAAAAAATAAAAGTACACAATGACTCTCCAAGCAACCAGCAATCCAAAATTGAACAAATGGCCGGGCACCGTGGCTCATGGAATCCCAACATTTCGGAAGGCTGAGGCCAGGAGTTCAAGACCAGCCTTGGCAGCATAACGAGACGTAATGACACACCCAAACTCAAAGCTGGTAGGGAAGCTGAAGTGAGAGGATTCCTTAAACCCAGGAGGTTGGGGGCTGCAGTGACTCGACGTACAGCCTGGGTGACGGAGCCTGATGCTGTCTCAAAAAATAAAAAATAAAAATAAAAAGTTAGGAACTTCCAGGAAAGGGACCATTTGTCATCATTAATATGTAATTGAAAAATGAGTCTGCTCAGGCCTGTAATCCCAGCACTTTGGGAGGCCGAGGCGGCTGGATCACAAGGTCAGGAGTTCGAGACCAGCCTGACCAACATGGTGAAACCCCGTCTCTACTAAAAATACAAAAAATTAGCTGGGCACGGTGGCGCGTGCCTGTCATCCCAGCTACTCGGGAGGCTGAGGCAGGAGAATTACCTGAACCCAGGAGGGAGGCGGAGGTTGCAGTGAGCCGAGATCAGACCAGGGCACTCCAGCCTTGGGGATGAGCAAAACTCCACCTTGAAAATAAATAAATAAATAAATAATAGTAATGGTAAATACGCCAGGTGCAGTGGCTCACGCCTGTCATCCAGCACTTTGGGAGGCCGAGGCGGGTGGATCACAAGGTCAGGAGTTCGAGACCAGCCTGACCAACATGGTGAAACCCCGTCTCTACTAAAAACACAAAAAATGAGCTGGGCATGATGGCGTTTGCCTGTAATCCCAGCTACTCGGGAGGCTGAGGCAGGAGAATTGCCTGAACCCAGGAGGCGGAGGTTGCGGTGAGCCGAGATCGCGCCATTGCACTCCAGCCTGGGTGACAAGAGCGAAACTCCGTCTTAAATTAAAAAAAAAAACAAAAAGGAGTCTGAGGAAAACACCTCCACATCCCCAAGTCCCCCAGCCCCTTCCTTCTTCTGATGGAGGGACGGCGAGCGCCCCCCTGACAGCCGCTGAAATCTGGGAAAAGACATGAAATTTCAGCAGGGACAGGGAAATGCCGAAATGAAAAAGAGTCACCGAAAAATTAGAAACAGGATTTTTTAAAAAAAATAGAGGGCTCTGTCCACAAACCCATGACACAGACATCGTCGAAGTTAAAAGCAGCGGTGAAAAACGTTCAAGGCACCAATACAGAGCAATGGGGGCGCATGGAACATTGCAGATGGCGGAGAAGGTGAAGCTCTGTTTCCAGGATGCTGATAAAGACATATCATAGAATGGGAAAAAAAAGTGGGGTTTTCCTGTTTGTTTGTTTTGAGACAGAGTGTCCCTCTGTTGCCCAGGCTGGACAGCAGTGCTGCCATCTCGGCTCACCACAACCTCCGCCTCCTGGGATCATGCAATGCTCCTGCCTCAGCCTCCCGAGTAGCTGGGATGACGGGTGCACGCGCCACCATACCCGGCTAATTTTGGATTTTTAGTAGAGACGGGGTTTCACCATGTTGGCCAGGCTGGTCTCGAACTGTTGACCTCAGGTGATACTCAGGAGTGCGATGGCACGATCTCGGCTCACTGCAACCTCAACCTCCTGGGTTCAAGCGACTCTTCTGCCTCAGCCTCCCAGGTAGCAGAGATTACAGGTGAGCCTCCTGCCTCAGCCTCCCAAAGTGCTGGGATTGCAGGCGTGAGCCACCATGCCCTGCTGAAATGCACTTTTTAAAGTACACAATTCTGTGACATCGAATGCATTCACCATGTCATGCAAACTACCACCTCTGTCTTCCTCCAAGAGATTTTCATCTCCCCAAGAGGAAATCCTGTCCCCATCAGCAATCACTCCCCATTCCTCCTCCGCAGCCCCCAGCAACCACAAACCCACATGCTTTTTTCTTTTCTTTTTCTTTCTTTTTTTTTTTTTTTTTTTTTTTTGGAGACAGAGTCTTATTCTGTCACCCAGGCTAGAGTGCAATAGGGCAATCTCGGCCAACTGCAACCTCTGCCTCTCAGGTTCAAGTAATTCTCCTGCCCCACCCTCCTGAGGACCTGGGACTACAGGTGCGCACCACCATGCCTAGCTAATGTTTGTATTTTTAGTAGAGATGGGATTTTGCCATGTTGGCCAGGCTGGTCTCGAACTCCTGACCTCAGGTGATTCAGCATCCCGAAGCACTGGGGTTACCAATGGCACGACGCCCAGCCCTCGAATCCACTTTCAGCCTGTAGATTGAATGCCATTTCTGGACATTGGAATCTTGCGACATTTGGCATTTTATGAGTGGCTTCTTATATTAGTGTCTGAGGTTCATCTACTTAGCAGCCTGGGGCGAAACACTGCTCAGAGGCACCTACAGGGTCCCCAGATGGCAGCATGTCCAGGGAAAACCCTGATGCCCCTGAGAACCTGGGACAATTCAGAATTACAACTGACTTAATTTCACAGTGTACAGTTCTGCAGGACTGTTCTTCTGCTGTGGACTGGCTGGGTTCTGCAGGATGGTCCTTCTGCTGTGGGCTGGCTGGGTTCTGCAGGGCTGTTCTTCTGCTGTGGGCTGGTCAGGTTCTGCAGGATGGTCCTTCTGCTGTGGGCTGGCTGGGTTCTGCAGGGCTGTTCTTCTGCTGTGGGCTGGCTGGGTTCTGCAGGGCTGTTCTGCTGTGGGCTGGCTGGGTTCTGCAGGGCTGTTCTTCTGCTGTGGGCTGGTCAGGTTCTGCAGAGCAGTCCTTCTGGTGTGGACTGGCTGGGTTCTGCAGGATGGTCCTTCTGCTGTGGGCTGGCTGGGTTCTGCAGAGCAGTCCTTCTGCTGTGGGCTGGCTGGGTTCTGCAGGGCTGTTCTTCTGCTGTGGGCTGGCTGGGTTCTGCAGGGCTGTTCTTCTGCTGTGGGCTGGTCAGGTTCTGCAGAGCAGTCCTTCTGCTGTGGACTGGCTGGGTTCTGCAGGATGGTCCTTCTGCTGTGGGCTGGCTGGGTTCTGCAGGGCTGTTCTTCTGCTGTGGGCTGGCTGGGTTCTGCAGGGCTGTTCTGCTGTGGGCTGGCTGGGTTCTGCAGGGCTGTTCTGCTGTGGGCTGGTCAGGTTCTGCAGAGCAGTCCTTCTGGTGTGGACTGGCTGGGTTCTGCAGGATGGTCCTTCTGCTGTGGGCTGGCTAGGTTCTGCAGGGCTGTTCTTCTGCTCTGGGTGGGCCAGTTTCTGCAGAGCAGACCTTCTGCTGTGACTGGCTGAGTTCTGCAGGGTGGTTCTTTTGCTGTGGGCTGGCTGGGTTCTGCAGGGTGGTCCTTCTGCTCTGCAGGGCATCAGCTGGGGTCACTCCCACACCTCCATGCAGCCAAGAGGTCACTCCAGGCCAGAATTCCATCCAAGTCTTGGCTGCGATGGCTGCAGTGTTTGGGCCACCAGGGAGTTGGACGTCCGCCCTTTTGTGGGGCTCAGGGCTCCGAGTCCCAGACAGAGAAGCGTCCAGAGTCCTTGAGTTCTATCCTGTATCTGTGCCATCTTCTCTCCACTGCATCCTGGTGGCAAAGCTGGCACAGTTTCCACCCAGCTGTTGGAGGAAGAAGACACACACTCCCTACATCCATGGCGGAAGAGGTAGCAGGTGCCTCCTTCCTGAGGGTCATGCCCTGCAAAGCCCCTGAAGGAATGTGAGGGGCATGGAGTTGTTTACAGACAAGACAGGCATTGAGTGCTGCACCAAGTTCCCAGTGCCCCTCCCAGGCCATGTGGCTGGGAGCCCCTGACTTCACCTCCCACAATGCTCTGGCTGATCAATGCAGTTTACAGACTCAGCGCTTCAAAGGGGCAGCCCTGGGAATCGCAGGTCCGTGTTTTCTCCTCTGCAAACAACAGCTTTCTTCACTCATTTTGCTTCATCAAATTTAAGTTTTTTTTTTGAAAAAAAAAAAAAAAAACAGCTGGGCACGGTGGCTCCCAGAACTTTGGGAGATCTAAGCAGGTGGATCACCTAAGGTCAGGGGTTCAAGACCAGCCTGGTGACGGAGTGAGAGTCCATCTCAAATAAATAAATAAAATAAAATTTAAATCTGAATTAAAAAAATGAGTAAATAGGTGACAGATACCCTCCTGCTTTCAGCTAATCTGCAACCTGTGGAGCCTGGGGACTGAATCCATACCTTTGCTGGGAATTCACCAGACTCATGAAACTTTCCCTAAAACGGATGGCTTGGTTTCCTGCTCTTCTCACCAAAAATAACCCGAGCCTCTAACCTCCCTTTAAAATACTGGGGAAAAAAAAAAACTCAGGGCAGCTCGTGGAGTCATCCCTGCTAAATAGATTTCTCCTTTGGAGAGAGGATGAATTTTAAATGATCACAAGAAAAGGAGATGTTTTATGATGTAAATGCCAGGCATCCCGTGGCCCCCTGGGATCACCGAAAATCTGGCACTGGAGGGGGGGGTTAACTACCATCTCACTAAGACGGCTGCAAACATCCTGGGCAGGAGGGGATGGAGATTCATGAGCTTTCCACCGATGGGAATAAAAAATAGGAGACTCTGCTACAGTCAGAACAGCAAGCAAATCAGACCACACATTCGACTCTCTCACTGTGTGTGGAAATGCAGATGAGGGTTTTCTCCTGTTGCCTCCAAATGAATGAGGGCCTTGGGGAACATCCCGTACCCATCTGATGCCTGTGCAGACGTCCCTAACAAATGCAGCTCACCTGTGACGGGTGCAGACCGGTCCCCGGCTGCCTCGAAGTCTGGACATCTGGACGTCTGCAGAGCAGGGCCCGGTCCTGCCTCCTGCCTCCTCCTCCTCAAAGCATCCGGCCTTCTGGGGCTTCTCCCGGCCTCCCCCCCCCTTTTTTTTTTTCCTTCTTTTCTCCTGTGCATTGCTCAGAAATCGTCAGAAAGCTGCTACCTCTCCACGGAAACAAAAACATTTTCTTTGGAGGCGCATTTAAACCGACCTCACCGCCTTCTTTCTGGGATGAATTGCTGATGGTTCATTATTCAGGATACGCCGGATTCCACCTCCCCCTTTTGGCTGTCTTTGCTTTCCGAGATGACAGCAAGCCTGTTAAGCATAATAATTGTTCGTGAGTGAGTCAGCCTCATTGTTCTGCGGGCCTTTTTTGCCTCTAAGGCAGGCTCCTCGGGCCCGCAGAGGTCAGAGGTCGCCTGCTAAATCATGCAATACCCCCAATCCCAGGTGAATCGGGCCGTTGACAAACTACTGCTAATGATTAAACCAGCCGGCATGAAGCCCTGTCTCTAAATTGCGATTACTTGAATGATGGATGACGCGTCTAATGAGAGCATTATTGCCACAAGTGACCTTGTGGGCCCAAGACGGCTTTAAGATAAGCGACATGTCTCACTGGAGGCCAGTGTGAGGGCCGTGTGCACGTGCATGTGTGTGTGTCTGCGTCTGCCTGTGTTGGGGGAGGGTGGGGGCACATGTCTGTGTCCCGTCTCTGTCCGGAGCTCGTCTCGGGTTCTTTGAAGTGCCGTGGGGGTGACGCCACGCTAATTGGAGGGGTCACCCGAGCAGCACCCTTAATTAGACCATTTTCATACACGTGAGCTGGAAATGCCCTGTGAGAAAAAAAAAAAAAATACGCCCAGGGTAAACCTGAGTTCCCAAGCGTGGCCTTGTCCTCCGTGGTGGGGGGGGGGATGAAAAGGAGCAGGAGAGAAAAGGGGGTGTCCCTGGGAAGCCACACGTACATGCAAAAGCAGCTGAGAAGCAATTCGTGCGAAACCCCAGAAATGAGGCTGCCACTCACTTCAGGGGTCCACGGTGGTCAGAGCTGGGGGCAAAACATAAGGTCAAGGGAGGTTCTCTGGAGTGAAAGGAACCCCACTGCACCCAGACAGGGACGGATGGTCCCCAAGGGGTCCTCAGTGCAGATCAACAAAAATGAGAACACATGAAAAGGCCCCCCACCTGCCTCCGCCCGATGACCCCCACAGATCCACAGCTCAGCTACGCCGTCACGCCTCCCAGTCAGCCTGGATAGAACACACGGGGGGGGGCCTTTGTGTCCTACAAGATCGCCGTGTGGCCCACCGCAGCCGGAAGGGGCAGGACACGGAAGCCCTCAGACTCAGAAAACACGAAGACATCCACGAAATCAAGAGGCGCCGCGGGTCCCCATCCGGGACACACGGGCCCTTGTGGGAGTCGGGATGTGCTATTCTGGCTGAAACAGAATGTCTTCCGATTCAAGCAAACCAGCATTTAAGAAACAGCAGGATTCCCTGGCTTTGGGTGGATGCCTCTGCAGCAGGCAGGGCCACGCCAGACAACGACACCGGTCCTTCCCACCCGTCCAGCTTCCAGGATTCCCACCCGTCCAGGTTCCAGGACTCCAGACGGAGGCAGAATACCCAGGAGACGCTGAGACGCTGCACTTGGCCTCGCCTTCCAGAACCCTGACGGGCACCTTCGGGCGCCAGCATCTCCTTCAGCAAGATCGGGAATGAAGACTCCCTTCTGGTGGCCGTGATAAACCGCCACTAACTGGGAGACTTAACGCATCACAGATTCATCCTCTGCCACTCATGGAGAGCAGGAGTCTGAGGTCCAGATGTCTCAGAGCCATACTGTCTCTGGAGGGTCTAGGGGAGGCTCCTTCCTGCCCCTCCCAGCTCCCGGGGGCTCCAGCATCCCTGGGCTTGCGGCCCCATCACTCCAGTCTCCGCCTCCATTCACAGGTTCTTGGCTTAGAACATGAACATATCTTTTGGGAAGTGCCATAGTTAATCCACTTCAGTTGTATCCAGTTCCCTCTGGAGGGTCTAAGGGAGGCTCCTTCCTGCCCCTCCCAGCCCCTGGGGGCTCCAGCATCCCTGGGCTTATGGTTCCATCACTCCACAATAGAACTTACTAGAATAGGATGGAATGAAACAGAATGAGAGAAAGAGACTCACCCACGTTTCCCCATCACAAACAAGAAGAAGACATAATTAGGGTGACCCCAGAGAGCGGCGCAGAATACATCCATCCTGCCTGTCACCCAAGACCTTCCTGGCAGGTTGAGACCCTGTTGTCCCCTAAAGAAGATCCAGGTAGATCGGAGGATCCTGCACCTCCGGGAGGGTCCAACTCTCAGACACCAGCACCTGCACTTTTTCCAGGTTCTTTCTTTTTTCTTTTAATTTTTACAGATGGGATCTTGCTATGTTGCCCAGGCTGGAGTGCAGTGGTGCAATCATGGGTCACTACAGCCTCGACTTCCAGGGCTCCAGTGATCTTCCCATGTCAGCCTCCTGAGTAGCTGGGACTACAGCCATATGCCACCAAACCCAGCTAATTTTTGTGTTTGTTTTTTTATAGAGATGGGGTCTTGCTGTATTGCCCTGTCTGGTTTCAAACTCCTGAGCTCAAGTGATCCAATTGCCTCCTCCTCCCAAGGTGCTCTGAATCACAACACAGCCCCAGAGAATAACGTTACCTTCTGTCTCTATCCCAGTTTCTCTCTCTCTCCCATTTAAGCTGTAAAGGCATCCTTTGGAGTAAAGCATCCAGACCGGAGGTTGTGGACACTGAGGAGGGTGGATCACGAGGTCAAGAGTTCGAGACCATCCTGGTCAACATGGTGAAACCCCGTCTCTACTAAAAATACAAAAATTAGCTGGGCACGGTGGTGCGTGCCTGTAATCCCAGCTACTCGGGAGACTGAGGCAGGAGAATGGCCTGAACCCGGGAGGCGGAGGTTGCGGTGAGCCGAGATCGCGCCATTGCACTCCAGCCTGGGTGACAAGAGCCAAACTCCGTCTCAAAAAAAAAAAAAAAAAAAGAATAAAATGTGGCAGGATGCCTACATATCTCTTAGGACGTCAAGAGGACATCCGCCCACTCAGAGTCAGCGGTGGCCACTGCGGTATCCTGGTCCATTCATGTGTCTGTGCCTGACGCACTTTCCAAGGGCCCCCCGAACCTCCGCGTCCCGGGTCCAAGCAATTCTCCTGCCTCAGCCTCCCTAGGAGCGGGGACGACAGGCGTGCACCGCCACACCCGGCTAATTTTTGTCTTTTCAGTACAGATGGGGGTTTCTCCATGTTGACCAGGCTGGTCTCGAACTCGTAGCCCCTGGATGCACCCACTTTGCTGGGGCTGTTCTTTCTGGGTGTCTGTTTCATTTTTCTTTTCTTTCTTTTTTGTTTTGAGTGGAGATCGCGCCACTGCACTCCAGCCTGGGTGACAGAGCAAGACTCCGTCTCAAAAAAAAAAAAAAAACCTGTCCCAACAAATAAATTACTTTTACTCTGTCACCCAGGCTGGAGTGCAGTGGTGTGATCTCGGCTCACCGCAACCTCCGCCTCCCGGGTTCAAGCGATTCTGCTGCCTCAGCCTCCCCGAGTAGCTGGGATCACAGACACCTGCCACCACACCGAGCTAATTTTGTATTTTTAGTAGAGACGGGGTTTCACCATGTTGGCCAGGCTGGTCTTGAACTCCTGACCTCGTGATCTGCCCACCTCAGCCTCCCAAAGTGCTGGGATCACAGTCACACGCCACCACACCCGGCTAATTTTGTATTTTTAGTAGAGACGGGGTTTCACCGTGTTGGCCAGGCTGGTCTCGAACTCCTGACCTCAGGTGATCCGCCCGCCTCGGCCTCCCAAAGTGCTGGGATGACAGGCTTGAGTCACCGCGCCCGGCTGTATTTTTTTTTTTTTTTTAATGGAATCCACTCTGTCCCCCAGGCTGGAGGGCAATGGCGCAATCTCAGCTCACTGCAACCTCCGCCTCCCAGATTCAAGCAGATCTCCTGCCTCAGCCTCCCAAGTAGCTGGGACTATAGGTTCACGCCTGTCATCCCAGCACTTTGGGAGGCTGAGGAGGGTGGATTGTCTGAGGTCAGGAGTTCGAGACCAGCCTGGCCAAGATGGTGAAACCCCGTCTCTGCTAAAAATACAAAAAATTATCTGGGCATGGTGGCGCGTGCCTGTAATCCCAGCTACTCGGGAGGCTGAGGCAGGAGAATTGCCTGAACCCAGGAGGCGGAGGTTGCGGTGAGCCGAGATCGCGCCCTTGCAGTCCAGCCTGGGTGACAAGAGCAAAACTCCGTCTCAAAAAAAGAAAAAATAAATAGTGTAGGATTTCATTTACACAAGGTCTGCAGACTCCTCCGATTCACAGAGACAGAGAGTCAGCCAAATGCCCTTCAAACCCCTAAGCCAGTTTCCGCAGCAGACTTTGGGTCCTGTGCATTTTACCACAATTTCAAAAATACTGGGGGCCAGCACTTTGGGACGCTGAGGCGCGTGGATCACGTGAGGTCAGGAGTTCGAGACCAGCCTGGCCAACGTGGTGAAACGCAGTCTGTACTAAAAATACAAAAAAAAGAACTAGTTGGACACGGTGGTGCGCTCCTGTGATCCCAGCTACTCAGGAGGCCGAGGCAGGAGAATCGCTTGAACCCGGGAGGCGGAGGTTGAGGTGAGCCGAGATCGCGCCATTGCACTCCAGCCTGGGCGACAGAGTAGAAGTAATTTGTTGGGACAGTAATTTTTTTTATTTTTTTTTTTTGAGATGGCGTCTTGCTCTGTCACCCAGGCTGGAGTGCAGTGGCGCGATCTCAGCTGAAAACAAAAAAGAAAGAAAAGAAAAATGAAACAGACACCCAGATACAACAGCAGTGGCAAAGTGGGTGCATCCAGGGGCTACAAGTTCGAGACCAGCCTGGTCAACATGGAGAAACCCCCCATCTGTACGGAAAAGACAAAAGTTAGCCGGGTGTGGCGGTGCACGCCTGTCGTCCCCGCTCCTAGGGAGGCTGAGGCAGGAGAATCGCCTGAAGTCAGGAGGCGGAGGTCGCACTGAGCCGAGATCCCAGCACTTTGGGAGACCGAGGCAGGTGAATCACTTGAAGTCAGGCATCCGAGACCAGCCCGGCCAACACGGTGAAATCCCGTCTCTGGCAAAGCACTGGGGAAAAGTGTCAGGAACTGTATTCAGCAAAGGAACTGGAGCAAAGTATTGTCCAGGTGGCACCTGGGTTTGCTTTCTAAGGAGCTGACCCCCTTCACCCGGGGGCTCCCGGCGTGGCAACGTCCCTGCCACTTGCCACACGACCGCCGTCACCTCTGGGCAAACAGCTCCTGACACGTTTTCAATAGGATTACATTAGAACAACTGGGTAGTGATTAATAACCTAATCTGCAGACTACGTGGCTCATCCATCACCGGGAGTATATTATTCAAAGGAGCTCCCCTTATGCGAGAATCAGTGATGGAAATGAACCAACAAGACTTCCAACGCTTTGCACACTCCAGAGACCTCATAAAACACGCAGGCTGAGTAACCCCCGCCCTTCATCACTGGTGTCATCAGACCCATTTATTTACCTGTCAGAGCCGTGGCCGTGATTTCATTTTACGAAAGGATAATTGAATACGGATGTTTACGTGTCGACAGCTCACTCGAGGATGAAGGATAGAATCTCATGCAGACTCTCATTTTAAAAAATGGGGCCGGGCGCGGTGGCTCACGCCTGTCATCCCAGCACTTTGGGAGGCCGAGGCGGGTGGATCACGAGGTCAACAGATAGAGACCATCCTGGTCAACGTGGTGAAACCCCGTCTCTACTAAAAATACAAAAAATTAGCTGGGCACGGTGGCGCGTGCCTGTAATCCCAGCTACTCAGGAGGCTGAGGCAGGAGAATTGCCTGAACCCAGGAGGCGGAGGTTGTGGTGAGCCGAGATCGCGCCATTGCACTCCAGCCTGGGTAACAAGAGCAAAACTCCGTCTCAAAAAAGAAGAGAAGAAGAAGGAGGAGGAAGAGGA
>JASSZA010000032.1:0-380000 GCA_031835075.1 Saguinus oedipus | reverse complement strand
GAGTCTTGCTGTGTTGTCCAGGCTGGAGTGCAATGGCGCAATCTCGGCTCACCGCAACCTCCACCTCCTAAGCTCAAGCGATTCTCCTGCCTCAGCCTCCTGCGTACCTGGGGTCACAGGCACATGCAACCACACCCGGCTAATTTTTGTAGTTTTATTTTATTTTATTATTATCATTATTATTTTCGAGACAGAGTTTCGCTCTTGTCACCCAGGCTGGAGTGCAATGGCGCGATCTCGGCTCACCGCAGCCTCCGCCTCCTGGGTTCAGGCAATTCTCCTGCCTCAGCCTCCTTAGTAGCTGGGATTACAGGCACGCGCCACCACGCCCAGCTAATTTTTGTATTTTTAGTAGAGACGGGGTTTCACCATGTTGACCAGGATGGTCTCGATCTCTTGACCTCGTGATCCACCCGCCTCGGCCTCCCAAAGTGCCGGGATGACAGGCGTGAGCCACCGCGCCCGGCCAGTTTTATTTTATTTATTTATTTGTGTTTGTTTGTTTGTTTGTTTATTTTGAGATGGAGTCTTGCTCTTGTTGCCCAAACTGGAGTGCAATGGTGTGATCTCGGCTCACTGCAGCCTCTGCCTCCTGGTTCAAGTGATTCTCCTGCCTCAGCCTCCCGAGTAGCTGGATTTACAGGTACCACGACACATCCAGCTAATTTTTGTATTTTTAGTAGAGACAGGATTTTGCCATGTTGACCAGGCTGGTCTCAAACTCCTGGCCTCCAGTGATCTGCCCGCTTTAACCTCCCAAAGCGCTTGGATTACAGCCAAGAATGGATATCGGACTTTGAATTGTGAAGATATTTAGCCAACTCCCCAAACCTTTGGTCTCTGTTTTATTAAACATATTATGAAAGCCTAGATGGGCCGGGTGTGGTCGCTCACGCCTGTAATCCCAGCTCCTCGGGAGGCTGAGGCAGGAGGATCGCTTGAACCCGGGAGGTGGAGGCTGCAGTGAGCCGAGATCCCGCCATTGCACTCCAGCCTGGGGGACAGAGTGAGACTGTGTCTCAAATATATGTATAAATTATCAGAGCATGATGGGATGCACCTGTAATCCCAGCTCCTCGGGAGGCTGAGGCAGGAGGATCGCTTGAACCCGGGAGGTGGAGGCTGCAGTGAGCAGAGATCGCACCACTGCACTCCAGCTTGGGGGACACAGCGAGACTCTGTCTCAAATATATATATAAATTATCAGAGCATGATGGGATGCACCTGTAATCCCAGCTCCTCGGGAGGCTGAGGCAGGAGGATCGCTTGAACCCGGGAGGTGGAGGCTGCAGTGAGCCGAGATTGAGCCAGTGCACTCCAGCCTGGGGGACAGAGTGAGACTGTGTCTCAAATATATGTATAAATTATCAGAGCACGATGGGATGCACCTGTAATCCCAGCTCCTTGGGAGGCTGAGGCAGGAGGATCGCTTGAACCCGGGAGGTAGAGGCTGCAGTGAGCCGGGATCGCGCCATTGCACTCCAGCCTGGGGGACAGAGGGAGACTCTCTGAAAACAAAACAAAACAAAATGCACTCCCAGAACACAGGTCTGTGGAATGGGTCACCCAGTCATCCCACAATCCAGCACTTGGGGAGGCCGAGGCGGGTGGATCACGAGGTCAAGAGATCGAGACCATCCTGGTCAACAAGGTGAAACCCCGTCTCTACTAAAATACAAAATTTAGCCGGGCTTGATGGTCATGGTGGCGCATGCTTGTCATCCCAGCTACTCGGGGAGGCTGAGGCGGGAGAATCGCTTGAACCCGGGAGGCAGACGGTGCAATGAGCCGAGATCGCTCCGTCGCACTCCAGCCTGGGCCACAGAATGAGGCTGATCTCAAAAAAGAAAAACAAAGAAATAAAATTTTATTTTACTTTAAGTTCTGGGACACCTGTGCAAAACGTGGTGCTTTGCTGCACCTATCAGCCCATCATCTAGATGGTACACGCTGAATGCATTAGGAATTTGTCCCGTCCCTGAGAGGCCCCGTTGTGTGATGCTCCCATCCCTGCGTCCACGTGTGCTCAGTGTCCAACGCCCGCTTATGCGTGAGAACATGCGGTGTTTGGTTTTCTGTTCTCGTGTCAGTTTGCTGAGGACGATCGTTTCCAGTTTCATCCACGTCCCTGCAAAGGACATGAACTTGTCCTTTTTGATGGCTGCATAGTATTCCACGGCATCTAGGTGAGACATTTTCTCTTTATCCAGTCGATCATGGATGGGCATTTGGGTGGGTTCCAAGTCTTTGCTATTGTAAACAGTGCCACAATAAACATATATGTGCGTGTGTGTTTATGGCAGAACGATTTATAATCCTTTGGGTATATACCCAGTCATGGCATTGCTGGCTCAAATGGTATTTGTGCTCCTGGGTCCTTGAGGAATCAGCACGCTGTCTTCCGCAATGGTTGAACTAATTTCCACTGACAGCGATTCTCCTAACATGAATTTCAGCCCAGAAAGACTTGCCTGGATTATTTTTATGTTAAATAAAGCAAAGAAAAAAGAAATTAAAATAATATAGGAGAGATACTTTATGATCGCAAATCTGCGCGTTTGTTTGTGTTTTTTTTGTTTTTTTTTTTGTTTTGTTTTGTTTTTTCCCTCACCCTCCAATTTCTTATAGGAATCAGGCAGTTAAATGCTGGCCCTAGCAGTCGGCCTGTCTGCCTCCCAATTATCTTTGTTTCCTAAGGAAAAACAACAGGTGTCCGATCACTCTGCAAAGCCCGTAGGAAAAAAAAATATATATATATATATATCTGCAGTGGTTTAAAAATTGTAAATCTATGCCGTATGAATTTAAACCAGAAATCATTCGGCTCAGGGGCAGGCTGGCTGCGTTTCCGGCAAGAGATTCAAGCCATAAGGGCGAGAAATAACTCTGTCATTATATTTCCTGAGGAGGCGGCTATCCGTGGAACGCTTTGCGTGGATAATGACAGCTGTGTTCCCCCAAGTCAAAGGCACTTTGCGTAAAGGGATTTTGTCACAGTATTTTCTGCATTTAGGACACTGCATTCTTTAGAATCAACCTGAAAGGGGACAGCAGATTCCAGACATAAAATAGGCTCATTATCCTGAATCCTCCTGAATCCAAGCCATCCTCAATGCCCACAATAATAATAATAATAAAAAAAATTACAAAACCAACCTTTTAGGGATGCTTCGTCTGAGATTAATTTAGGGTGATTTTTTTTTTTCTCCTCCAGCTCCTTTTCTTTTTCTTAAAATCTCGCAGAGCCTCGGAGCTGTGGGTAAAAGCCGGCTGAGGGGCACGGAAGGTGTTTTAGATGCATTTGACATTATTTATTTTTGCTTAAAATCTTAGGCAGTCAACACAGTTCACCACATATGTCAAGACTTACAGACACCGCAGATTAGCAAACAGGTCAATTTACCCAGCTATCCCCGTCCCATCTGCTGTGAGAGTTTAAAATAAATGGGGCCGGGCGCGGTGGCTCAGGCCTGTCATCCCAGCACTTTGGGAGGCCGAGGCGGGTGGATCACGAGGTCAGGAGTTCGAGACCAGCCTGGCCAACACGGTGAAACCCCGTCTCTACTAAAAATACAAAAAAATCAGCTGGGCGTGGAGGCGTGTGCCTGTAATCCCAGCTACTAGGGAGACTGAGGCAGGAGAATTGCCTGAACCCGGGAGGCGGAGGTTGAGGTGAGCCGAGATCGCGCCATCGCAGTCCAGCCTGGGTGACAAGAGCGAAACTCCGTCTCAAAAAATTAAATTAAATTAAATAAATGCAAACGCCCGTGGCCTCCGGAGGCTGGAGCTGTGTCAGGCTCACAGAGGGACAAATTAAAGCTGTTTGTTCAGTCCCAGTGCCGCCCCCTGGAATGGAGTCCCAGCTACTTGGGAGGCTGAGGCAGGAGGATCCCTTGAGCCTCGGAAGTGGAGGCTGCAAGTGAGCCACGATCGCACCGTCGCACTCCAGCCTGGGCAACACAGTGAGACCCCCATCTCCAAGAAGAAAAGAAAAGCATCGAACGACACGGGGAGCAACTTTGTGGCAATATACAAACAAATTCCCAAAAGGAAGGGCTGAGCCCTCCTAGCCCTCCTAGCCCAGGAGTGCATTCAGCTGCCCACTTAGGTCCGTGGGGAGGAAATCCCTACACCATCCATAGGGGGGAAGACGGGGGCATGGGGAGGGATTCCCTCCAGGATCCTCAGGGAGGGGGAGAAGGTGGGAGAATAGGGAGGAAATCCCCTCCAGTGTCCTCAGTGGGGGGAAGTGGGGCCTGTGAGGAGGAATCCTCTCCAGCATCCTCGTGGCAGGGAAGATGGGGCATGGGGAGGGATTCCCTCCAGCATTCTTGGGGGGGCAGGGGGAAGATGGGGGCATGGGGAGGGATTCCCTCTAGCATTCTCAGGGGGGGTAGGGGAAGGTGGGGGCATGGGGAGGGATTCCCTCCAGCATTCTTGGGGGATTGGGGGGGAGATGGGGACATGGGGAGGGATTCCCTCCAGCATTCTCAGGGGGGTAGGGGGAAAATGGGGACATGGGGAGGGATTCCCTCCAGCATTCTCGGGGGGGCAGGGGGAAGGTGGGGACATGGGGAGGGATTCCCTCCAGCATTCTTGGGGGGGCAGGGGGAAGATGGGGGCATGGGGAGGGATTCCCTCTAGCATTCTCAGGGGGGGTAGGGGAAGGTGGGGGCATGGGGAGGGATTCCCTCCAGCATTCTTGGGGGATTGGGGGGGAGATGGGGACATGGGGAGGGATTCCCTCCAGCATTCTTGGGGGGCAGGGGGAAGATGGGGGCATGGGGAGGGATTCCCTCTAGCATTCTCAGGGGGGGTAGGGGAAGGTGGGGGCATGGGGAGGGATTCCCTCCAGCATTCTTGGGGGATTGGGGGGGAGATGGGGACATGGGGAGGGATTCCCTCCAGCATTCTCGGGGGGGGGGGAAATGGGGACATGGGGAGGGATTCCCTCCAGCATTCTCGGGGGGGCAGGGGGAAGGCGGGGGCATGGGGAGGGATTCCCTCCAGCATTCTCGGGGGGGCAGGGGGAAGGTGGGGACATGGGGAGGGATTCCCTCCAGCATTCTTGGGGGATTGGGGGGGAGATGGGGACATGGGGAGGGATTCCCTCCAGCATTCTTGGGGGGCAGGGGGAAGATGGGGGCATGGGGAGGGATTCCCTCTAGCATTCTCAGGGGGGGTAGGGGAAGGTGGGGGCATGGGGAGGGATTCCCTCCAGCATTCTTGGGGGATTGGGGGGGAGATGGGGACATGGGGAGGGATTCCCTCCAGCATTCTCGGGGGGGGGGGAAATGGGGACATGGGGAGGGATTCCCTCCAGCATTCTCGGGGGGGCAGGGGGAAGGCGGGGACATGGGGAGGGATTCCCTCCAGCATTCTCGGGGGGGCAGGGGGAAGGCGGGGGCATGGGGAGGGATTCCCTCCAGCATTCTCGGGGGGGCAGGGGGAAGGTGGGGACATGGGGAGGGATTCCCTCCAGCATTCTTGGGGGATTGGGGGGGAGATGGGGACATGGGGAGGGATTCCCTCCAGCATTCTTGGGGGGCAGGGGGAAGATGGGGGCATGGGGAGGGATTCCCTCTAGCATTCTCAGGGGGGGTAGGGGAAGGTGGGGCCATGGGGAGGGATTCTCGGGGGGGGGTAGGGGAAGGTGGGGGCATGGGGAGGGAATCCCTTCCAGTATCCTCGGGGGCAGGGGGGTAAGACAGGGTCATGGGGAGAGAACCGTCTCCAGCATCCTCATCGCTTGGAGGACAGAAGCTGCAGACACGGGGGGGCGGGAAGGGGCCGTAGGAGGCCTGGGATGGCAACGATTCTCCCTGAGGTGACATAAGATGTATTCTGTGAAACTCAGTACAAATCTCACCGCATAAAACTCACCACTTTAACCGCTGTGAAAAACTCAGTGGTGAGGCCGGGCGCGGTGGCTCAGACCTGTCATCCCAGCACTTTGGGAGGCCGAGGCGGGCGGATCACGAGGTCAAGAGATCGAGACCATCCCGGTCAACACGGTGAAACCCCGTCTCTACTAAAAATACAAAAATTAGCTGGGCGTGGTGGCGCGTGCCTGTCATCCCAGCTACTCGGGAGGCTGAGGCAGGAGAATCGCTTGAACCCGGGAGGCGGAGGTTGCAGTGAGCCGAGATCGCACCATTGCACTCCAGCCTGGGCGACAGAATGAGACTCTGTCTCAAAAGAAAAAGGAAAAGTTGGGTCAATGGTGCGTCCTTCCTCTGAGAGACGGAGGCACAGACTGGAGTGACGTGGCCGCAATCCCAGGGATGCTGGAGCCCCCGGGAGCCGGGAGACGCAGGATCTTCCCTCTGGAGGGAGCTCACCCCTGAATCACCTTCATCTGCAAGTCCTGGTCTGCGGAACTTAGAGAAGACACACGTGGGGTGTTTCAGGCCCCTGGTTTACGGCCATTTGTTAACGGCAGCTGCAGGAGATCTGCACGCCGGGTTACATACCCGCCACCCAACCTGAGCTCTGTCCAGGCTGGGTTGCAGGTGAGCTCCGGGGCTCAGGAGCAGGTGCCGGCTCACGTGTGACCCCACCACCGTCACCCTCAACAGAGACACCCTCCCTTCGATGCAGACAGCACAGCAAGGGAACCCTTTATACATCCTGCTTGCTGGCTCCTGGATTTGTTATGAGATAATACTCCGGTGCCACATATACATCGTGGAATACTACGCAGCCATAAAAAAGGATGAGTTCGTGTCCTCTGCAGGGACACGGAAGAAGCTGGAAACCGTCATTCTCAGCAAACGGACACGGGAGCAGAAAATGAAACACCTCATGTTCTCACTCATAAGTGGGAGTTGAACAATGAGAACACGTGGACACAGGGAGGGGAGCATCACACACAGGGGCCTCCCGGCCCCATACGGAAAAATACACACAGACACAGATGTGCACACACGCCACACTCACAAGCATATACACACACAGGAACATACCCACACACATATGATTCCCACACACAGATACACACACATGCACACGCCATTTACACACACATGTGAAAACACACCATGCACAGATACATGCATATACACACAGACAATTCACACACAGATGTGCACACATGCACAGATACACACATATATGCACACACCATTTACACACAGATGTGCACACGTACTGTGCACACACACAGATACAGACATACACACACACCCTTCACACACACAGATGTGCACACACAACATGCGCACACACAGATACACACATACACGCACATATTCACACACACAGATACACACACATATGCACACACCATTTACACACACATGTGAAAACACACCATGCACAGATACATGCATATACACACAGACAATTCACACACAGATGTGCACACACATGCACAGATACACACATATATGCACACACCATTTACACACAGATGTGCACACATACTGTGCACACACACAGATACAGACATACACACACACCCTTCACACACACAGATGTGCACACACAACATGCGCACACACAGATACACACATACACGCACATATTCACACACACAGATACACACACATATGCACACACCATTCACACACATGTGAAAACACCATGCACAGATACACGCATATACACACAGAGGTGCACACACATGCAGAAACCATTCACATACACAGATGTGCACACACAACATGCGCACACACAGATACACACATACACGCACATATCATTCACACACACAGATACACACACATATGCACACACCATTCACAGACATGTGAAAACACCATGCACAGATACACACATATACACACAGAGGTGCACACACATGCAGAAACCATTCACATACACAGATGTGCACACACATGAACACACACAGATACACACATGTATATGCACAGACAATTCACACACAGATGTGCACACACAGAGGTACACACAGACAGATGTGCACGCACACACCAACACACATGTGCACACACACCACGCACACACACAGATACACACCGACACAGAAATAAGCAAACACACAGAGACACATCCACACACACGCATGAACACGCAGACACATGCAGACAGCACACACCGGTGCACAGGTAAAGGCAGGTGTGACCGCAGGGACACACACAGACCCCGCCAGACACACACAGACACGCCCAGGCTGCATAGCAGCTTCCTGCAAACACCCGACGTGCCTTTGGTGGGTCGGAAAGTAAAAATGCAAATGACCCTTTTATAAGGGGGGTTAGCGCATGGTTTGTCCCCACTCTGCACCTCGGGTGCGGCTGGAACCCGGGGAAGCCACGTGTGTGCCGGGGCACGGGTCGGCTGCCGGGGCCGGAGGGGGGCCATCAGCCGCCGCAGGGCGGGGGGCGCGCGCGGGCCAGTTGCGCGGATGTGTCATCATCTGGCCTCCGATTGTGACATGCCTGGCTGACTGGGACATTAAATCATCGCCCCAAGGGAGTCTCACTCCGGCAAGGCGCCCCGGTTACGTCTGTCATCTCCTTCCACAAACTACCTATCACTTTTGACGTGATTGGATGAAAATTAGTCAGTGCATTTAGATGTAAATTAGACACATCCAAGAATGATAATCACCAGGAAAATACAGCCCCGTGGAGCTGACACGCCAGCGGCTTCCATCCGTCCCAGCACCTCTGCCCGGCTTATTAGCAGCCTGATAAGAAAACTCTTGTATCAAAAAAAAAACTCGGGAAACTTTTTTGAGGGGCATATTTAACTGAGCCTTAAATCCCCAGATAAGTCTGTAATGTTAGCTCTCCCTGAAGTCCCAGGTTGCAAACGGCTCCCAGCACAGACACAGACGTAAGTGGCCTGTTTCTGAGTGTGGCTCAGCCGTGGCACGGCGTGGCTCAGCCGTGGCACAGCGTGGCTCGGCCGTGGCACAGCGTGGCTCGGCCGTGGCACAGCTCGCCTACGTGAATCTACCTAAGGTCTTTTTCTTCCCCGTCCACCCTGGACTCCTTCCTAACGTGGAACTCTCTTCCGAGGAAGCACGCCGAGACGCACACACAGCGACACGCAGAAACACGGACACACATCCGTGCATAGGCAAGCCCTCCTCACACAGACGCAGAAACACACACACACAATGCACACCTCCAGGTATCCCTTAATCAGACACGACGGATAAGATTGACAAGGCTGTCCACGGGGCAGATGGAGACATCCTTATTCACACCGTGGAACCGCGGCGCGTGGCAACAGGGCCTCCGGCTCGGGGAAAACCCCCATTTAATTTGACAGGAGGAGGTTTCAGCGGGGGTGGGGGGGGCAGGTGCGTTCAATCCCGGCTCAGCCTCTCCACCGGGCCAGACGCACTTCCGTTAAATTAGGTAATTAGGGTGTCAGCGGTGTTTATGGCAACGGAAATCTTCATTAAACATCGTAGCGTAATTTTTGTATTTCTGGTAGAGACGGGGTTTCTCCATGTTGCCCGGGCTGGTCTCGAACTCCCGACCTCAGCTGATCCACCCACCTGGGCCTCCCAGATCTGAGCCACCGCACGTGGCCATTTTAATGCTTTTAACCTTCGAGACCAGCCTGACCGACACGGCGAAACCCCGTCTCCACTAAAGACGCCGGAGAATCGTTTAAACCTGTCATCCCCGCACTTTGGGAGGCCGAGGCGGGTGAATCACCTCAGGTCGGGAGTTCGAGACCAGCCTGGCCGACACGGCGAAACCCCGTCTCTACCAAAAATACAAAAAGCAGCCGGTTGTGGGACCAGGTGCCTGTAATCACAGCGACTCCAGAGATATGTAGACAGATGGATGATTGTCGGATTGATTGATGATTGACTGATTGATGGTAGACACAGTCTCTCAGCCTCAGCTCTGGTGACATTTGGGGCTGGAGGATTCTCTGTGATCCCTGTAAGGAGCTGAGCAGGATCCATAGGCCCCACCGGCGGGTGCCCGGAGGACCCCTCCCAGTTACCACACCCAGGACCGCCTCCCCCCACCCCCCACCCCCGCCCCAGACTCAGTTTTCGCCTTCCGAGAACCTGGCGAGGTGGTTTCGTTTCCAGCCTCTATTTCCATATCTACACCCACAGAGTCCCCTGCTGGCTGAACCACTGGACTCAAGTTTCCAGCACAAAAAGAGCGTTTTTGTTTTTTTTTTTTTTTTCCTTCCTCCCGTGGATTTTCACACGGAAACCGAGTGCGTCTGATGGAGACCCAGGATCCAACTGACAGGCCCAACCCCCAAAATCCCTGGAGAAAGTGTTGGAAATAGACGCTCGGGGCCGCAAAGAAACATCAGCCCTGAGGCAGAGGATCTCTCAGCGACGCAGTTTTTACCTCCCGGGCTGCAGGGAGGGGACCCTCACTGGCCATCGTGCCACCGGGGTGCAATGAACAAAGGAAAACACACACATCTATCCCTGACGCACGTGGGGTCTGATCCCCATGGGCCGGAGCCGGACCTCACCGTCTAAACTAAAACCCGACTGGCTGACAACTTAAAACTTTTCTAAACAGGCGAAAGCCACGGAGAGCTGGGACCCGCCTGTGAGCACGTCCAGCACTGACATCTCGGTGAAAGTACAAGGACGTAGAATGTCCTACATGCCCGTGAGCTCGGCGTGTCTAACGGCTACGTAGGATTGCTATGGAATACTATGCAGGCATGAAAAAGGATGAGCACGGCGTGTCTAACGGCTACATAGGGCGGGGCCTCACAGAGAGTTATGAGCACACTTGTGATTTAACGAGAAAGGAAACTTTAAAAAGGAACTTTTCTACTTCCCACAGTGTCCAATCGAACAAAACGTAGCACATAGACACCGTGGAATACTATGCAGCCATGAAAAAGGATGAGCACGGCGTGTCTAACGGCTACATAGGACGGGGCTTCACAGAGAGTTATGAGCACAGTTATGACTTAACGAAAAAGGAAACTTTAAAAAAAAACTTTTCTACTTCCCACAGTGGGACCCAGTCTCACCTCCCTCTTTGGCACCCTGACGCCTTGGACATTCTCTGTCCCCAAATCCTGGCGTCCAACCGAAATGCCCATCAGTCAATCAAACAGAACGTGGCACATAGACACCATGGAATAGTATGCAGCCATGAAAAAGGATGAGCACGGTGTGTGTAACATCTACATAGGACGGGGCTTCACCCGTCACGGCCAACTTGGTTCTCTGGGACAGGACGACACCTCGGGGACCCCTGGAGGGGGAATCTCAGGACCCCCCGGGCTGGTCAAAATCGGGAACGTTATTCCAATAATTCCACCAGGCCATTTATTTTTATTGTTTTTTTTAATTTTTGCAAAGTGACCACGGCTCCCTGCACCCTGCAGGTCCCGGGTTCAAGGAATCCTCCGGCCTCAGCCTCCCCAGGAGCTGGGATGTCAGGCGCCCCCCACCACACCCGGCTAATTTTTGTATTTTTAGTAGAGACGTGGTTTCACCGTGTTGCCCAGGCTGGTCTCGAACTCCTGACCTCAGGTGATCCGCCCGCCTCGGCCTCACAAACTGCTAGGGTTACAGGCATGACCCACTGCGCCCGTCCACTGAAATTCTTTGTTTGGCGAACTGGGGTCTTGCTATGTTGCCCAGGCTGGTCTCAAAGTCCTGACTCAAGCGATCCTCCCTCCTCAGTCTCCCAAAACGTTGGAATTACAGGCGTGAGCCACGGCGCTCGGCCCCCAAGATGTCTCGGTACAGATGCAGTCAGCGGGTCATGCGTTATTTTTCGTGCTTACAAAGCGTTTAAAGTAATTCCCCAGCCGGTCACAGCGGCTCACGCTTGTAATCCCAGCACTTTAGGAGGCTGAGCAGGGAACATCACCTGAGCCCAGGACTTTGAGACCAGCGTGGGTTACCTAATCTATTATATAAATAGAAATGATTACCTAATTTATATCGTAAATTAAATAAATACGCCATGGAATACTATACAGCCGTGAAAAAGGATGCGTTCCTGTCCTTTGCGGGGACGTGGATGAATCTGGAAACCATCCTTCTCAGCAAACGGACACGACAGCGAAAAACCAAACACCGCTTGTTCTCGCTCATAAGTGGGAGTTGAACAGTTAGAACATATGGGCGCAGGGAGGGGAGGATCACACACTGGGGACTGTCGGGGGATTGGGGGCTAGGGGAGGGATAGCAGTGGGTGGAGGGCCAGGGGAGGGAGAGCGGGGTTGGGGGCCAGGGGAGGGAGAGCAGGGGCTGGGGTTCCAGGGGAGGGACAGCAGGGAGTGGGGGGCCAGGGGATGGATAGCAGGGGGTGGGGGGCCAGGGCAGGGAGAGCAGGAGGAGGGGGATTTGTTGGGAGGGATAGCAGCTGTTCGGGGGCCAGGGGAGGGATAGCAGTGGTGGGGGGCCAGCGGACGGATAGCAGAGGGTGGGGATGAGGGGAGGGATAGGAGTGTGTAGGGGGATTGGGGAGGGATAGCAGGGAGTGGGGGGCCTGGGGAGGGAGAGCAGGGGGTGGGGCCCAGGGGAGGGAGAGCTGGAGGAGGGGGGATTTAAGAGGGATAGCAGTGGTGGGGGGCCAGCGGACGGATAGCAGAGGGTGGGGATGAGGGGAGGGATAGGAGTGTGTAGGGGGATTGGGGAGGGACAGTGGGGATGAGGGGAGGGATAGGAGTGTGTAGGGGGATTGGGGAGGGACAGCAGGGGTGGGGGGCCGGGGGAGGGAGAGCAGGGGGTGGGGGGCCAGGGGAGGGGTAGCAGGGGTGGGGGGATTGGGGAGGGATAGCAAGAGGTGGGGGGCCAGCGGACGGATAGCAGAGGGTGGGGATGAGGGGAGGGATAGGAGTGTGTAGGGGGATTGGGGAGGGACAGCATTGGGATAAATGCCTAATGTAGGTGACGGGGGTGGGGAGTGGGGGGGGATGGATGCTGCACGTTTGCCCCTGAATTTAAGGCAAAACGAAGTTAACAGTAACACGGTGTTTTCAGGAAATAGAGGACGAGGGCGGTGGGTGTCGGGGGGCGTTTCACAGAGAAAGGGTTTTGCAAAGGGCCTGGATGGACGTGACACGTTATAAACCCGTTGGCACAAAGAGAAGGAGACAGACGGGTTCACATGGAGGAGAAAGGGTCTCGCTGTGTTGCCCAGGCTGGAGTGCGGTGGTTCAATCTCGGCTCACCGCAGCCTCCGCCTCCCGGGTTCAAGCCATTCTCCTGCCTCGGCCTCCCGAGCAGCTGGGATTCCAGGTGCCGCCACGACACCCGGCTAAGTTTTGTATTTTTAGTGGAGACGGGGTTTCAGCACGTTGGCCGGGCCGGTCTCGAACTCCCGACCTCCGGTGATCCACCCGCCTCGGCCTCCCAAACTCCTGGGGTCATCAATTTTGTCTTTTTTTTTTTTTTTTTTTTGAGACAGAGTTTGGTTCTTGTTACCCAGGCTGGACTGCAATGGCGCGATCTCGGCTCAGTGCAGCCTCCGCCTCTGGGTTCAAGCGATCCTCCTGCCTCAGCCTCCCCAGTAGCTGGGATTACAGGCACGCGCCACCATGCTCAGCTAATTTTTTGTATTTTTAGTAGAGACGGGGTTTCACCATGTTGACCAGGATGGTCTCGATCTCTTGACCTCGTGATCCACCCGCCTCGGCCTCCCAAAGTGCTGGGATTGCAGGCGTGAGCCACCGCGCCCGGCCCATGAGATTGTTAATAATATTAAATCAGAAGTGGTCAGGAAGGGATGGTCTCAGTCCCACGCTGGGTCCCCGACTGCCTCAGCTGCCACCTCTGGGTCCCACGGTGGGAAGTTCCTTTTTAAAGTTTTCTAGTTAAATCGTAAGTGGGCTCATAACTCTCTGTGAAGCCCCGTCCTACGTAGACGTTAGACACGCCGAGCTCATCCTTTTTCATGGCTGCATACTATTCCACGGTGTCTATGTGCTACGTTGTGTTTGATTGACTGATGGGCATTTCGGTTGGACGCCGGGATTTGGGGACAGAGAATGTCCGAGGCGTCAGGGTGCCAAAGAGGGAGGCGAGACTGGGTCCCGCTGTGGGAAGTAGAAAAGTTCCTTTTTAAAGTTTTCTTGTTAAATCGTTAAGTGTGCTCATAACTCTCTGTGAGGCCCCGTCCTATGTAGCCGTTAGACACGCCGAGCTCATCCTTTTTCATGACTGCATAGTATTCCATAGCAATCCTATGTAGCCGTTAGACACGCCGAGCTCATCCTTTTTCATGACTGCATAGTATTCCATAGCAATCCTATGTAGCCGTTAGACACGCCGAACTCACAGGCACGTAGGACACTCTACGTCCTTGTACTTTCGCCGAGATATCAGTGCTGGACGTGCTCACAGGCGGGTCCCAACTCTCCGTGGCTTTCGCCCATTAGAAAAGTTTTAAGTTTTCAGCCAGTCGGGTTTTAGTTCAGACGGTGAGGTCTGGCTCCGGCCCACAGGGAAGCTCTGCCTTCTGATGCCCTTGACTTGGGCCTGTCTGTCCTACTAATCAGAGGCGCACCACCAGGCCCAGCTAATTTTTTGTGTTTTTAGTAGAGACGGGGTTTCGCCATGTTGACCAGGATGGTCTCGAACTCTTGACCTCGTGACCCACCCTCCTTCCAACTCTGACAAGGTATCTGCTCTGGCCGGAACGTTCCCGGCTTCCATCTCCAGCTGCGAAGTTTGAAGCAAATCGGATGAGCCACGTTTGACTTACAAGCCCGTGAAAAATTAATGCCTCTGAGTTCTGTGAAAAACGGCCCAGGCTTGTTATGCTCATAACTCAAAAAAAATCAAAGGAGAAAACGCATCTTCGGAGAGTTTTCTAACTCGGCCTTTCCACGCGGTGAAAAGAGAAGGATTTTATTCTGTGTGCAAAGTTTTGTGAGGATTATGCAGAGTCGGAAGGGATATCACAGGACTTCTGCTGGGGGGAATATTCTATGGTAAGAGGGTTCTCTGATAATTTTATACATATACATAATATATATTAATTAAATACATATTTTTATATATTATATATTATATATATTTTTTACATATTATCTATTATATATATTTTTATATGTAATATATATAATTTGTATATACTATATATAATATATGTAATTTGCATATACTATATATTATGTATATAATTTGTATATATTATATATTATATATAATGTGTATATAATTATATATTTATAATTAGAAATTTTTAATTTATAATTTTCATATAATCAATTTTATAAAATTATATATTATAATTAATAACACAATTATTTATACTTTATATGTATTATAATTAATAATGTAATTATTTATAATTTTTATATATTATATCTTCATATATAATTATTTATAATTAATATATAATTATATATGAAGATATAATATATAAAAATTATATATATATAATTATATATATGTATATATAAAAATGTATATATGTATATATGTATATATGTAAAAATTATATATTTTACATAATATATAATTATATATTAATTTTAATTAATATATAATTATTTTTTAATATAATATAATTAATATATTATGTAAAATATATAATTATATTTATATATAAAATTATATATGTATAATATATACTACATATATATTATATATATTACATATATATTATATATAATATATATTACATATATAATATATATAATATATATTACATATATATTATATATATATTTTTATATAATCTTATATATATACTTTTATATAATCTTACATATACAATTATATATATAATTTCATATGTATAATATATATATATACACACACACAGAGTTTTTTTTTGAGTGGAGTTCCACTCTCGTTGTCCAGGCTGGAGTGCGGCGGGGAAATCTCAATTCACCACAACCTCCGCCTCCGAGATTGAAGCGATTCTCCTGCCTCAGCCTCCCGAGTAGCCGACATTACAGGCCTGGCCCACCACACCCGGCTAATTTTCGTATTTTTAGTGGAGACGGGGATTCTCCATCGTGGCCAGGCTGGTCTCGAACTCCTGACTTTAAGTGACGCGCCTGCCTCAGCCTCCGGAGTAGACGTGATTATAGGTGTCCGCCGTCATGCGTGGGGAATTTTGTGTGTTTACTATAGAGAGGGTTTCAGCACGTTGGCCAGGCTGGTCTCGAACTCCTGACCTCAGGTGATCCACCCGCCTCGGCCTCCCAAAGTGCTGGGATCACAGGCGTGACCCAGCGCGCCCGGCCTTCGTTCACTTTTTTGCTCTAAATACAGTTATCCAGATGGAATTCTCCTTCCTGAAGATCAAACAGTGGAGGCCGGGCGCGGTGGGTCACCCCTGTAATCCCGGCACTTGGGAGGCTGAGGTGGTGGATCGCCTGAGGTCATGAGTTCGAGACCAGCCTGGCCAGAATGGTGAAACCCTTTCTCCACTAAAAATACACAATTAGCGGCCGGGCGCGGTGGCTCACGCCTGTCATCCCAGCACTTTGGGAGGCCGAGGCGGGTGGATCACGGGGTCAAGAGATCGAGACCATCCTGGTCAACATGGTGAAACCCCGTCTCTACTAAAAATACAAAAAATTAGCTGGGCATGGTGGCGCGTGCCTGTAATCCCAGCTACTCGGGAGGCTGAGGCAGGAGAATTGCCTGAACCCAGGAGGCGGAGGTTGCGGTGAGCCGAGATCGCACCATTGCACTCCAGCCTGGGTAACAAGAGCGAAACTCCATCTCAAAAAAAAAAAAAAAAAAGACAGATTGACGTTATCAAATGTGAGTTCTCTCTTACCTTAACTTAAAAATGTAATCTGATCCCCATAAACAACGCCCACGTGCCTTTCGTGGAGTTTGACAAGTGGATAGTGTAATTCACGGCCACAGCAGCAGAAAAACCCTAAAAACAGACTCAGATCAGAGAGAAGTTTTCTCAGCAGGGAGTGAGGCAAATTGAAAAAAACCCAGTCATTAAATGATGTGCCTTTGACACCTGAAGAGACTGAGAGACTCGTGGAGTGAAATTTAAAAATCCAGAAAATTAGCAAAACTACACACAGAAATCAGTACGGAAAGATGGACATTTCCAGTGTTGGAAATAGACTGTCTGGGCCCCAAAGAAACATGAGCCCTGAGTCAAAAGATCTCTCAGCAACACAATTTTTACCTCCCGGGCTGCAGGGAGGGGACCCTCACTGGCCATCGTGCCACCGGGGTGCAATGAACAAAGGAAAACACACACATGTATCCCTGACGCACGTGGGGTCTGATCCCCGTGGGCCGGAGCCGGACCTCACCGTCTAAACTAAAACCCGAGTGGCTGAAAACTTACAACTTTTCTAAACGGGCGAAAGCCACGGAGAGCTGGGACCCGCCTGTGAGCACGTCCAGCACTGATATCTCCGTGAATGTACAAGGACGTAGAATGTCCTACGTGCCTGTGAGCTCGGCGTGTCTAACGGCTACATAGGATTGCTATGGAATACTATGCAGTCATGAAAAAGGACGAGCACGGCGTGTCTAACAGCTACATGGGATGGGGCTTCACAGAGAGTTATGAGCACACTTGTGATTTAACGAGAAAGGAAACTTTAAAAAGGAACTTTTCTACTTCCCCCAGTGTCCAATCAAACAAAACGTAGCACATAGACACCGTGGAATACTATGCAGCCATGAAAAAGGATGAGCACGGCGTGTCTAACGGCTACATAGGGCGGGGCCTCACAGAGAGTTATGAGCACACTTGTGATTTAACGAGAAAGGAAACTTTAAAAAAAAAACTTTTCTACTTCCCACAGCGGGACCCAGTCTCGCCTCCCTCTTTGGCACCCTGACGCCTCGGACATTCTCTGTCCCCAAATCCTGGCGTCCAACCAAAATGCCTGTCAGTCAATCAAACAGAACATGGCACACAGACACCGTGGAATAGTATGCAGCCATGAAAAAGGATGAGCACGGCGTATCTAACAGCTACATAGGATGGGGCTTCACAGAGAGTTATCAGCACATCTATGATTTAACAAGAAACGAAACTTTAAAAAGGAACTTTTCTACTGCCCACATTTATGAATTTATGTATTTATTTATTTTTGAGACCGAGTCTTCTGTTTCACCCAGGCTGGACTGGCGTGTGTGTGTGTGCGCAGGTGTGTATGAATGTGTGTGGGCATGTGTGTGTGTATATGAATGTGTATATACAGGCGTGTGTGAGCAGGTGTTTATGAACGTGGGTGTGTATCAGTGTGTGTGGCTATGTCTGTGTGTATGAATGCATTCACACCCAGACAGCTGACACACACGTACACACACTAAACACATCCACATGCATGCACGCACACACACATGCACACACACACGCATGCACACACATTCAGACACACCTGCAGACACACACACGCGTGTATACTTTCACACCCACACACCTGACACAGGTACACACTCATGTGTACACATTCACACACACACCTGCACACACAGACCTTATACACACCTGCAGACAGACACACATGCGTGTATACACACACAGACCCACATTTCTGATACGCACAGGTGTACAGGCATTCACACACACACCTGCAGATTCATACACACCTGCAGACACACACATGCATGTATACACAGTCACATCCACACACCTGACACAAGTACAGACACATGTACACACAGATACATTCAGACACTTGCAGACACACACATGCGTGTTTAGACACTTTCACACCCACACACCTGACACAAGTACACACACATGTACACACAAGTGCACACACAGACATTCATACACACCTGCAGACACAGGCACACATGCATGTATACACACACAGACCCACACATCTGATACACACAAGTACACACAGATGTAACACGTTCACACACACACCTGTACACAGAGACATTATACACACCTGCAGACACACACATGCACGTATACACATTCACACCCACACACCTGACACAGGTACACACACGTAACACAAGTGAACACACGTTCATACACACCTGCAGAGACAGACACACATGCATGTACACACAAGTGCACACACAGACATTCGTACACACCTGCAGACACAGACACACATGCGTGTATACACACACGTAACACAAGTGAACACACGTTCATACACACCTGCAGAGACAGACACACATGCATGTACACACAAGTGCACACACAGACATTCGTACACACCTGCAGACACAGACACACATGCGTGTATACACACACAGACCCACACATGTGATACACACAAGTACACACAGATGTGCACACGTTCACACACAAACCTGTCCACGCAGAAATTATACACACCTGCAGACACAGACACACATACGTGTATACACACACAGACCCACACATGTGATACACACAAGTACACACAGATGTGCACACGTTCACACACAAACCTGTCCACGCAGAAATTATACACACCTGCAGACACAGACACACATACGTGTATACACACACAGACCCACACATATGATACACACAAGTACACACAGATGTGCACACGTTCACACACACACCTGTACACACAGACATTATACACACCTGCAGACACAGACACACATGCGTGTATACACACTCAGACCCACACATATGATACACACAAGTACACACAGATGTGCACACGTTCACACACACACCTGTCCACACAGACATTATACACACCTGCAGACACAGACACACATGCGTGTATACACACTCAGACCCACACATGTGATACACACAAGTACACACAGATGTGCACACGTTCACACACAAACCTGTCCACGCAGAAATTATACACACCTGCAGACACAGACACACATACGTGTATACACACACAGACCCACACATGTGATACACACAAGTACACACAGATGTGCACACGTTCACACACAAACCTGTCCACGCAGAAATTATACACACCTGCAGACACAGACACACATACGTGTATACACACACAGACCCACACATGTGATACACACAAGTACACACAGATGTGCACACGTTCACACACACACCTGTCCACACAGACATTATACACACCTGCAGACACAGACACACATGCGTGTATACACACTCAGACCCACACATGTGATACACACAAGTACACACAGATGTGCACACGTTCACACACACACCTGTCCACACACATTCAGACACACCTGCAGACACACACAGACACACCCAGAGCAGCTTCTTCTCCTTCCCGGACCCCTGCGAGGATGGCACCCTGCCCCTCCCTCCTGCCCAGTCCCCCCCCGGCTCCCCCTTCTCCCCTCCCCGCCTGTCCCGAAGGCCTCGCCGTCTGCACAGTCAGGAACAAATCTCCCTTCTGATCCAGCATCACCGATCTCTCCTCATGTCTCCGCTCACAGCTCGGGCCCCGTGTCTAAATTATGCATCAGGGTCAATGTGAACACACATCATCCGTGATCACCCGTCAGGCAGGCGGGGTGCGCTCAGCGTGGGGCCTCCGTGCGCCCTGGCACACTACAAAGCCGGCCGGCGGCCTCCCCAGACGCACCCTGGATAGATCCACCCACAGGAGCCTCTGCCTTCAAAGGCCCCTGCCCTTCCCTGCATCTGACACCTGTCAGCAGTGCGCCCTGGACGCGTGTCAGAAATCAAACGCGGGGAACGCGTGCCACGGACGCCTCCCGTGTCATGTCCTGGCTTGTACGCTGACGTCTCGTAAAGGAAAACACTGTCAGAAGAACACAGGCGGGAGGAACGTGGGTTTTCCTTTTTTTTTCCCCCCTTAACAAAAAAATAATAATAAGACGTTTGACGGGGAGTGGAGCTCTGTGTCTGCCAAGTTGGAGCTGTGGGTCACGCCTGCAATCTGACCACTTTGGGAGGCCGAGGCGGGTGGATCACGAGGTCGGGAGTTCGAGACCATCCTGGCCAACACGGTGCAGCCCCGTCTCTCCTAAAAATATAAAAATTAGCCGGGCACGGTGGCGCGTGACTGTAATCCCAGCTACTCGGGAGGCTGAGGCAGGAGAATGGCTTGAACCCGGGAGGCGGAGGCTGCGGTGAGCCGAGATCGCGCCATTGCCCTCCAGCCTGGGGGACAAGAGCGAAACTCCGTCTCAAAAAATAAAAATAAAAATAAAAAATAAATAAAACATAGGCCAGGCGGCTCACACCTGCAATCTCAGCACTTTGGGAGGCCGAGGTGGACGGATCACAAGGTCAAGAGATCGAGACCAGCCTGGCCAACATGGTGAAGCACGGTCTCTCCTAAAAATATAAAAATTAGCCGGGCATGGTGGGGTCGGGCACCTGTAGTCCCAGCTACTCAGGAGGCTGAGGCAGGAGAATGGCTTGAACCCGGGAGGCGGAGGCGGAGGCGAGCCAGGATTGCACCACCGCAGTCCAGCCTGGGCGACAGAGCCACAGTCCATCTGAAGAAAGAGAAAGAAAAGGCCAGCCTGCACGCTGCGGACAGGAGCCTGCCCGCCCTGATGGGCCTCAGCGGGGGTCCCGGGCACGGTCTGGATGCCCCTCGAGGTGGGCGCCGGCCTGTGCAGACCCTGAGCATGTCAGTATCGGCTTCAGAGGGGCCAGCTGGGCATCTGTGAAGGGGCCAGCTGGGCATCTGTGAAGGGGCCAGCTGGGCATCTGTGAAGGGGCCAGCTGGGCATCCCTCCTGACTTAATGAGCCGGGCAAGGTGGAGGCTGCCTGTAGTTCCAACTACTCAGGAGGCTGAAGTGGGAGGATCCCTTGAACCCGGAAGGTGCCATCCTGGCTCACACACACACACACACACACACACACAGCACCCCCGCAGTGGACACGCGTGCCCGTCCCTGCGGCACAAGCCAGCCTCCTGCCTCGGTGTCCCGGAGAGCTGGGGACGCAGGATGCAGGATCACGCCCGCTGATTCTCTTTATTTTAGAGAAACAGTGTCTGGCTGTGTGGCCCAGGTGGGTCTCGAACTCCTGACGTCACGTGATCCACCCACCTCTGCCTCCCAAAGTGCTGATGGAACAGGCGTGAGCCACGGCCCCCTTCCCCTGTTTTTATTTTATTTTATTTTATTATTGTAGGAACGGTCCCTCGTGATCTTCCCCAGGCTGGTCTTGAACTCCCGACCTCAAGCAATTCTCCCAAAGGGCTGGGATTACACCTGTGAGCCGCCAGGCCCAGCTATTTTTATTTCTGGAGACTGAGTCTCGCTGTGTCACCCAGACTGGAGTGCAGCGGTGCGATCCCGGCTCACGGCAACCTCCGCCTCCCGGGTTCAAGCGATTCTCCTGCCTCACTCTCCCGAGTAGCTTGGACGACAGACACCTGCCATCACGTCCATCTGATATTGTATTTTTAATAGAGACGGGGTTTCTCCATGTTGCCCAGGTGGGTCTCGAACTCGTGACCTCATGATCCACCTGCATTGGCCTCCCGGAGTCCTGGGATCACAGGTGCCCCCCCCCCACCACGCTTGGCTACTTTTTTGTATTTTTAGTAGAAACAGAGTTTCACCATCTTGCCCAGGTGGGTCTCGAACTCCTGACCTGAAGTGATCCACCCACCTCTGCCTCCCAAAGTGCTGATGGAACAGGCGTGAGCCACGGCCCCCTTCCCCTATTTTTATTTTATTTTATTTTATTATTGTACGAACGGTCCCTCGTGATCTTCCCCAGGCTGGTCTTGAACTCCTGACCTCAAGCAATTCTCCCAAAGGGCTGGGATTACACCTGTGAGCCGCCAGGCCCAGCTATTTTTATTTCTGGAGACTGAGTCTCGCTGTGTCACCCAGACTGGAGTGCAGCGGTGCGATCCCGGCTCACGGCAACCTCCGCCTCCCGGGTTCAAGCGATTCTCCTGCCTCAGTCTCCCGAGTAGCTTGGACGACAGACACCTGCCATCACGTCCATCTGATATTGTATTTTTAATAGAGACGGGGTTTCTCCATGTTGCCCAGGTGGGTCTCGAACTCGTGACCTCATGATCCACCTGCATTGGCCTCCCGGAGTCCTGGGATCACAGGTGCCCCCCCCCACCACACCACGCTTGGCTACTTTTTTTGTATTTTTAGTAGAAACAGAGTTTCACCATGTTGCCCAGGTGGGTCTCGAACTCCTGACGTCACGTGATCCACCCACCTCTGCCTCCCAAAGTGCTGATGGAACAGGCGTGAGCCACCGCCCCGGTCCCCTATTTTTATTTTATTTTATTTCATTATTGTAGGAACGGTCCCTTGTGATCTTCCCCAGGCTGGTCTTGAACTCCTGACCTCCGCCGTGGTCCCCTGTTTTATTTTATTTTATTTTATTTTATTTTACTTTATTTTATTATTGTACGAACGGTCCCTTGTGATCTTCCCCAGGCTGGTCTTGAACTCCTGACCTCCGCCGTGGTCCCCTGTTTTATTTTATTTTATTTTATTTTATTTTATTTTATTTTATTTTATTTTACTTTATTTTATTATTGTACGAACGGTCCCTTGTGATCTTCCCCAGGCTGGTCTTGAACTCCTGACCTCCGCCGTGGTCCCCTATTTTATTTTATTTTATTTTATTTTACTTTATTTTATTATTGTACGAACGGTCCCTTGTGATCTTCCCCAGGCTGGTCTTGAACTCCTGACCTCCGCCGTGGTCCCCTGTTTTATTTTATTTTATTTTACTTTATTTTATTATTGTACGAACGGTCCCTTGTGATCTTCCCCAGGCTGGTCTTGAACTCCTGACCTCCGCCGTGGTCCCCTGTTTTATTTTATTTTATTTTACTTTATTTTATTATTGTACGAACGGTCCCTTGTGATCTTCCCCAGGCTGGTCTTGAACTCCTGACCTCCGCCGTGGTCCCCTATTTTATTTTATTTTATTTTATTTTATTTTATTTTATTTTACTTTATTTTATTATTGTACGAACGGTCCCTTGTGATCTTCCCCAGGCTGGTCTTGAACTCCTGACCTCCGCCGCGGTCCCCTATTTTATTTTATTTTATTTCATTTTATTTTATTTTATTTTATTTTATTTTACTTTATTTTATTATTGTACGAACGGTCCCTTGTGATCTTCCCCAGGCTGGTCTTGAACTCCTGACCTCCGCCGCGGTCCCCTATTTTATTTTATTTTATTTCATTTTATTTTATTTTATTTTATTTTATTTTACTTTATTTTATTATTGTACGAACGGTCCCTTGTGATCTTCCCCAGGCTGGCCTTGAACTACCAACGCCACGATCTCCGGACAGCAGCCCAGGCAGATGGACAAAGCGTTTTTTTGTTTGTTTTTTTTTTTTCCTTCCCCAAATTGAAATCTCATTGATTTATATGTAAAGGCAGACGGCAGAGTGTGATTTTCTCATCAGGCGTTTCCGAATCAAACCTCACCTTTCCAGAGGTAATTAATTAATACACAGATCCCTGAATGGTAGATGTGAGTCCCGACTCTCGGGGGTGGGGCCGGGGGACGTGGTCCCCGAGGCCCAAATTATGCCTCAGACACACCAATTAACACCGTGTCTGCTCTTTTATGTTGAGTTTAATTAGGGTTTCTTATAATTTTTAAACTTGTTTTTTTTCTGTGGCGTGTCTGGGTGTCAGCCGCGTACATCAAAGCGGACGGGACGGAGAAGCTCCCAGCAGGTGACATCAGTGAACGAGGCCCTGGAGGGGACGGGGGTCCAGGATCTCCCCGCCCTCCCCCAGGGATCACGGTAGACTCCACCCGGAGAGTTAAGCCCCTCAGGGAGGCCGGGTGTTGAAGCTCACGCCTGTGATCCCGGCACTTTGGGAGGCCGAGGACGGAGGATCGCCTGAGGTCGGGAGTTCGAGACCAGCCTGGGCAACATGGTGAAACCCCGTCTCTACTAAAAATACAAAGATTAGCCGGGCGTGTCAGCGGGTGCCTGTAATCCCAGCTACTCGGGAGGCTGAGGCAGGAGAATCGCTTGAACCCGGGAGGTGGAGGCTGCGGTGAGCCGATATCGCGCCATTGCACTCCAGCCTGGGGGACAGAGTGAGACTCTGTCTCAAATATATATATAAATTATCAGAGCATGATGGGATGCACCTGTAATCCCAGCTCCTCGGGAGGCTGAGTCAGGAGGATCGCTTGAACCCGGGAGGTGGAGGCTGCGGTGAGCCGAGATCCCGCCATTGCACTCCAGCCTGGGGGACAGAGTGAGACTGTGTCTCAAATATATGTATAAAGTATCAGAGCATGATGGGATGCACCTGTAATCCCAGCTCCTCAGGAGGCTGAGGCAGGAGGATCGCTTGAACCCGGGAGGTGGAGGCTGCAGTGAGCCGAGATCCCGCCATTGCACTCCAGCCTGGGGGACAGAGTGAGACTGTGTCTCAAATATATGTATAAAGTATCAGAGCATGATGGGATGCACCTGTAATCCCAGCTCCTCGGGAGGCTGAGGCAGGAGGATCGCTTGAACCCGGGAGGTGGAGGCTGCAGTGAGCCGAGATCCCGCCATTGCACTCCAGCCTGGGGGACAGAGTGAGACTGTGTCTCAAATATATATATAAATTATCAGAGCATGATGGGATGCACCTGTAATCCCAGCTCCTCGGGAGGCTGAGGCAGGAGGATCGCTTGAACCCGGGAGGTGGAGGCTGCAGTGAGCCGAGATCCCGCCATTGCACTCCAGCCTGGGGGACAGAGTGAGACTGTGTCTCAAATATATATATAAATTATCAGAGCATGATGGGATGCACCTGTAATCCCAGCTCCTCGGGAGGCTGAGGCAGGAGGATCGCTTGAACCCGGGAGGTGGAGGCTGTAGTGAGCCGAGATCCCGCCATTGCACTCCAGCCTGGGGGACAGAGTGAGACTGTGTCTCAAATATATATATAAATTATCAGAGCATGATGGGATGCACCTGTAATCCCAGCTCCTCGGGAGGCTGAGGCAGGAGGATCGCTTGAACCCGGGAGGTGGAGGCTGCAGTGAGCCGAGATCCCGCCATTGCACTCCAGCCTGGGGGACAGAGTGAGACTGTGTCTCAAATATATATATAAATTATCAGAGCATGATGGGATGCACCTGTAATCCCAGCTCCTCGGGAGGCTGAGGCAGGAGGATCGCTTGAACCCGGGAGGTGGAGGCTGCAGTGAGCCGAGATCCCGCCATTGCACTCCAGCCTGGGGGACAGAGTGAGACTGTGCCTCAAATATATATATAAATTATCAGAGCATGATGGGATGCACCTGTAATCCCAGCTCCTCGGGAGGCTGAGGCAGGAGGATCGCTTGAACCCGGGAGGTGGAGGCTGCAGTGAGCCGAGATCCCGCCATTGCACTCCAGCCTGGGGGACAGAGTGAGACTGTGCCTCAAATATATATATAAATTATCAGAGCATGATGGGATGCACCTGTAATCCCAGCTCCTCGGGAGGCTGAGGCAGGAGGATCGCTTGAACCCGGGAGGTGGAGGCTGCGGTGAGCCGAGATCCCACCATTGCACTCCAGCCTGGGGGACAGAGTGAGACTGTGTCTCAAATATATATATATAAATTATCAGAGCATGATGGGATGCACCTGTAATCCCAGCTCCTCGGGAGGCTGAGGCAGGAGGATCGCTTGAACCCGGGAGGTGGAGGCTGCAGTGAGCCGAGATCCCGCCATTGCACTCCAGCCTGGGGGACAGAGTGAGACTCTGTCTCAAATATATATATAAATTATCAGAGCATGATGGGATGCACCTGTAATCCCAGCTGCTTGGGAGGCTGAGGCAGGAGGATCGCTTGAACCCGGGAGGTGGAGGCTGCAGTGAGCAGAGATCCCGCCATTGCACTCCAGCCTGGGGGACAGAGTGAGACTGTGTCTCAAATATATATATAAATTATCAGAGCATGATGGGATGCACCTGTAATCCCAGCTCCTCGGGAGGCTGAGGCAGGAGGATCGCTTGAACCCGGGAGGCGGAGGCTGCGGTGACCCAATCTGGGCTTATTCATGAAACCAAACACCATATTCCCCAATAACCTGTGGAAATTAAAAGTTAAAAATAAGAGGAACGGACATCAGGGTGCTCTGTCTCCTGCTGTCTCTGTCTCTCTATCTCTCTGTCTCTCTGCATCTGTGTCTCTTTTTCTCTCTCTGTCTCTCTGTCTCTGTCCCCCCTGTGTCTCTGTCTCTGTCTCTCTCTGTGTGTCTCTCTCTGTCTCTGTGTCTGTCTCTGTCTCTCTCTGTCTCTCTGCATCTGTCTCTCTTTCTCTCTGTCTTTCTCTGTCTCTCTGTCTGTGTCTCTCTGTCTCTTTCTCTCTCTCTCTCTGTATGTGTCACTCTTTTTCTCTCTCTCTCTGTCTCTGTCTCTGTCCCCCCTCTCTCTCTGTGTCTCTGTCTCTCTCTGTGTGTCTCTCTCTCTGTGTCTGTCTCTGTCTCTCTCTCTGGTCCAGGATGGAGAGGCTGGTCCAGTAGGGAGAGGCTGGTACAGGAGGGAGGAGAGGCTGGTCCAGCAGGAGAGGCTGGTCCATGAGGGAGAAGCTGGTCCACGAGAAAGAAGCTGGTCCAGGCGAGAGAAGCTGGCCCAGGAGGGAGAGGCTGGTTCAAGAGGGAGAAGCTGGTCCAGGAGGGAGAGGCTGGTCCAGGAGGAGAGGCTGGTTCAAGAGGGAGAAGCTGGTCCAGGAGGGAGAGGCTGGTCCAGGAGGGAGAAGCTGGTCCAGGAGGGAGAGGCTGGTCCAGGAGGGAGAAGCTCGTCCAGGAGGGGGAAGCTGGTCCAAGAGGGAGAAGCTGGTCCACGAGGGAGAAGCTGGTCCAGGCGAGAGAAGCTGGCCCAGGAGGGAGAGTCTGGTCCAGGAGGGAGAAGCTGGTCCACGAGGGAGAAGCTGGTCCAGGCGAGAGAAGCTGGCCCAGGAGGGAGAGGCTGGTCCAGGAGGGAGAAGTTGGTCCAGGAGGGAGAAGCTGGTCCACGAGGGAGAAGCTGGTCCAGGCGAGAGAAGCTGGCCCAGGAGGGAGAGGCTGGTCCAGGAGGGGAGAAGCCGGTCCAGGAGTGAGCGGCTGGTCCAGGAGGGAGAAGCTCATCCAGGAGGAGAGCCTGGTCCAGGAGGAGAGGCTGGTCCAGGAGAAGAAGCTGGTCCAGGAGGGAGAAGCTCATCCAGGAGGGAGAGGCTGGCCCAGGAGGGAGAAGCTGGTCCAGGAGGAAGAAGCTGGTCCACGAGGGAGAAGCTGGTCCAGGAGGGAGAAGCTCATCCAGGAGGGAGAGGCTGGTCCAGGAGAAGAAGCTGGTCCAGGAGGGAGAAGCTCATCCAGGAGGGAGAGGCTGGCCCAGGAGGGAGAAGCTGGTCCAGGAGGAAGAAGCTGGTCCACGAGGGAGAAGCTGGTCCAGGCGAGAGAAGCTGGCCCAGGAGGGAGAGGCTGGTCCAGGAGGGAGAAGCTGGTCCAGGAGGGAGAAGTGGCCCAGGAGGGAGAAACTGGCCCAGGAGGGAGAAGCTGGTCCAGGAGAGAGAAGCTGGTCCAGGAGGAGAGGCTGGTTCAAGAGCGAGAAGCTGGTCCAGGAGGGAGAGGCTGGTTCAGGAGGGAGAAGCTGGTCCAGGTGGGAGAAGCTCGTCCAGGAGGGAGAAGCTGGTCCACGAGGGAGAAGCTGGTCCACAAGGGAGAAGCTGGTCCACGAGGGAGAAGCTGGTCCAGGCGAGAGAAGCTCATCCAGGAGGGAGAAGCTGGCCCAGGAGAGAGAAGCTGGTCCAGGAGGGAGAGGCTGGTCCAGCAGGGAGTAGCTGGTGGACATGGAGAAGCTGGATAGAGCTGGAGACAGAGTTCGGAGGTACCGAGAAGGAGTTGGGAGAATTTGGAGGCTCCCTGGCCCGGGGTCCGGGTGGGAGTCTCGGGCACAGCCAGGCCTCTGAGGACCTACGTACGGGGCATCGTGGTGGGTCAGAGGGGGCCCGTTAGGACCCGTCCGTGCAGCCGCCGCGGTGGACCTGGTGAAGGGCACAGTTTTTCCTTTTTTGAGACGGAGTCTCGCTCTGTCACCCGGGCTGGAGTGCGGTGGCGAGATCTCTGCTCATGGCAACCTCCACCTCCCGGGTTCAAGCGGTTCTCCTGCCTCAGCCTCCCGAGTAGCTGGGATGACAGGTGCCCCCCACTGCACCCAGCTGATTTTTGTATTTTGTATTTTTAGTACAGATGGCGTTTCACCACGTTGTCCAGGCTGGTCTCGAACTTCTGACCTCAGGGTCACTGCAACCTCTGTCTTCCACGTTCAAGCCATTCTCCTGCCTCAGTCTCCAAAGTAACTGGGATTACAGGTGCCCGCCACCACGCCCAGCTGATTTTTGTATTTTTAGTAGACACAGGGTTTCACCACGTTGGCCAGGCTGGTCTCGAACTCCTGACCTCAGGCGATCCACCTGCCTCAGCCTCCCAAAGTGCTGGGATGACAGGCGTGAGCCACCTTGCCTGGCCGAAAAAAAAAAAAAAATTTTTTTTTAATTAATTAGCCAGGTGTGACGGCGTACACCTGTAGTCCTAGCTAGTCAGGAGTCTGAGCTGGGAGGCTGAGGCTGCAGTGAGCCAGGATCGCACCGCCGCAGTCTAGCCTGGGTGACAGAGCAAGACTCTGTCCCCCCACAAAAAAAATAACTTTCAGGATGATGAGTCAAAAAAACTTTCAGGATGATGAGTCAACAAAAACTTTCAGGATGATGAGTCAACAAAAACTTTCAGGATGATGAGTCAACAAAAACTTTCAGGATGATGAGTCAAAAAACTTTCAGGATGATGAGTCAACAAAAACTTTCAGGATGATGAGTCAACAAAAACTTTCAGGATGATGAGTCAACAAAAACTTTCAGGATGATGAGTCAAAAAACTTTCAGGATGATGAGTCAACAAAAACTTTCAGGATGATGAGTCAACAAAAACTTTCAGGATGATGAGTCAACAAAAACTTTCAGGATGATGACTCGACGTCATCGAACACAAACGTACGTTGCTCATAGTCTCGGGAGGGTAGTTTATTTGATGAGGAAACCAATTGTTTTGTATTTTGCCTCAAACAGAGAAAAGGCAGCTAGCTGGGGTTTTCTGCTGTTTCTTTTTATTTTATTTTACTTTATTTAATTTTATTTAATTTTTATTGCATTTTAGGCTTTGGGGGTCCATGTGCAGAACGTGCAAGATAGTCGCATAGGTACACACGTGGCAGTGTGTTTTGCTGCCTTCCTCCCCTTCACCCACACTTGGCATTCATCCCCAGGCTATCCCTCCCCAGCCCCCCCCCCGCTGTCCCTCCCCTATTCCCCCCAATAGACCCCAGTGTGTAGTGCCCCCCTCCCTGTGTCCATGAGTTCTCATTGTTCCTCACCGGCCTATGAGTGAGAACATGCGGTGTTTGATTTTCTGTTCTTGTGTCAGTTTGCTGAGAATGGTGGTCTCCAGATTCATCCCTGTCCCTACAAAGGACACGAACTCATCCTTTTTCATGGCTGCATACTATTCCATGGTGTATATGTGCCACATCTTCCCAGTCCAGTCTTTCTTAAGGCAGAGTTCTTACACCCATCTGCCCTGTTCAGACACTCGCTTTACCTGTGTAGACTTGGATTCTTAATATGTCTCTTGACCTGGCAGTGTGTGTAACAGTAGTTTATTGATTCATTGATTGATTGGCTGATTGAGGAGGAGTTTTGCTCTTCTTGCCCAGGCTGGAGTGCAGTGGTGAGGTCTCCGCTCATCGCAACCTCCACCTCCCGGGTTCAAGCGACTCTCCTGCCTCAGTCTCCGGAGTGGCTGGGATTACAGGCACCCGCCACCACGCCCAGATAATTTTTGTATTTTTAGTAGAGACGGGGTTTCACCATGTTGGCCAGGCTGGTTTTGAACTCCTGACCTCAGGTGATCCGCCTGCCCGCCCGCCTCAGCCTCCCAATTTAAAAAAGAAAAAGGAAGAAATGAAAAGAGCAGCCGGGCGCGGTGGCTGAAGCCTATAATCCCAGCACTTTGGGAGGCCGAGGTGGGTGGATCATGAGGTCAGGAGTTCGAGAGCACCCTGGCCGATATGGTGAAACCCCGTCTCTACTAAAAACACAAAAATTAGCCGGGCAAGGTGGCGGGTGCCTGTAGTCCCAGCTGCTCAGGAGGCTGAGGCGGGAGGTTCCCTTGAAACCAGGAGGTGGAGGTGGCAGTGAGCCAGGATTGCACCCCTGCCCTCCAGCCTGGGTGACAGAGGAAGACTCTGTCTAAAAAAAGAAGCTGCCATCTAAGACTACCGGCTCGCCCTTGAATTCTTTCCTGGGTGGAGAGAAGAACCGTCCCAGGCGAGGCTGTCATTGGAGGCCCCACCTGCCTGGCATCACAGCTGTGAGTATCTCAGCTGCAAAGGGTCCTAGAGAGAATCCGTTAAAGAATGGGAGGCCAGGTGTGGAGGCTCATGCCTGCAATCCTTGCATTTTTGGAGGCCGAGGCGGCTGGATCGCCTGAGGTCAGGAGTTCGAGACCGGCCTGGCCAACATGGTGAAACCGTGTCTCTACCAAAAATTAAAAAAAAAAATACAAAAAAAAAAAAACAGCCAGGTGTGGTGGCTCATACCTGTAATCCCAGCACTTTGGGAGGCCGAGGCGGCTGGATCGCCTGAGGTCAGGAGTTCGAGACCAGCCTGGCCAACATGGTGAAACCCCCGTCTCTACTAAAAATACAAAAAATTAGCCGGGCACGGTGGCGCGTGCCTGTAATCCCAGCTACTCGGGAGGCTGAGGCAGGAGGATCGTTTGAATTGAGGCTGAGCCGGGAGGCGGAGGCTGCGGTGAGCCGAGATCGCGCCATTGCACTCCAGCCTGGGTAAGGAGAGCGAAAGTCCAACCAAAGAAAGAAAATTCTACCAACACACAAAAGAAACAGGCCCGGTGGGGTGGCTGACACGTGTCATCCCCGCACGTGGGGGGCCTCAGGCCCGTCATCCCTGCACTTTGGGAGGCCGAGGCGGGCGGATCACGAGGTCAGGAGTTCGAGACCATCCCGGTCAAGATGGTGAAAGCCCGTCTGTACTAAAAATACAAAAACTGAGCTGGGCCTGGTGGCACGAGCCTGTAATCCCAGCTACTCGGGAGACTGAGGCAGGACCCACCAGGAGCTTGGGGAGCCGGGGAAGCCGAAACGGGGTGACTTTATCCTCCCTACCCGATGACCCCTCCGTCCCGAGAGCTTCTGTTGGGCAAAGGGAGCCTGAGAGAGGGACCCAGGCCGGGCTTTCAGGCAGCAGAGCCCCAGGGCGTTCCGGCCTCAGCTCTGCATGGGTGGGCGAAGGGGCCGAACAGACACGGGGTTGGGGGCCGCGGGAGGGAAGATGAATTTGAAGACCTGCACGTCAGCCCAGGAGGCGGGAAGGAGGGATTTCCCCCCCTGCCCCCCCCCCCGCACCAACTCCCCCCACCCCCAAGAAGTTCACAGCGGAGGGACCCCCAAGGGTGAAGGCCCAGGTCCTGCAGGCCACGGGTTCTGTAGCTGGCACCGCCATCGTGTGGCCGAAAAGAAAATACGCAATGAAAACTGTGGGGCCAGAGTCCGTCCTGTCTCTGGGGTGTCCTGTCTCTGGGGCATCTGTCCTGTCTCTGGGGCATCTGTCCTGTCTCTGGGGCAGCCGTCCTGTCTCTGCGGTGTCTGTGCTGTGTTTGGGGTGTCCCGTCTCTGGGGCATCAGTCCTGTCTCTGGGGCATCTGTGCTATGTCTGGGGTGTCTTTCCTGTCTCTGGGGCATCTGTCCTGTCTCTGGGGCAGCCGTCCTGTCTCTGGGGCATCTGTCCTGTCTCTGGGGCACCCGTCCTGTCTCTGGGGCATCTGTGCTATCTCTGGGGTGTCTTTCCTGTCTCTGGGGCATCAGTCCTGTCTCTGGGGCATCTGTCCTGTCTCTGGGGCACCCGTCCTGTCTCTGGGGCATCTGTGCTATCTCTGGGGTGTCTTTCCTGTCTCTGGGGCATCTGTCCTGTCTCTGGGGCATCTGTCCTGTCTCTGGGGCATCTGTCCTGTCTCTGGGGCAGCCATCCTGTCTCTGGGGCATCTGTCCTGTCTCTGGGGTGTCTGTGCTGTGTTTGGGGTGTCCCGTCTCTGGGGCATCAGTCCTGTCTCTGGGGCATCTGTGCTATCTCTGGGGTGTCTTTCCTGTCTCTGGGGCATCAGTCCTGTCTCTGGGGCAGCCGTCCTATCTCTGGGGCATCTGTCCTGTCTCTGGGGCATCTGTGCTATCTCTGGGGTGTGTTTCCTGTCTCTGGGGCATCTGTCCTGTCTCTGGAGCAGCCGTCCTGTCTCTGGGGCATCTGTCCTGTCTCTGGGGCACCCGTCCTGTCTCTGGGGCATCTGTGCTATCTCTGGGGTGTCTTTCCTGTCTCTGGGGCATCAGTCCTGTCTCTGGGGCATCTGTCCTGTCTCTGGGGCATCTGTGCTATCTCTGGGGTGTCTTTCCTGTCTCTGGGGCATCTGTCCTGTCTCTGGGGCATCAGTCCTGTCTCTGGGGCAGCCGTCCTGTCTCTGGGGCATCTGTCCTGTCTCTGGGGTGTCTGTGCTGTGTTTGGGGTGTCCCGTCTCTGGGGAACCCATCCTGTCTCTGGGGTGTCCTGTCTCTGGGGCATCTGTGCTATCTCTGGGGTGTCTTTCCTGTCTCTGGGGCATCTGTCCTGTCTCTGGGGCATCAGTCCTGCCTCTGGGGCATCCGTGATGTCTCTGGGGTGTCTGTCCCATCTCTGGGCGTCCATCCTGTCTCTGCAGCACCCGTCCTGTCTCTGCGGTGTCTGTGCTGTGTTTGGGGTGTCCCGTCTCTGGGTGTCCCGTCTCTGGGGCGTCCATCCTGTCTCTGGGGTGTCCATCCTGTCTCTGGGGTGTCCATCCTGTCTCTGGGGTGTCTGTCCTGCCTCCACGGCAGCCTGAGGGGCCCCCTGTTCCCATCTCAACGCCCTGTGAATTCATGTCTTCCAAAGAACGTGTCACAGGCAGGCCGGGCGCGCTGGCCCCGGCCTCCAATCCCAGCACTTTGGGAGGCCGAGGCGGGAGGATCGCCTGAGGTCGGGAGTTCGAGGCCAGCCTGGGCAACAAGACGAAACCGGAGGTGGCGCTGAGCCGAGGTCGCGCCATTGCACTCCGGTAATGAGAGCAAGACTGTCTGAAAAAGAAAAATATACTCACCACAAGCAGCACTTAGATACTATGTTCTTTGTCTGTTCACTCCAGCAGTTAGATACTATTTTCTTTGTTCACTCCAGCAGTTAGATACTATTTTCTTTGTTCACTCCAGCAGTTAGATACTATTTTCTTTGTCTGTTCACTCCAGCAGTTAGATACTATTTTCTTTGTCTGTTCACTCCAGCAGTTAGATACTATTTTCTTTGTCTGTTCACTCCAGCAGTTAGATACTATTTTCTTTGCCTCCTCACTCCTGCGGTGCACACTGTGGCAGGTCGGGGAGCAGATCCAGACACACAATGGCCTCATTATTCCATTCTGTGTCAGACAGTGGCCATTTAGATACTATTTTCTTTGTCTGTTCACTCCAGCAGTTAGATACCATTTTCTTTGCCTCCTCACGCCAGCAGTTAGATACTATTTTCTTTTTCTGTTCAGTCCAGCAGTTAGATACTATTTTCTTTGTCTGTTCACTCCAGCAGTTAGATACTATTTTCTTTGTTCACTCCAGCAGTTAGATACTATTTTCTTTTTCTGTTCACTCCAGCAGTTAGATACTATTTTCTTTGTCTGTTCACTCCAGCAGTTAGATACTATTTTATTTGCCTCCTCACGCCAGCAGTTAGATACTATTTTCTTTGCCTCCTCACGCCAGCAGTTAGATACTATTTTCCTTGTCTGTTCACTCCAGCAGTTAGATACTATTTCCTTTTGCTGTTCAGTCCAGCAGTTAGATACTATTTTCTTTTTCTGTTCAGTCCAGCAGTTAGATACTATTTTCTTTGCCTCCTCACTCCAGCAGTTAGATACTATTTTCTTTTTCTGTTCACTCCAGCAGTTAGATACCATTTTCTTTGCCTCCTCACGCCAGCAGTTAGATACTATTTTCCTTGTCTGTTCACTCCAGCAGTTAGATACTATTTTCTTTTTCTGTTCAGTCCAGCAGTTAGATACTATTTTCTTTGTCTGTTCACTCCAGCAGTTAGATACTATTTTCTTTGTCTGTTCACTCCAGCAGTTAGATACTATTTTCTTTGCCTCCTCACGCCAGCAGTTAGATACTATTTTCCTTGTCTGTTCACTCCAGCAGTTAGATACTATTTCCTTTTGCTGTTCAGTCCAGCTGTTAGATACTATTTTCTTTGCCTCCTCACTCCAGCAGTTAGATACTATTTTCTTTGTTCACTCCAGCAGTTTGATACTATGTTTTTTGCCTAATCACCCCAGCAGTTAGATACTATTTTGTCTGTTCACTCCAGCCGTTAGATACTATTTTCCTTGTCTGTTCACTCCAGCAGTTAGATACTATTTTCTTTGTCTGTTCACTCCAGCAGTTAGATACTATTTTCTTTGTCTGTTCACTCCAGCAGTTAGATACTATTTTCTTTGCCTCCTCACTCCTGTGGTGGACACTGTGGCAGGTCAGGGAGCAGATCCAGACACACAATGGCCTCATTATTCCATTCTGTGTCAGACAGTGGCCACTTAGATACTATTTGCTTTGTCTGTTCACTCCAGCAGTTAGATACCATTTTCTTTGCCTCCTCACGCCAGCAGTTAGATACTATTTTCTTTTTCTGTTCAGTCCAGCAGTTAGACACTATTTTATTTGACTCCTCACGCCAGCAGTTAGATACTATTTTCTTTGTCTGTTCACTCCAGCAGTTAGATACTATTTTCTTTGTCTGTTCACTCCAGCAGTTAGATACTATTTTCTTTGCCTCCTCACTCCAGCAGTTACACTATTTTCTTTGCCTCCTCACTCCAGCAGTTAGATACTATTTTATTTATCTGTTCACTCCAGCAGTTAGACACTATTTTATTTGCCTCCTCACTTCAGCAGTTAGATACCATTTTCTTTGTCTGTTCACTCCAGCAGTTAGATACTATTTTCTTTGTCTGTTCACTCCAGCAGTTAGATACTATTTTCTTTGTCTGCTCACTTCCAGTCACTCTCCTCCTCTAGAGCAGACAACCTCACGCACACCGCACCGCGTACCCTGCACCCGCCACAGCCTCCAGGGCTCCGTGGACATTCAACAAGCGTTGACTAAGCCCAGCTCAGCCAGGACGGGCCGGGAGGCCAGGGCGGAAAGAAGGAGGAAAGAGCGTATTTGGGGACAGTGTCTGAGGCTGAGCAGGTGATAAATCTTTCCCCAACGCCGGCAAGTGGCAGGTCACGGCCGGCCGCCACCTACATGGTGTGTGGCCTCTGGGGACCCCACGAACCCCCCACCCCGGCCGTCCACACCCGGGCCCAGCTGCAGGTGCCCCAATGTCCTCGCTTTCTTCCTTACGGGGAAAAATCACCAGCACTTTGGGAGGCCGAGGCAGGTGGATCATCTGAGGTCAGGAGTTCGAGACCAGCCTGGCCAACATGGGAAAACCCGTCTCTACTAAAAATACAAAAATTAGCCGGGCAAGGTGGAGGGTGCCTGTCATCCCAGCTACTCTGGAGGCGGAGGGAGGAGGATCACTTGAACCCGGGAGGCGGAGGTTGCAGTGAGGGAAGGAGGAGGAGGAGGATGAGAAGGAGGAGAAGGACCCCCTCACACAGGTGAGCCCCAGGCCACCCACCCCGCCCGGCCAGGACCCCCTCACACGGGTGAGCCCCAGGCCACCCACCCCGCCCGGCCAGGACCCCCTCACAAGGGTGAGCCCCAGGCCACCCACCCCGCCCGGCCAGGACCCCCTCACGCGGGTGAGCCCCAGGCCACCCACCCAGCCCGGCCAGGACCCCCTCACGCGGGTGAGCCCCAGGCCACCCACCCCGCCCGGCCAGGACCCCCTCACGCGGGTGAGCCCCAGGCCACCCACCCCGCCCGGCCAGGACCCCCTCACGCGGGTGAGCCCAAGGCCACCCACCCCGCCCGGCCAGGACCCCCTGACGCGGGTGAGCCCAAGGCCACCCACCCCCGCCCGGCCAGGACCCCCTCACGCGGGTGAGCCCCAGGCCACCCACCCCGCCCGGCCAGGACCCCCTCACGCGGGTGAGCCCCAGGCCACCCACCCCGCCCGGCCAGGACCCCCTGACGCGGGTGAGCCCAAGGCCACCCACCCCGCCCGGCCAGGACCCCCCTGACACGGGTGAGCCCCAGGCCACCCACCCCGCCCGGCCAGGACCCCCTCACGCGGGTGAGCCCCAGGCCACCCACCCCGCCCGGCCAGGACCCCCTCACAAGGGTGAGCCCCAGGCCACCCACCCAGCCTGGCCTCGTGTCTGTGCTGAAAAGGTGACCCCGTCCACAGGTCACAGACACCCCCGTGGTTACGGGAAGCCCGGAGCGTCCTGGGTGGTGACGCCGGGAGGATTAACACGTCCCGGCCTCCGCAGAGGTGGCCCAGGCCGGCTCCCCGCAGAAACAAGCCGTTTTCTGAGACGCAGCCCCTGTGATGTGGGAGCCCCGGCCCGGGAGTCTGCAGGTGTCGGTCATTAACCTTCATCCAGAAAAGCAACACTGAGGTGTCAGCTGCGGATCCCGAGGCCACTATAGACAGACCACGGATTCCGGGTGTCGGGAACGTGGCGATTACTAGGATATTTATGGTATTTGCCTGGGTCTCCGGAGTGGGAGGGGGGGATCCTTTTTTGGACGTGGCATTGGGAGGCCGTGTGGGGTCCGGGCGGCGTCTCCAGCCCAGCTTCACATCAGGCCACGTGGTGTCCCGTGGAACCCGTGGTCAGAGGCCAAAGGACCGTTTATGGGTTACAGAACAAATGAGGCCGGGCATAGGGGCTCACGCCTGTCATCCCAGCACTTTGGGAGGCCGAGGCGGGTGGAGAACCTGAGGTCGGGAGTTCAAGACCAGCCTGGCCAATGTGGGGAAACGTTTTCTCTATGAAAAATGTAATAATAAGCCAGGCCTGGTGGCGGGCGCCTGTCGTCCCAGCTACTCCGGAGGCTGAGGCTGGAGAATCGCTTGAACCCGGGAGGCGGAGGCTGCAGGGAGGTGAGATTGCGCCACTGCCCTCCAGCCTGGGGGACAGAGTGAAACTCAGTCTCAAAAAAAAAAAAAAAGGGTTTGAGGGCCGGGCGCGGTGGCTCAAGCCTGTGATCCCAGCACTTTGGGAGGCCGAGGCGGGTGGATCACGAGGTCAAGAGATCGAGACCAGCCCGGTCAACATGGTGAAACCCCGTCTCTACTAAAAAATACAAAAATTAGCTGGGCACGGTGGCGCGTCCTGTAATCCCAGCTACTCGGGAGGCTGAGGCGGGAGAATTGCCTGAACCCAGAAGGTGGAGGTTGCGGTGAGCCGAGATCACACCATTGCACTCCAGCCTGGGTAACAAGAGGGAAACTCCGTCTCAAAAAACAGGACGAGCAGGAGGAGAAGGAGAAGGAGAAGGAGGAGGAGGAGGAGGGGGGTAGGAGGACGGGGGAGGAGGGAGGAGGAGGAGGAGGGGGAGAAAGAGGAGGAGGAGGGGGTAGGAGGAGGAGGAGGGGGGAGAAACAGGAGGAGGAAGGGGGAGAAAGAGGAGGAGGAGGGGGAGAGGAGGAGGGGGAGAAACAGGAGGAGGAAGGGGGAGAAAGAGGAGGAGGAGCGGGGAGGAGGAGGGGGGAGGAGGAGAGGGAGGAGGAGGGGGGAAGAGTGAGGAGGAGGAGGGGGAAGGAGGGGGGAGGAGGAGGGGGGAAGAGTGAGGAGGAGGAGGGGGGAGGAGGTGGAAGGGGGGAGGAGGACGAGGGGCCAGGAGGACGGGGAAGGAGGAGGGGGGAAGAGTGAGGAGGAGGAGGGGGGAGGAGGGGGGAGGAGGGGGGAGGAGGACGGGGGAGGAGGGAGGAGGAGGAGGAGGGGGTAGTAGGAGGAGGAGCCTGGAGGAGGAGGAGGGGGAGAAAGAGGAGGAGGAGGGGGGAGGAGGAGGAGGAGGGGGGAGAAACAGGAGGAGGAAGGAGGAGAAAGAGGAGGAGGAGGGGGGAGGAGGAGGGGGGGAGAAACAGGAGGAGGAAGGGGGAGAAAGAGGAGGAGGAGCGGGGAGGAGGAGGGGGGAGGAGGAGAGGGGAGGAGGAGGGGGGAAGAGTGAGGAGGAGGAGGGGGAAGGAGGGGGGAGGAGGAGGGGGGAAGAGTGAGGAGGAGGAGGGGGGAGGAGGTGGAAGGGGGGAGGAGGACGAGGGGCCAGGAGGAGGGGGGAGGAGGAGGGGGGAAGAGTGAGGAGGAGGAGGGGGGAGGAGGTGGAAGGGGGGAGGAGGACGAGGGCCCAGGAGGAGGGGGGAGGAGGAGGGGGGAAGAGTGAGGAGGAGGAGGGGGGAGGAGGGGGGAGGAGGAGGGGGGAAGAGTGAGGAGGAGGAGGGGGGAGGAGGTGGAAGGGGGGGAGGAGGACGAGGGGCCAGGAGGAGGGGGAGAGGAGGAGGGGGGAGGATGAGGGGGAGGGTGGAAGAGGGGGGAGAACGAGGAGGAGCACAAGTAGGGGGAAGAAGGGGGAGAGGAGGAGGAAATAAGAAAAGGAGCCCTTTCCCCGGCCACAGGCGATGTGCTTTGCTGCGCGACCGTGTCCCGAAGCCGCCCGTCGGCCGTGGTGCCCGGTGGCACCTGCTCCCGCCCCGGCCCGGGCTGACCGCAGTCCTGTGGACACCTCCCGGGCATCACCCGGCAACGGGACCCAAACACAGCTGAGCCTCAAAGCCCAGAATTCCCGTTCGTCAACAGGAGGGTCCTGTTTCCACACATGGTCCCCGGCAACGTCCCGGGCCCAGCGGTCGGGGGTGACCCCCCCGGCTCTGCACCCCACGCCTGGAGCTCTGTGGCACTCACGGCTCAGCCGTGGGTCACCGCCGGGGAAGTCTGGCCCGTGGACCTGACTCGGGGCGGATGAATGGATGACCCCTGACAGCGTCACAGTGACTGGAGGGGGCCACGGTGGCCGTCGGCTGCCTTCAGAGGGAGAAACACCCACGCCCTCCGTGTGTCCACGGTTTTCAGAGGGAGAAACAGCCACACCCTCCATGTCCACGGTTTTGTTCACAGGGAGAAACAGGCCACACCCTCCGTGTCCACGATTTTATTCAGAGGGAGAAATACCCACGCCCTCCGTGTCCACAGTTTTGTTCACAGGGAGAAACAGCCACGCCCTCCATGTCCACGGTTTTGTTCACAGGGAGAAACAGCCACACCCTCCGTGTCCACGGTTTTATTCAGAGGGAGAAATACCCACGCCCTCTGTGTGTCCACGGTTTTGTTCACAGGGAGAAACAGCCACACCCTCCGTGTCCACGGTTTTATTCAGAGGGAGAAATACCCACGCCCTCTGTGTGTCCACGGTTTTTGTTCACAGGGAAAAACAGCCACACCCTCTGTGTCCACGGTTTTGTTCACAGGGAGAAACAGCCACACCCTCCGTGTCCACGATTTTATTCAGAGGGAGAAATACCCACGCCCTCCGTGTCCACAGTTTTGTTCACAGGGAGAAACAGCCACGCCCTCCATGTCCACGGTTTTGTTCACAGGGAGAAACAGCCACACCCTCCGTGTCCACGGTTTTATTCAGAGGGAGAAATACCCACGCCCTCTGTGTGTCCACGGTTTTGTTCACAGGGAAAAACAGCCACACCCTCTGTGTCCACGGTTTTGTTCACAGGGGGAAACAGCCACGCCCTCCGTGTCCACGGTTTTGTTCACAGGGAGAAACAGCCACACCCTCCGTGTCCACGGTTTGGTTCACAGGGGGAAACAGCCACACCCTCCGTGTCCACGGTTTTATTCAGAGGGAGAAATACCCACGCCCTCCGTGTCCACAGTTTTGTTCACAGGGAGAAACAGCCACGCCCTCCATGTCCACGGTTTTGTTCACAGGGAGAAACAGCCACACCCTCCGTGTCCACGGTTTTATTCAGAGGGAGAAATACCCACGCCCTCTGTGTGTCCACGGTTTTGTTCACAGGGAGAAACAGCCACACCCTCCGTGTCCACGGTTTTATTCAGAGGGAGAAATACCCACGCCCTCTGTGTGTCCACGGTTTTGTTCACAGGGAAAAACAGCCACACCCTCTGTGTCCACGGTTTTGTTCACAGGGAGAAACAGCCACACCCTCCGTGTCCACGATTTTATTCAGAGGGAGAAATACCCACGCCCTCCGTGTCCACAGTTTTGTTCACAGGGAGAAACAGCCACGCCCTCCATGTCCACGGTTTTGTTCACAGGGAGAAACAGCCACACCCTCCGTGTCCACGGTTTTATTCAGAGGGAGAAATACCCACGCCCTCTGTGTGTCCACGGTTTTGTTCACAGGGAAAAACAGCCACACCCTCTGTGTCCACGGTTTTGTTCACAGGGGGAAACAGCCACGCCCTCCGTGTCCACGGTTTTGTTCACAGGGAGAAACAGCCACACCCTCCGTGTCCACGGTTTGGTTCACAGGGGGAAACAGCCACGCCCTCCGTGTCCACGGTTTTGTTCATAAAAGAGCTTGCCGGTTACCTCACCTGTGCATGATTCATGCTGACGACACGTCCCGTGGTTTTAAGACTGGTGAAAAAGCTTCACGTTGGAGGCCCTTAGAGACTGCAATTAACAGGTGATGGCCCTTCTACGTTCTCTGCAGGGGCCACTCACACAAAACATACGTGAGCGAACCGGAGGGGGGGCAAATGGGTGTGGGGTGAACAGACACAGGTGATGAAAATTCTTCTGTTCTTCCAGCAGGTTCCACCCTGATCCCTACTATATGTTTAATATTTGAAGATATTTAAATATCCTTCCTGCCTTGTTGATTGCTTGCGTTAATACACGTGTCATATTTTCTATTTCCCAAGCACCCCGGGGTGAGACCCAACACTCCCAGAGGAAGGAGAAACAGGCTGTGTCGTGACCTCCCAAGAGCAGGTGGGACCCGGCGTCTTTCTAATTCAGGAAGGTGCCACATTCCCCGGCCCTGAGGTCACGCTGGCCCCGGGGCCTGGCTGGCTTTGCAAGGCCCTGCGTTGTGGGGGCCGGGGCTGCCCGCCTCTCTGCAGCTGCCTTCCTCCCAAGCAGACCCGGGGGAAAAGCATTTCCTCGTGGCCATCTGAGCGCTCCCGCGTGTCCGGTTGTCCGCCCGCCCCGGGCCTCTGTGCCAGCCCCCCCCACGACCGACCGCCGTCCCCAGCCGGGATGGCTAAATCCGGAGGGTGCATTCCTGCCGCCAAGCCTGACTCTGGATTAATCCCTCGCCAGGGAGGGAATGTGGGGATGGAATGCGGAGGCCAGGAGAGCTGCTGAAAGCCCGTCCCGGGCACACACCCAGGCCCAGCAGGTCCAGGGAGACTTTTCCCAGGCTGGGAGGTTGGAGGTGGACACGGCCCCTTGTGGCCCTCGGAATTCCTGGGGGCGGGGGGGGCCGTCCAGCTGGCTTTGCAGAACCACAGCTCTGCCTCCCTGGGTCCTCTGCATTTTTATTTAAATCTCCCTGATTCAAAGGAAATGTTTCTCCATCTTCCTCTTGGGGGGCTTAAGACTCAGCCACCTCCCAGGAGAACCAGCTCCCTGGAGTAAGACCTCGTCGCCTGGGTTGGGGAGGCAGGAACCGTCAAGGGGGGCGAGGCCAGCATGAGCCTCAGTGGGCAAAGCAGACCCCTGAACAGCACCCACAGTCCCACCGCCGGGTCCCAGAATGGCTGACGTGTGGGGGCAGGTAAAGGGCAGCATCCGGGCTGGAATGCCACCGAGCGTGTCCCAGCAGTAGGCACAGCACTTTGGGAGGCCAAGGCGGGAGGCCCGCTGGAGGTTGAGGCCAGGATTTTTGAGACGGGGCAATATAGCAAGACCTCAACTATGCAATTAGGAGATTCGCTCTTTCGTCCAGGCTGGAGTGCAGTGGTGCGATCTCAGCTCACGACAACCTCCGCCTCCCGGGTTCAAGAGATTCTCCTGCCTCAGCCTCCCGAGTAGCTGGGATTACAGGCACCGGCCACCACGGTCTGGCTAGTTTTTTTTTGTATTTTTAGTACAGAGGGCATTTCACCACGTTGGCCAGGCTGGTCTCGAACTCCTGACCTCGCGATCCACCCACCTCCGCAGACTTAGTTAATCGTTAAGCAAAACTTACAATACAGCAAACTACAAATGACAGGATTTCGTTTTTACTACTTTTGGTTTTAGTTAATTCGGTTTCTCATCAGCTCCTCGGGAGGCTGACGCAGGAGAATCGGCTGAACCCAGAGGTTGGAGGCTGCGGGGAGCCAGGACAGGGCCTGAAATTTATATGAATAAAAGGCTGAATGCAGTTAATTAAAAAAAAATGTTTTAACCAGAAGAAATCAGTGTATAAGCCCCATGCTTTGTTCCTGATTTTTTTTTTTTTTTTTTTTTTTTTTTTTTTTTTTTGAGACAGAGGGTCACTCTGTCCCCCAGGCTGGAGTGCAGTGATGTGATCTCGGCTCACCGCAACCTCCGCCTCCCGGGTTCAAGCGATTCTCCTGCCTCAGCCTCCTGAGTAGCTGGGACCACAGGCACCTGCCACCACGCCCCCGTTGATTTTTGTATTTTCAGTAGAGACGGGGTTTCACCAAGTTGGCCAGGCTGGTCTCGAACTCCCGACCTCAGGTGATCCATCTGCCTCGGCCTCTCAAAGTGCTGGGATTCCAGGCAGGAGCCACTATGCCTGGCCCAAGGAGCGCCTCCTTCTACAAAAAGAGAGAGAGAGAGAGAGAAAAAAAAAAACATTAGCTGGGCACGGCGCTGTACACCTGTAGTGGGTTAATGGATTTATAAAGCTCGGGAGGCCCAGGCAGACGGATCGCTAGGTCAGGAGTTCGAGACCAGCCTGGCCAACAGGGTGAAACCCACCTCTACGAAAAATACAGAAATTAGCCAGGCACAGTGGCTCAAGCCTGTAATCCCAGCACTGTGGGAGGCCAAGGCGGGTGGATCACGAGGTCAAGAGATCAAGACCATCCCGGTCAACATGGTGAAACCCCGTCTCTACTAAAAATAGAAAAATTAGCTGGGCACGGTGGCGCGTGCCTGTAATCCCAGCTACTGGGGAGGCTGAGGCAGGAGAATTGCCTGAACCCAGGAGGCGGAGGTTGCGGTGAGCCGAGATCCCGCCACTGCACTCCAGCCTGGGTAACAAGAGCGAAACTCCGACTCAATTAAAAAAAAAAGTAACTTTGTGAGTCTGAATCAAATTAAAATGTCTAAAAAATATGAGGCAGGCATGGCACTGTGGTGAGCCTGTGGTCCCAGCTACTTGGGAGGCTGAGGCAGGAGGACCCAGGAGGCGGAGGCTGCCGTGAGCCTCTGCACTGCAAACTGGGCAACAGAAGGAGACCCTGTCCGTAAGAAAACAAAGAAAAATAAAAAACAAATACATCTAAATCGTGTTTTTAGATTAAAATGTCACGAAGGAAATCCTCACGATCTTGCATTTAAAACACCTCATGCCACAAAAATCCTTAATGGACGTTAAAAGCGCTTTGTTTAAAAACGGATTACACAGACATTATCCTAGCATTTTAGATCAAAGGTGGGGGGATCGTAAATGTCCATTAAGGGTTTTTTTTTTTTTTTGGTACGAATTTTTCCCATTAAAACAGATTTTGTGAAGAATTACTGCCTCTTCGAACAAAAAGCACATTTTGGTGTCAGGAAAAATAAAAAAAGAAACAGTTATGCTGTTCAAGTGCTTTTAGGGACGTGTAATCCATACCAAGTTTATATGTCCTGCCTTTTGACTTATTTAAAAATTATTTTAATGGCCGGGGGCGGTGGCTCAAGCCTGTCATCCCAGCACTTTGGGAGGCCGAGGTGAGCTGATCACCCGAGGTCAGGGGTTCGAGACCAGCCTGGCCAACACGGCGAAACCCAGTCTCTACTAAAAATAGAAAAATTACCCAGATGTGATGGCGGGCACCTGGAATCCCAGCTACTCGGGAGGACGAGGCAGGAGAATCGCTTGAACCCGGGAGTCGGAGGTTGTAGTGAGCGGAGATCGCGCCCCCGCAGTCCAGCCTGGGCGACAAGAGTGAAAAACTCTGCCTCAAAAAAAAAAAAAAAAAATTTAAAAAATTAGTTGGGTGTGGTGGGAGGATCACTGGAGCCCAGGAGTTTGAGGCGGGCGAATCACGAGGTCAGGAGTTCGAGACCATCCTGGCCAACATGGTGAAATCCCATCTCGCCGGGCGCGGTGGCTCAAGCCTGTAATCCCAGCACTTTGGGAAGCCGAGGCGGGTGGATCACAAGGTCAGGAGATCGAGACCATCCCGGTCAACGTGGTGAAACCTCATCTCTACTAAAAATACAAAAAATTAGCTGGGCATGGTGGCGCGTGCCTGTGATCCCAGCTACTCGGGAGGCTGAGGCAGGAGAATTGCCTGAACCCAGGAGGCGGAGGCTGCGGTGAGCCGAGATCACGCCATTGCACTCCAGCCTGGGTGACAAGAGGGAAACTCCATCTCAAAATATATATATATATTAGCCAGGCGTGCTGGCAGACGACTGCCATCCCAGCTGCTCGGGAGGCTGAGGCCGGAGAATCGCTTGAACCCGTGAGGCGGAGGCTGCAGACCGCAGAGATCGCCCCACTGCAGTCCAGGCTGAGTGACAGAGCGAGACTACGTCTCACACAAAATAAAAAAAAAAATAAAAAAAAATCTAATTTTCTGCCTTGACAAAGCCAACTGCTATTTCAGAAAGCCACCCCCATCCTGCAACCCGGCCTCCGAACCCGGAACCCAGAGGATCCGTGGACTCCCTCATAAGCCAACGGGGGCATGGCTTAAAAAACAAATATGTGACCAACCTCAGGAATCCCTCAGTGTCTTTCCTGTCGTAGCAAAACTATTGCAATTCCTGCTTCCTCCCGGCGCACTCCACAAATAGTGTAAACGCCAGGCACAGCCTCACCTGCCTCTCCCCATTGTGCCTCAGGCAGAACAACCAGTCCCACCCTCACCCACGAGGCGTCCCAGGACACAAAGGCCCTACGACCTCCTTGTATTGTGTTTATTTTTATTTTTTACGTTTATCTATTTTTTTTTTTTTTTTTTTTGTAAGGAAAGGGTCCTGCTAGGTGGCCCAGGCTGGTCTCGAACTCATGGCCTCAAGCGATCCTCCCACCTCGGCCTCCCAAAGCGCTGGGATTTGAGGTGTGAACAGCCCTGTGGTCTTTCATTCAAGGTCTGTCCTCTGAGCTCTTCCCTGTGTGTTTAGAGCCTTACCGTTTCTTCCTTCCCTTTTGGAGATGGAGTTTTGCTCTGTCGCCCAGGCTGGAGCGAGGGGGCCCGATCTCGGCTCACCGCAGCCTCCGCCTCCCGGGTTCAAGCGATCCACCTGCCTCAGCCTCCCAAGTAGCGGGGATTACAGGCGCCGGCCATGCCCGGCTGATTTTTTTGTATTTTTATTTAGTAGAGATGCGGTTTTCACTGTGTTGGCCGGGCTGGTCTCGAACCCCTGACATCGTGATCCACCTGCCTCGGTGACTCAGAGGGCGGGGATTCCAGGCGCCCGCCATGCCCGGCTGATTTTTTTGTCTTTTTATTTAGTAGAGATGCGGTTTTCACTGTGTTGGCCGGGCTGGTCTCGAACCCCTGACCTCGTGATCCACCTGCCTCGGTGACTCAGAGGGCGGGGATTCCAGGCGCCCGCCATGCCCGGCTGATTTTTTTGTATTTTTATTTAGTAGAGATGCGGTTTTCACTGTGTTGGCCGGGCTGGTCTCGAACCCCTGACATCGTGATCCACCTGCCTCGGTGACTCAGAGGGCGGGGATTCCAGGCGCCCGCCATGCCCGGCTGATTTTTTTGTCTTTTTATTTAGTAGAGATGCGGTTTTCACTGTGTTGGCCGGGCTGGTCTCGAACCCCTGACCTCGTGATCCACCTGCCTCGGTGACTCAGAGGGCGGGGATTCCAGGCGCCGGCCATGCCCGGCTGATTATTTTTGTCTTTTTATTTAGTAGAGATGCGGTTTTCACTGTGTTGGCCGGGCTGGTCTCGAACCCCTGACCTCGTGATCCACCTGCCTCGGTGACTCAGAGGGCGGGGATTCCAGGCGCCGGCCATGCCCGGCTGATTATTTTTGTCTTTTTATTTAGTAGAGATGGGGTTTTCACTGTGTTGGCCGGGCTGGTCTCGAACCCCTGACCTCGTGATCCACCTGCCTCGGTGACTCAGAGGGCGGGGATTCCAGGCGCCGGCCATGCCCGGCTGATTATTTTTGTATTTTTATTTAGTAGAGATGCGGTTTTCACTGTGTTGGCCGGGCTGGTCTCGAACCCCTGACCTCGTGATCCACCTGCCTCGGTGACTCAGAGGGCGGGGATTCCAGGCGCCGGCCATGCCCGGCTGATTTTTTTGTATTTTTATTTAGTAGAGATGCGGTTTTCACTGTGTTGGCCGGGATGGTCTCGAACCCCTGACCTCGTGATCCACCTGCCTCGGTGACTCAGAGGGCGGGGATTTCAGGCGCCCGCCATGCCCGGCTGATTTTTTTGTATTTTTAGTAGAGATGGGGGTTTTCACTGTGTTGGCCGGGTTATTATCATGGACACCATCAAAATAGAAGCAGTTCCTGGGTGAACTGAAAATAGAAAATGGGGGGGGAGGGCAAGGGAGGGGGAGGGGGAGGGGAGGACGAAGGAGGAGGGGGGGAGGATGGAGAAGAAGAGGGAGAAGGAGGAGGGGAGGGTAAGGGGAGGGGGGAGAAGGCAGGGTGATGGGGGAGGAGAGGGGTAAGGGGGAGGGAAGGGGGATGGGGAGGTGAAGGAGAAGGGGGAGCAGAGCAGAGGGGGAAGGGGGAGGGGAGGGGAGGGGAAACGGGGAGGACAGGGGAAGGGAGGGGGATGGGAGAGGTGAGGGGGAAGGGGGAAGGGAGGGGAGGACGAAGGAGGAGGGGAGGGGAATGGGTGAGCAGAGGGGGAAGGGGGAGAGCAGGAGAGGGGGGAGGGGGAGGGGGAGGGGAGGGGGAACGGGGAAGAGAGGGGGAAGGCGGAGGGGAGAGGGAAGGGAAAGGAGGGGGAGGGAAAGTGAGGGGGAGAGGAGGGGGAAGGAGGAGGGGAGGGGAAGAGTAAGGGAGAGGGCAGGGGAAGGGAGGGGGATGGGGGAGGTGAGGGGGAAGGCGGAGGAGACGGGAAGGGGGAGGGTAACGGATAGGGAGGGGGATGGGAGAAGGGAGGGGGATGGGGGGGGAAGGGAAAGGGAGGGGGATGAGAGAAGGGAGGTGGATGAGGGAAGGGGGATATTGGAGAGGAGAGGGGGAGGGGCAGGGGAAGGGAAAGGGAGGGGGATGGGAGGAGGGAGGGGGATGATGTAAGGGAGGGGGATGGGAGAGGAGAGGGGAGAGGGGGAGGGGAAGGGGAAGGGAAAGGGAGGGGGATGAGAGAAGGGAGGTGGATGAGGGAAGGGGGGGATTGGAGAGGAGAGGGGGAGGGGCAGGAGAAGGGAAAGGGAGGGGGATGGGAGAAGGGAGGGGGATGATGTAAGGGAGGGGGATGGGAGAGGAGAGGGGAGAGGGGGAGGGGAAGGGGAAGGGAAAGGGAGGGGGGTGGGGGATGGGAGGGGGAATTGGGATGGGACGGGGAAGGGGGGAGGGGAGGGGGAGGGGAAAAGGAAAGAAAAGAACCGGCTGGCCGGGCGCGGTGGCTCACTCCTGTAATCCCGGCACTTTGGGAGGCCACGGGAGATGGATCATGAGGTCAGGAGTTCGAGACCAGCGTGGCCAACACGGTGAAACCGGGTCTGTACTAAAAATACAAACAATTAGGGGTGTGCTGGTGGGCGCCTCTCATCCCAGCTACTCGGGAGGCTGAGGCAGGAGCATCCCTTGAACCCGGGAGGTGGAGGTTGCAGTGAGGTCACACCGTGTCACTGCACCCCAGCCTGGGCGAGAGAATAAGACTCCATCTCAAAAACAAAAGAAAATAGCCGGGCGCGGTGGCTCGAGTCTGCAATCCCAGCACTTTGGGAGGCCGAGGCGGGTGGATCAGGAGGTCAGGAGTTCGAGACCATCCTGGTCCACATGGTGAAACCCCGTCTCTACTAAAAATACAAAAAATTAGCTGGGCCTGGTGGCGCGTGCCTGTCATCCCAGCTACTCGGGAGGCTGAGGCAGGAGAATTGCCTGAACCCAGGGGGCGGAGGTTGCGGTGAGCCGAGATCGCGCCATTGCACTCCAGCCTGGGTAACAAGAGCGAAACTCCGTCTAAAAAAAATAATAATAATAATAATAATATATATATGCATATATATATATATATATATATGTCATTGTAAGTCTCCGTTACCTCCAAATATTTAATCTCCCTGTCTCCCAAATCCTCCTTAGAAAACGCTTGGCAGGTGCATCGGGCCCAGCGCCTTCAGAGAAGACAGACTCACGTCCTCCTTGGATTGTGTGACTCCCCATAAATGGCAGCATTCCGTGGCCGCCTTTTGCCCCCCGTCCAGAAATCAATCCCGCCGCCTCCTGTCCATTAATCCTTAATTTCTGCCCGTGCCCCGTTTTCCTTCTCCTTTTTAAATGGAGATATTATTTGTAAGGTAATAAGAGAGAGCCGGGGTCCTTCGATGTCACCCCCACGTCTCCGCGCCTCGCAGAATACTGAATATAGTTCATTATTTCTGCCACAGCACGGCCCGTCGGAGATCTGATTGCCTCAGCGGGGCGGGGGGACGTCCACCCGCCATCCATCATCACGCCGGCCTCCGCTGCAAGCTGAATATTCAGATTAAATTGGAACTTTTTCCCTATGAATAAGGCATTTCATTCCGTCCGGTGATATACGCCTTCTCCGGGGACAGGAAATTGAGTTGAGGATTGCTGGAAATGGTGTTATCCAAATGGACAGCTCTGTCCTTCATCACCAAAAGCTAACACATCGCCATGGGCCCGGGGGGTTGGTGGGGGGGTGACGAGGTCAGCAGAGAATTCAATCAGAGATGAAAATGGAAACGGGGGCATTTTTCTGCTTCGTTCTATTTTATTTTATTTTTTGAGACAAGAGTATTTCTCTTCTGACCCCAGGCCGGAGTGCAACGGCGCGATCTCTGCTCACCGCGACCTCCGCCTCCCGGGTTCAAGCGATTCTCCTGCCTCGGCCTCCTGAGTAGCTGGGATGACAGCTTCCTGCCATCATGCCCGGCTAATCTTTGTAATTTTGTAATTTTAGGAAAGATGGGTTTTCGCCACGTTGGCCAAGGCTGGCCTCGAACTCCTGACCTCGTGATCTTCCGTCCTCAGCCTCCCAAAGTTCTCGGCTTAACGGTCTGAGCCACCACGCCCAGCTCACCATTTTTTTTTTCTTTTTTCAGATGGTGTCTCACTCTGTCGCCCAGGCTGGAGCGCAATGGCGCGACCTCGGCTCACCGCAGCCTCCACGTCCCGGGTTCAGGCAATTCTCCGGCCTCAGCCTCCCGAGTAGCTGGGATGACAGGCACGCGCCACCGTGCCCAGCTGACTTTCGAATTTTCAGTAGAGTCGGGGTTCCACCGTGTTGACCAGGCTGGTCTCCGCGTCCTGACCCCATGATCCGTTTGCCTCGGTGTCCCAAAGTGTTGGAGTTGCAGGCGTGAGCCCCTGTGCCCGTCCTGTCCTCTGCTTTTTCTCCCCCAGGAAAATTCCTGGCAGCAACCCGCCACCCCCCTACAAGATGGGCAGACCCAAACGGGCAGGGCGTCCAGCCTGCTACACGCCAGTTAGCATGAGTGTGGCTGGCACCCTCCCAGCAAGCTGTGTGAACCTCGGGTCCAGCCAGCCTCACGCCCCAGAGGCGCCCCTCTGTTCTCCCAGAGCAGACCCTGAAGGCGCATTCTGTTTCTGTCCTGACTTACTGTCTGTCCTCCTGGCCCGGGGCCTCACCCCCTGCACCCCAGGACCCTCTGCCAGATAAAGGCCCCTTGTGCAGACATTCCAAGGAGCCCTCACCCCGTAATACCACACAGAGGCTTCAGAGGGTGAGTTACAGCCCGTGGAAGCCTCCGCAGTGAAAAGGGCGTCTGTTCTTTGAAAAGATGTGACTGTGTCCTACACCCAGACACAGGTCCTCATTAACAGACCCCGTGGCCTCCACAAATCACAGCGCTGCACACGTAAACGCTTGCCTTCCAGCGAACGAAAATAACTTCACAGGCTTCCTGCGTGACTGTGCTCTCGGGAACAGCTAGAGTTAGATTTCTTTCTTTTTTCTTTCTTATTTCTTTTTTTTTTTTTGAGACGGAGTTTCGCTCTTGTCACCCAGGCTGGAGTGCAATGGCGCGATCTCGGCTCACCGCAACCTCCGCCTCCTGGGTTCAGGCAATTCTCCTGCCTCAGCCTCCTGAGTAGCTGGGATTACAGGCACGTGCCACCGTGCCCAGCTAATTTTTGTATTTTTAGTAGAGACGGGGTTTCACCATGTTGACCAGGATGGTCTCGAACTCCCGACCTCCGGTGATCCACCCGCCTCCGCCTCCCAAACTCCTGGGGTCATCAATTTTGTCTTTTTTTTTTTTTTTTTTTTTGAGACAGATTTTGGCTCTTGTCGCCCAGGCTGGAGTGCAATGGCGCGATCTCGGCTCACCGCAACCTCCGCCTCCTGGGTTCAGGCAATTCTCCTGCCTCAGCCTCCTGAGTAGCTGGGATTACAGGCACGCACCACCGTGCCCAGCTGATTTTTTGTATTTTTAGTAGAGACGGGATTTCACCATGTTGACCTGGCTGGTCTCGAACTCCTGACCTCAGGTGATCCACCTGCCTTGGCCTCCCAAAGTGCTGGGATGACAGGTGTGAGCCACCGCGCCCGGCCTGGATTTCTTTTTTTTTTTTTAAGTCTCCATCTGTTGCCCCGGCTGGACTGCAGTGACATTATCTCAGCTCACTGCAACCCCCACCTCCCGGGTTCAGGCGATTTTCCAGCCTCGGCCTCCCGCGTAACTGGGATTAGAGGCGCACGACACCACGCCCGACTAATTTTTTGTATTTTTACTAGAGACGGGCTTTCGCCATGTTGACCAGGCTGGTCTCGAACTCCTGACCTAAAGTGATCCACCTGCCTCGGCCTCCCAAAGTGCTGGGATTACAGGCGTGAGCCACCGCTCCTGACGGTGTAGTCGCATTTTTATATGCAATCCCGAAACACAAACTGAGTTTAAAATCATTATGTACGCAGCACAGAATCGTGGTTTATCAGTTCTTTAAACCGAGCGTGGTGGCCCGTGCCTGTAATCCCGGCTACTCGGGAGGCCGAGGCAGGAGGATTGCCTGAACCCAGGAGGCGGAGGTGGCGGTGAGCCGAGATTGCGCCATTGCACTCCAGCCTGGGTAGCAAGAGCGAAACTCCGTCTCAAAAAAAAATAAATAAATGAATAAAATTTAAAATTAGCCAGACGTGGTGGCAGGTGCCTGTTGTCCCAGCGGCTTGGGGAGGCTGAGGCAGGAGGATCGCTTGAGACAGGAGGTCGGAGCTCCAGTGAGTTATTTAGACCGAGCACGGTGGCTCACACCTGTAATGCCAGCAGTTTGGGAGGCCGAGGCGGGCAGATCACTTGAGGTCAGGAGTTCAAGGACACCCTGGTCAACATGGTGAAACCCCCATCTCTACCAAACATACAAAAATTAGCCTGGTATGGTGGCACATGCCTGTATTCCCAGCCACCTGGGAGGCTGAGGCAGGAGGATATCTTGAACCTGAGGGGCCCGAGGTTGCAGTGAGCCGAGGTCTCAGCATTGCACTCCAGTCTGGGTAACAGAGCAAGGCTCCGTCTCAAAAAACTGAAAATTTAAAAAAAAAAAAAAAAAAGAGTTATTTATTGAGTCTAGCTCGATTTAAACAGCTCAGAAGTAGGAGAACCTGGCTCACCAAACACCTTGAAATTACTCTCTAACAGGATGCAAAACGAGGTGAAACCCTATTTTGATTAAAAAAAAAAAAATTAATAAGGCCGGGCGTGGTGGCTCAAGCCTGTCATCACAGCACTTTGGGAGGCTGAGGCGGGTGGATCAGGAGGTCAAGAGATCGAGACCATCCCGGTCAACATGGTGAAACCCCTTTTCTACTAAAAATACAAAAATTAGCTGGGCACGGTGGCGCGTGACTGTAATCCCAGGTACTCTGGAGGCTGAGGCAGGAGAATTGCCTGAACCCAGGAGGCGGAGGTTGCAGTGAGCTGAGATCGCTCCATTGCACTCCAGCCTGGGTAACGGGAGCGAAACTCCGTCTCAATAATAATAATAATAATAATAATAATAATTAATAAAAACAGGAAATATGCATTGGGAAAAGTCATTTAAATAACTAACGTCACCTCCGCCTCCTGGGTTCAGGGAATTCTCCTGCCTCAGCCTCCTGAGTAGCTGGAACTACAGGCACGCACCACCATGCCCAGCTAATTTTTTGTATTTTTAGTAGAGACGGGGTTTCACCATGTTTGTTCATCAGGATGGTCTCGATCTCTTGACCTCGCGATCCACCCGCCTCGGCCTCCAAAAGTGCTGGGATGACGGGCTTGAGCCACCGCGCCCGGCTCTTTTTTTTTTTTTCTTAATAAAGACGGAGTTTCTCCATTTTGGTCAGGCTGGTCTCGAACTCGTGACCTCAGGTGATCCGCCCACCTGGGCCTCCCAAAGCGCTGGGATGAACCGCCTCGACTGGCCTGAAAATGAGCTTTGTATTGAAAACTGCCTTCGCCTCGGGCGCTCCCGCAGTACGCACGCTCGCTCCCGTGCTCGGGGGCGCGCACACCGCAACCGTCCCGTCCCCGGTGCCCCCCAATGCGCAGGCGCACTCCTATCCCCCCAGCCCCGCCCGCTCACACATCTCCGCGCCCCGCGGGCAGGTACTGCGCATGCTCACCGCACAGGCCTCCCGAAAGCCTCGTCTCCACCGGGACGCAAGGCGCATGCTCCATGCCCAGGGTTCCCCTCCCCTCCTTGTGGCAGGGAGGGACTGCGCATGCTCCATGCCCAGGGTTCCCCTCCCCTCCCTGTGACAGGGAGAGACTGCGCATGCTCACATCTCCGCAGCTGTAAGGCCGCTTAGCCGCCGTGGGCCGCGCCTCTAAAAATACTAACCGCCAAAAGATCTCTAGCTGGATGGCCGCCACAGCGTGTCCCCCGTTCTCACCGCAGCCGCTTGGACCCCACCAATGCCTCCTGCAAAGGCTCCGAGGGCCGCGGATGGCGTGCGGCAGCGTCGCTTCGTGATGACGTCGTCGCGATGACGCGCCGCAGTGACGTAACGCGGGCGCCCGTGTTTGGGAGCGCTTTCGGCGCGCCCGTTTTGAAGCTGCTTTGAGGAGCGCGGGCAGGACCGCGCCCCCCTCCAGGGTCCCCGCGCCCCGCGAGTCCTCGCTGTTGCCGAGGCGTGGGTTCTGTTCCCCGCGCCGGGCCCCGCATCTCCGAGGTCCGTCCGGGCGGGATCGAAGCCCCCGGGGCGGGGCGGGGCGTCCGGGGGCGCCCCCGGGCCCAGCCCCCCAGCCCCCCGCCATGCCGCCCGGGAAGATCCTGCAGCCGGTGCTGAAGATGAAGGTGGACGAGCTGTTCCTGTGCTGGCTCAGCGAGGCCGGCACGCAGCGAATGCTGCAGGACTGTCTGCGCCGGATCAAGGCGCCCGGGCGAGACCAGCCGGACACGGGAGACGTGGAGCTGCCCGCAGCCCCGCCCGCCGCCCCCAGGCCCAGCGGACTCGACCCCCCGGGGACCCCCGGCCCGGGCCCCGCGCTGCCCCTGGGCGCCGCCTCGAGCCCCAGGAACGCGCCCCACGCTCGAGGCACCCGTAGATCCGCAGGCACGAGGATAGTAAGTTCCCCTTCCTTCTGCTAACACCCGCGCACGTGGCCGCGTGGTGGAGGCTGGCGGGAGAGCTGTCAGACCCCAAAACGGTTTCATAGTCAGTCTGTCCACCGCCTCCCCCCATAACCACAAAGTCCCACGTAGTGAACATTCCCGTCATTGAGTCACACAATTGATCAATGCGGGAAGGAGAGCTTGCTTGCTTTATTTTGTTTTATTTTATTGACACAGAGTCCCTCTCTGTCGCCCAGGCTAGAGTGCAGTGGGGCAATCTCGGCTCACTGCACCCTCCACCTCCCAGGTTCAAGCGTTTGTCCTGCCTCGGGCTCCCGGGTAGCTGGCATGCATTACAGGCACGCGCCACCCTGCTCGCGTGATTGCTTTATTTTTAGTAGAAACGGGTTTCACCGTGTTAGCCAGGCTGGTCTCGAACTCCTGACCTCACGTGATCTGCCCGCCTCGGCGTCCCAAAGTCCTGGGATTACAGACGTGAGCAGCTGTGCCCGGCCCCTTTTTAATGTTTTTTTTTATTATTATTATTATTTTGGAGACAGGGTCTTGCTCTGTCTCCCAGGCTGGAGTGCATTGGCCCAACTACAGCTCGACTTCCTGCCTCAGCCTCCCCAACTACAGCTCGACTTCCTGCCTCAGCCTCCCCAGTAGCTGGGATTATAGGCATGCACCATCACGCCCGGCTAATTTTTTTTTTTTTTTTTTTTTTTTTTTTTCAGAGATGACGGCTTGCCATGTTACCCAGACAGCTCTGTAACTCCTGGGCCCAATCAGTCCTCCCTCCTTGGCCTCCCAAAATACCACTGAATTTCTTTTTTTTTTTTTTTCTTTTCTTTTGAGATGGAATCTTGTCTGTCTCCAGGCTGGAGTGCAGTGGCATGATCTGAGCTCACTGCAACCTCCGTCTCCTGGGTTCAAGTGAGTCCCCTACCTTAGCCTCCTGAGTACCTGGGACTACAGGCTCGCGCCACCACGCCCTGCTAATTTTTTCTATTTTGTTAAAGAGGGGTTCTCACCGTGTTGGCCCGGATGGTCTCCATCTGGTGACCTCGTGATACGCCCACCTCGACTTCCCAAAGTGCTGGGATTATAGGTGTGAGCCTCTCTGCCCAGCGTACACCACTGTATTTCTTAGAAGGTGATTATTCACTGCAGGTGATAAGCGCAGCTTCTAGCTAAGGCACCTGTAATCTCAGCTACCCGGGAGGCTGAGGCAGGAGGATTGCTTGAACCCAGGAGGCGGAGGTTGCGGTGAGCCGAGATCGCGCCATTGCACTCCAGCCTGGGTAACAGCAGCGAAACTCCGTCTTTAAAAAAAAAAAAAGAAAAGAAAAAAATACAAAAATTAGCTGGGCTTGGTCGCAGGCACCTGTAGTCCCAGCTACTAGGGAGGCTGAGGCGGGAGAACGGCTTGAACCTGCGAGGCGGAGGTTGCAGTGAGCTGATAACGTGCCGAAATTTAGTGTCAATGAGAATGTGAAGTAGAGCTGAAGGGAGATTGTCTGCCTCAGGCGCTTCAGGTAGCTGTCCAGAGCGGGACTCAGGGCCCAGGAGGCACCCTTGAGCGCCGCCCACTTTCCTGGCGAGCTGTGAAACCGTAGAAGGTCAGGAATTCGTACCCGAATCCCTCATTTACAGAGGAAATGGAATGTGAGTGTGCGTTCTTTCTCACTGGGGTCGCTGAGGAGCTGCCATTTTATCATTAGACGTGCTGAATGACAGAAAGGCAGACACTAACATAGATGCTTGAATCTTGTGACCCTGCACGAATTCTCCTCGGCCTGGGAGTATTGACGGAAGGTCAGGTTTGTGCCAACAAGGCAATCCGGGTACATGTGAAAAGATTATATATTCTGTAAATCAGGCAGTGAGAATTAGCTTCCAAAGGTGTTCAACCCAGGGAGAGGTCCTTCCTCTTCTTGGAGAGTGTTTTGAGGAGAAAGTGGGAGATCCATTGAATTTGTTGGGTATCGGGCACCGGACCCATGGAAGCCATTCTGGGAGGCCTCTCCTTGGAGAGTGTTTTAAGGAGGAAGTGGGAGATCCATTGAATTTGTTGGGTATGGGGCACCGGACCAATGGAAGCCATTCTGGGAGGCCTCTCCTTGGAGAGTGTTTTAAGGAGGAAGTGGGAGATCCATTGAATTTGTTGGGTATGGGGCACCGGACCAAGGGAGGCCATTCTGGGAGGGACGACGAGCAGAGTGTGAAGCTGAGGCCGGGCAAAGTGGCTCACACCTGTCATCCCAGCACTTTGGGAGGCCGAAGCGGGTGGATCTCCTGAGGTCAGGAGTTGGACACCATCCGGGCCAACATGGCGAAACCCCGTCTCTAGTAAAAAAAACAAGAATTAGCTGGGTGTGGTCGTGCACGCCTGTAGTCCCAGCTACTCAGGAGGCTGAGGCAGGAGAATCACTTGAACCTGGGAGGAGGAGGTTGCAGTGAGCCAAAATTGTGCCACTGCACTCCAGCCTGGACAACACAGTGAGACTCTGTCTCAAAAAACAAGAAGATGAGATGTTAAGGTCATCTTCAGCAACTAGAGTGGTGTAATAGGAGAAGCAGAAGGAAAGATTCGTCTGGACCAGGGCGTGACGGCTGGGCAGGTGGGCAGGGTGTGTGGACCAGGGCATGATGGCTGGGCAGGTGGGCAGGGTGCGTGGACCAGGATGTGACGGCTGGGCAGGTGGGCAGGGTGTGTGGACCAGGGCATGATGGCTGGGCACGTAGGCAGTGTATGTGGTGGACCAGGGTGTGACGGCTGCACACATGGGCAGGATGCACGGACCAAGGCGTGATGGCTGGGCAGTTGAGCAGTGTATGTGGACCAGGGTGTGATGGCTGCACACGTGGGCAGGATGCACGGACCAAGGCGTGACGGCTGGGCACGTGGGCAGTGTATGTGGACCAGGGTGTGACAGCTGCACACGTGGGCAGGGTACGTGGAACAGGGCGTGACGGCTGGGCACGTGGACAGGGTGCAGGATTCTGCACTTAGGACATCTCAAGAGTTTCCAGAAGGCAGTGACGCTTCTTGTCTGGGCCCTAAAGTTGCCTTAAACGTGCCTGACGTGTTTCGAGTGTGTGGCTCACTTCAGATGAGTCCCAGGACGTGAGGAACGTAAAAGTGTGTGTCTGTTCCTTGGGACAGAAAAGACGAGCTTGTTCCTGTGCATCCCACAGATGGAATATGTGAGGCTATGTTAACAGCGAAGGATGCTAGGCTGGGCGCGGTGGGTGTCCCACGCCTGTAATCCCAGCACTTTGGGAGGCTGAGACGGGCGGATCACTAGAGGTCGGGAGTTCGAGACCAGCCTGACCAACATAGGGAAACCCCGTCTGTACGAAAAATAGAAAATTATCTGGGCGTGGTGGCGGGCACCTGTAATCTGAGCTAATCAAGACCCTGAGCCGGGAGAATCGCCTGAACCCGGGAGGTGGAGGTTGCGGTGAGCTGAGATCGCACCACTGCATTCCAGCCTGGGCAACAAGAGCGAGACTCCGTCTCAAAAAAAAAAAAAAATCACTCGAGGGTGCATTTCCATGTTAAAAACTCAGACCGGGGAGAGGTGACTCTGGGGTCAGAGGAAGAGATTTTCATACATAAAACAGCTTTTTCTCACACACGTACAGGATTGAGCGTGAGCTGTCAGGAGGGTCCACTCTGGGTCCGTTTAGCTCCCCAGCCAGTGGTGATAGGAAAGGCGTGTCTGCTGTGAAAACGTGGTATGATAACGTCCAAAGCCGACGTCACCACTGCTGCTGTTGCCGTTACTGAGCAGAAAGCCCGAACTTGGTGAAACCTCGTCTCTACTAAAAATACACAAATTAGCCGGGTGTCATGGTGGGCGCCTGTAATCCCAGCTGCGCAGGAGGCTGAGGTGGGAAAATCACTTGAACCTGGGAGGCGGAGGTTGCAGTGAGCCAAGATAGTGCCACTGCACTTCAGCCTGCGCGACGGAGCAGACTCCATCTAAAAAAAAAAAATACGTCCGTTTATTCAGTTGTTCTTTAATTTTTGGAAGCTACTTTGTAGTTTTGGTATCCAGTTAACCCATGATTTTTATCAGACCGCATGCCTGCATTCTAGAACGTTAGAACGGGCTATTCGGAGATAAACACGTGTGTGTATGTGTGTGCATGTGATGCATATGCACACACATGCATACACACATACAGGTGCACACACATAGGTGGATACATACATAGGTACATACGCACACAGGTGCATACACACACATAGGTACACATGCACACGGGCATACACACAGGTGCATACACAGGTGGATACACACACGCGTAGGTACACACACAGGTACATACACACATGGGCATACACAGGTCCATACACACTCAGGTACACACATAGGTGGATACACACACACGTAGGTGCATAACGCACACGTGCGTACACACAGGTGCATTCACACACAGGGGCACACAGGTACATGCACACACAGGTGCATATGCACACATAGGTACAGACACACCACCAGGTGCACACACACATACATACAGGGGCATACACTCACATAGGTAGATACGCACACATAGGTGCATTACCCACGTGCATGCACACAGGTACATACACACACACATAGGTACAGGTACATACACACACACATAGGTGTGTACACAGAGGAACAGGTGCATGGTGCATACGCACACAAGGGCATAGACACGTAGGTGTATATACACATTGGATACACACACATGCATAGGTGCATACACACATAGGTGGATACACACACAGGTGCAGACAGGTGGATACACACGTAGGTGCATAGGCACACAAGGGCATAGACACGTAGGTGCACACACACACAGGTACATACACACATGGGGCATACACACATACAGGTACACACAGGTGGATACACACACATATAGGTGCGTACACACATAGGTACATACACGGGGCATACACATGTACATACATAGGTGGATATACACACACACATAGGTGCATGCACTCATAGCTACATATGCACACGGAGCATACACACGGGCATACACACAGGTACACATAGGTGGATACACACATAGGTGCATACACACATAGGTACGCACACAGGTGCATACACACACGGGTACACACATAGGTGGATACACACATAGGTGCATACACACATACAGGTACACAGGTGGATACACACACATAGGTGCATACACATAGGTACATATGCACAGAGGTACATACGCACACGGGGCATACACACATACAGGTACACACATAGGTGGATATACACACATAGGTGTATACACACACAGGTGCATACACAGAACTGCATACACAGATACAGGTGCACACACTCAGGTGCATACACATGTAGGTGAATATACATATTGGATACACAAACATAGGTGCATACACACAGGTACATACACACGGGCATACACACACATAGGTGGATACACACACGTAGGTGCATACACACAAAGGAGCACACAGGATATACAGGTACATACGCGGGGCTACACACACAGGTACAGACACAGGTGGATACACACGTATGTGCATACACACGGGCACACACACACATAGGTGGATACACAGGTACATACACACACGGGGCATACACAGCGGTGCATACACACACAGGTGCATACACATACATACAGATACACATACACACACAGAGGTGCACACACAAACACAGACACAGGTGTGCTCATCTTAACGTTTCATTAGAGTTTATAACAAACGTTACAGGACGGAAGAGCACCCGGAACCCTCAGGGCAGGAGCTCAGGGTTTCTGAAGGTTTCCTGTGGGAGCCTTGAGCTTCCCCACGGACCGCGGCTCTTGTGTCAGGCCCGTGCCTGTCTGCGTTCAGCTCTTGTGGCCTTCGTGGCAGTGATCTGTTTGCGCTTTCGTCGTCCGCACCGATGAGAATCTCGCTGTGAGGAGGAAGGAAGGTGTGTAACCTTCGAGATTCTTCAACCCTGGAAACTCTGTAAGGAGCCTCGTCCCTCCCTCCCTGGCCTTCTGTGGACCGAGAGAACCATGCCGTTTCCTGAGATGAGGGGGCAGGTTTCAAATCCACTGGAGCGAGTCCTGTTAGGGCCTGTGAAACAGGGAGGAAGCCGCCAGGCCCTGCACACGGCGCCTGCGGGGTGAGGACGGGCATTCTGGGCCACCTTCCTGTCTCGTGGCTTAGGCTGTTAGGAGCTATGCTCTTCGCTTTGGATGTTGAGAAAAACATGTTCTCACAAAGGCCAGGTGGCCACCCTGAGCCTTTCGGACCTAGGATTTCACAGAAGCGCTTACGTGCGCTCACGGAACACACATTCTTATCCTAAAACAAACGGTCTGAACAAATGTGTGTTTAGTGACAGCGAGGAGGGAAGAGATGTTTGTGAACGTTTTGCATAAAGGTCTTCTGGGCATGTGACGAGTTTTACAGGCTAACGGTGCGATCGTGTCCCCATGAGAGGAGAGTGGAGATTCGGGCGCCGTGAGGGCCTTCATCGGCCCAGGTGGCAGGTTGTCTCATCCCCGTAGGAGTGTGGGGGAAACAGGCTGAAAACTGGCCTCACGGATTCCACGCTGCCTGTGGTGCAAAAACAGCTCTGTGACGGCCTGTTGAGTGTGGACGGCCCCATCTGTGTACACGGTAGTGAATACACAGCCCCGTGGCGGCCCCGGCCCTGTACATGGTAGTGTATAGACTCCCCCGTGGCTGCCCTGTTGACAGCGCACGGTGCTGGCCCCACCCGGTGTGTGTGGATGGCCCCGTGCCTCCCCCTCCCGCGCAGACGGCCCCGTGGCTGCATCGGGAAGCGGGTGCGGGGCAGGCCGTGGAAGTGCAGGGACGCAGTGGGGCTGCATCTGGAGCTGCTTTGAGGATTCCAGATGAGTCTTTACATCTCTGCGTATGCGTGCACTTGAGGATTTTCAGGCCTGTTCCGAAAGTCTGGTACGGAAAGAGGAACCATGGCAGTAGAGTCCACCCGGGTGTGTGTCATGAGCTTTTCCAGACCCACAGAGCCTGCGGCAGCAGGATAGCACCGTGCAGGCTCGGGGTGAGAGTGGCCGGTCCAAGGAGGTTCACTGACTGTACCAAACGCACGCCGCCACGCGGGACCGTCCTGATCGGGGAGCTGGCAGCGTCCAGCCTGGCAGGGGTGCGCTGAGGTTCTGACCTGCGGCCGAAGGTCGGTGTCCTGGTGGGATGAACGTGCAGGCCCCCAGATGTCAGCTCAGTTGAAAAGCTGCCAGTCCCGCTTCGCCGCCGCTTTTCTCTTGTTCTAATAGGATTGCGAACAAGTGCAGTGGTCCCGTGAGCAGCGGCGCGGAAAATGAGATCCTAGGTGCCTACTTCGCTGTATTCTAGAAACTGCGAGCTTGGGGAGGGGCGGGGATGCCGCCGCGCCTGGATGCCCGGGCTGCCTCAACCTGTGTGTGCGGAGGCGCAGCCGCACCTGGTGTGCCCGGGGCTCTGGAGGGGCCGAGCCTGCAGCCAGCTCTGCTGGCGTCGTGGGGGTGGGGGGGGCTCAGTTTTCCGGGGCAGCGCCTTCGCCCGGTCCCTGGGGCCGCCCCAGGCTCTCCTCCCGGAGACCTGTTGATGCGCGCGCCTGCAGAGCCACGTGACGGCCCGCGCGGTGCAGATAGCGCCCTGTGCCCGGCCGGGCAGCGCCGAGCGGAGTGCGGGGAACAGGGCAGAGCGGACCGGAGGGAGCCGAGCCCGTGTGGGGAGCGGAGGCGGAGGACCGGGGGCAGCAGCAGCAGCGTCCGCGGCCGGGTCTCCATAGTCTCGGGTCGGGAGGGGCGGCCGCCCCCACCCCCGGCGCCATGCGCCCTCCGCGGCCTGAGGAATGCGCGCGGCGGGGGCCCGGGGCCCAGAGCGCCTGGCGCGCGACGCGTGGAGCGCGCTGAGCCCCGGCCCCGCCTGCAGCGCCCCGCTGGCCCCGGCCTGGCCCTGCCCCGAGAGCGTGGCGCCCGGCCCGGCCCGTGGAGAGCCCCCCGCGCCGACGGCATGAGGCTCCGCGAGCGCTCGCTGCGCCAGGACCCCGACCTGCGCCAGGAGCTGGCCTCGCTGGCCCGCGGCTGCGACTTTGTGCTGCCCTCGCGGTTCAAGAAGCGGCTGAAGGCCTTCCAGCAGGTCAGCCCCGCGGACCCCGCCCCGACCCCGAAACCCGGCCGAGCCTCCTGGTTCGGCGAGCTCTGCCCTCCAGGCCCCGTGCGGGGACAGCCCCCCCAACAGTCGCTCTTGGCCCTCCACCCGCCGTCCTTCCCGGCCACCACTCCTGGCCGCGCACCATCGGGGACCCCCCCTCGCCGCTCCTGGCCCTGCGCCCACCGTCCTTCCCGGTCCCCGCGCGTGAACCCCCCCCCCGCTCCTGTCATCACCCCTGGCCAGGCACCGTTGGGACCCCCACCTCGCCGCTCCTGGCCTTACACCCCCTGTCCCTCCCGGCCCCGCGTGGGGACTCCCACCGCGCCACTCCTGGCACCCGGTGTCCCCGGCAGGGCCCGAACGCAACATTTTCAGGGCCAGTTTTGGGTGCAGGGGACCCACCCGGGCCACGCGCCGCCGAAAACCGGGGCTGCTCTTTGGGAAGCTGTGCCAACCTAGGCAGGAAAAGGCGGCTTCGCTGCTTTCCCGGGAGTTTAGCTCTGAGTGTGGCACCCTGCTGAGGTGAGCCGCGGTGTGTGGGAACCGGCAGTGCCTCGGGTTCGCCGCACACAGATTTTTCATTTAAATAATACCGGGGATTGCTGGTAATAAAGGCGGGGAAATTCCTTCGCCCTTCGAAAAGGCGTTGGGTAGGAAACTTTCCCGTCCTTGTTGCAATACGCAGGATTCTTCCCACTGGCTGCCTTGTTTCTTTAAGTCTGTTGAGATACCACACACCACATACCCGTTGCCCCGTGTGGTTTCATTCAGTAACTCACTGGCCTCGTTTTTTTATTTTGTTTTATTTTTTGAGACAGAGTCTTGCTGTCTCCCAGGCTGGAGTGCAGTGGCGCGATCTCGCCTCTGCAACCTCCGCCTCCCGGGTTCAAGTGAGTCTCGTCCTCAGCCTCCTGAGTGGCTGGGATTACAGGCGCCCGCCACCACGGCCGGCTAGGTTTTGTATTTTTAGTAGAAACAGGGTTTCGCCATGTTGGCCAGGCTGGTCTCGAACTCCTGACCTCAAGTGATCCGCCCACCGCGGCCTCCCAAAGCGCTGGCATTAGGGGCGTGAGCCTCCACCCTGGCCGGCTCTGAAATGTAATCTCGGTTCCCGTAAGTGCTCAGGGAAGTTGTACAAGTACCGTGTCGTTTAAACGTGTGAGTCTTCCCTTGACGACCCCTGTATAAGTCGACAGCTTAGTCTTTCGCCGTGGCCGAATCTCATCCAGGCCGGCTGTGTGTGCATGGCGGGCGTTTTTCAAACTCAGTTCCAGGAGTGTGGAGTTAGTGGCCCTAACCATCAGGTTGAGCCAAAGCATGCGCTTTGGAGGGGGAGGGAGACCCCCTTCTTTCTCTTTAATTGACATTTTTCCTCTGAGATCACGTCAGCTTTTACACTTTTCAGAGTTTTCATCTGACCTGTCTTCCAGGTTTTGACATGTTGCCTGTAAGTGGGAAGGGGCTGGAAGTTTCTGTTACAAGGATGAATTCTTTAAATCCTGTTAACCTGGTTCATACCGTTCAGAGTGAGATGAGCTTCCAGCACGATCTTCGGGAGGTGTGTGCTTGGTGGTTGCAGAGTCTCTTAGGTGGTCTGCTTGCACGTGGATGTGGCTGGACGAGGAAGCCCTCCGCCCTGCAGTGGGGCCGTGACTCTCTGTGGGGGCTGTGGAGTCTCTTAGGTGGTTAGCTCTCACGCGAACGTGGCTGGACGAGGAAGCCCTCTGCCCTGCAGAGGGGCCGTGACTCTTCTGTGTCAGCTGTGGAGTCTCAGGTGGTTAGCTCACAGGCGGACGTGGCTGGACGAGGAAGCCCTCTGCCCTGCAGTGGGGCCGTGACTCTCTGTGGGGGCTGTGGAGTCTCTTAGGTGGTCTGCTCGCACGTGGACGTGGCTGGACGAGGAAGCCCTCCGCCCTGCAGTGGGGCCGTGACTCTCTGTGGGGCTGTGGAATCTCTTAGGTGGTTTGCTCACAGGCGGACGTGGCTGGATGAGGAAGCCCTCTGCCCTGCAGAGGTGCCGTGACTCTCTGGGGGGGCTGTGGAGTCTCTTAGGTGGTTATCTCTCACGCGGATGTGGCTGGACGAGGAAGCCCTCCGCCCTGCAGAGGGGCCGTGACTCTTCTGTGGCAGCTGTGGAGTCTCAGGTGGTTAGCTCACATGCGGATATGGCTGGACGAGGAAGACTTCTGCCCTGCAGAGGTGCCATGACTCTTCTGTGGCAGCTGTAGAGTATCCTAGGTCGTTAGCTCACACGTGGATGGATGAGAAAACCCTCAGCCCTGCAGGGTGGCGGGGCTCTTCTGTGGGGGATGTGGAGTCTGTTAGGTGGTTACCTCGCACGTGGACATGGCTGGATGAGGAAGCCCTCTGCGCTGCAGCGGGGACGTGCGTCTTCTCTGAGGGCTGTGGAGTCTCTTACGTGGTTAGCTCACACGTGGACGTGGCTGGACAAGGAAGCCTTCCGCCCTGCAGCGGGGCCGTGACCCTCTGTGTGGGGTCTGTGGTGACCAAGCACCTGTGTATCCACCTCTGGAAGGCAGAGCGCAGTCACTCAAGTGTGCGTTGTTTCAGCAGAACTGTTTATTTTCCTAGAGTCACATTAGGAAACCAGGAATTCCGTCTGCAGAAGTTGGCTTCATTTTATGGAAAATGAGTTTCCACGTTTTTAGGGAGTGAGAATCGACAGTGTGTGAAGTGCGTGTTCTCTGAGGGTTGGTGGGTGAGTTACAGGCTCATCTTGGGGTGTTTGTCGGGGCGGTGTTGGGGAGAAGGCGCATCCCGGCTGCCTTCACTGCTCGCACGAGCGTGGGTTCTGTGTCAGGGGTCCACCCCACTTGGACAGGTCCTCGGGAGGGTCATCTGGGGGCGTCCCCGTTGGAGCCGCTGGAAGTGTCGGGCTGCGGCGCCTCTGCCCTTGGACGCTCCGGGCAGGGCAGCACGGTGCCGTTCTCAGGAGTCCTGTGACGGCGCAGCCTTCCACGCTGACGTCAGCCACAGCCACGAGCCCGTGGCAGAGCCTCCTGAGCTTGCTCTTCTGCTGTGGGGGCGTCCCGCCTGGGCTTCTGTTGCCCGCGAACCCTCCTGTGGCTGCTCCCCGCCCAGGTGGGAAACCCAAGCTCCACCTCCTCCCTGCCACTGCCCACTTCCCAGTCACCCGCATCCTTGCCAAACCAAACTCGGCCAGGTGGGAGGTGTTCAGTTTCAGTGACCTCCCGCCTTGGGTTGGGAACAGTATGTGTTCTCGCCATGGGTCCCAGGAGGCCCCTGTGTGATGATAGCGTGTTACACGGCACATGCTCACGCCGTGGGTCCCAGGAGGCCCCTGTGTGATGATAGCGTGTTACACGACACGTGCTCATGCCGTGAGTCCCCGCATGCCACAGGAGCGTGGCCGTGCAGCTGCGTGGCCGAGCCCTTCTTGCTGGAGCTGCTCTGCCCGCATCCTCCTGCCCAGGGATTCTCAGGCCTTTGTCTCTGCGCAACTCCCGAACAGCTCAGACCATGCTCCCTGCGCGGGACAGCCGTGCTGCCCCAGCCTGGCCCTTCCTGCCTGGAGAGTGACCGTCCCGCCCACACACACCGGCTCAGCACACAGACGGCCCTGTTGACCTGTCCCGCTCACAGACACCATCCGGCGTCCCCGCAGGGTCCTTCGGGCGGATGCGCAGACCCACGCGGCACTGTCCACGGCCGAGAGCGCTGCCCCCGCACGGCAGCCCCCCATACTCGGAGCTGACGGCGGTGTGGGGACAGCCTGGGCTCTGCACATCCCTGACGGCGTGCACGGTCACGGCACCTCCCTAGTCTATGGTGACGGCAGGTGCCGTTCCCCTTGTGGCCTTTGCTTTGCCCAGGACGGTGCCCAGGACTGTGTGAGGGAAAAGGTAGAGCTATGGTTTCCCCACCTGGCGGGGAGCAGCAGCAAGGGGGGTTCACAGGAAACAGAAGCCCAGCTGGGGTCGCCCACACAGAAGACCAGGCTCAGGAGCACCCGCCGGGCCTTCTGCACTCAGGGAGGGTGGCGATCCTCCCTCACCGTGCACCCTGACAGCGCCCATCACCCCTTGGCTGGTGGACGCCATGATCCCCACGTCCCCCAGCGCTGCCTTCCGAGCTCAGTGGAGATGCACAGCTCACCGGAGTCGTGGGTGCAGGGCCCAGTGGACGTCTCTGCAGAGGCCCAGTTGCTCAGCACAGCCTGGCTCAGCCCTGTGTGTCAGTGAGCGGCAGCCCACGTGAGGGGCTCAGCCATGTGTGCCAGCGAGCGGCAGCCCGCGTGAGGGCCTCCACGTGGGGCCCGGCTCAGCCGTGCGTGCGAGCGAGCGTCAGCCTACATGAGTGTGGGTGGACTCACACACGTGAACCTTCCGTGTCCACCGTCCACACCAGTTCTCCGTTTGCTAGAGAAGGTATCTGTGAACCTCCACATGGCACCTGGCTCTGTTATCTCCGTGTTTGCTCCTGTGGGTAAACGCTGACCTTTCCGGCTCCCGTGTTTAACATGCAGCGTGTCATTTGCAGGTGTCGCCGGCAGCCTTCCACCAGCCTTCACGGAGGGTCCCTGGGAGGCCCGTGCGGCCTAGAAGGACGCTCCCGGCTTGCAGCAGGCCCTGCCTTCCAGGTGGTGGCCGTCGGCTGGGCGGGCGAGGGGCTCGGTCGGAATCCGTGAGTGTGGGTCCTGCCCGAACCCCCACATCCCATTCCACAGCCTGTGTGCTTCCAACTCCGTCTGAAGTGGGCACCAGGAAGCACAGAGCCTCCTCTGTGGCCGTGAGCCTGCCGTCCGGTCCCGCTGGGGTTGGCACGAGGGCCGTTTGTGCGTGTTGCCGCACGCCGCCCGCTGCGCTCACCCCCTGCCCACGCGGGGGGCCCGCCCGAGGCCGGCATCCTCAGGACCTGTCACGGCACCGGCGACGTGTGTTGTCATGGAACTCTCCTGCACCCTGACACGCGGGCACTTCTGCACAAAAACAGGCCGCGTCCGTGTCAGGCCGAGGCGTTGTGTCTCCTGCTGCGGGCACGTGTTTGGCTAAACCACACTGTGCTCTGGGAGGGTCAGACACGTATCTGTGACCTGGGGAACTGCAGAGTCAGGAGCTGCCTTCCCGCTGCCCTCAACAGAAATAGCTCCCTGGGAGGCAGGGTGTCGCCTCTCTGACTGTGACAGGTGCTTCACCAAGCGCTCTGTAAAACGCAGCCCCGGGGAGGATCGAAAGTGCCTGCCCGGACCGGGCGCCCCTCCGGTCTGTCTGTCTTTTTTAGTGAGGAGGCGGCTGACTTCAGAGTTCTTCCTCCACGCACACGCAGCTGTCGTGTCCTCCTGTGTTTGTGGCTGATGCCTGGCCCAGCGGCTCCGTCCGGGGCGGGCCGCCTTCTGGGCGATTGCTTCAGAGCCCAGGGAGACCTGCTGCCGCCCAAGCGCTCTGTGTGTGTTGAAAGGAATGTGTGCTCTGCAGCTGTGCCGGGCCCGGGTCTATTTATGTCCCGCAGATTAAACTTGTAAATCTCCCGGCCCGCGAGCTCGGGGTGCTGGCGCTGTTTCTTCTTCTGTCTCTTCTCTATCGGTGCCTGGGGCGGGTGGGCCCAGCTTCCCCCCGTCTGTGCCCAGGGTGGGTGGGCTCAGCTTCCCCCTGTCTGTGCCCAGGCTGGGTGGGCTCAGCTTTCCCCTGTCAGTGCCCGGGGTGGGTGGGCTCAGCTTCCCCCCGTCTGTGCCCGGGGTGGGTGGGCTCAGCTTTCCCCTGTCACTGCCCGGGGTGGGTGGGCTCAGCTTCCCCCCCGTCTGTGCCCGGGGTGGGTGGGCTCAGCTTTCCCCTGTCACTGCCCGGGGTGGGTGGGCTCAGCTTTCCCCTGTCACTGCCCGGGGTGGGTGGGCTCAGCTTTCCCCTGTCACTGCCCGGGGTGGGTGGGCTCAGCTTTCCCCTGTCACTGCCCGGGGTGGGTGGGCTCAGCTTTCCCCTGTCACTGCCCGGGGTGGGTGGGCTCAGCTTTCCCCTGTCACTGCCTGGGGTGGGTGGGCACAGCTTTCCCCCCGTCTGTGCCCGGGGTGGGTGGGCTCAGCTTCCCCCTGTCACTGCCCGGGGTGGGTGGGCTCAGCTTTCCCCTGTCACTGCCCGGGGTGGGTGGGCGCAGCTTTCCCCCCGTCTGTGCCCGGGGTGGGTGGGCTCAGCTTCCCCCTGTCACTGCCCGGGGTGGGTGGGCTCAGCTTTCCCCTGTCACTGCCCGGGGTGGGTGGGCGCAGCTTTCCCCCCGTCTGTGCCCGGGGTGGGTGGGCTCAGCTTCCCCCTGTCACTGCCCGGGGTGGGTGGGCTCAGCTTTCCCCCATCTGTGCCCGGGGTGGGTGGGCGCAGCTTTCCCCCCGTCTGTGCCCGGGGTGGGTGGGCTCAGCTTCCCCCTGTCACTGCCCGGGGTGGGTGGGCGCAGCTTCCCCCCATCTGTGCCCGGGGTGGGTGGGCTCAGCTTTCCCCCGTCTGTGCCCGGGGTGGGTGGGGTCAGCTTCCCCCCGTCAGTGCCCGGGGTGGGTGGGCTCAGCTTCCCCGTCAGTGCCCGGGGTGGGTGGGCGCAGCTTCCCCCCGTCTGTGCCCGGGGTGGGTGGGCGCAGCTTCCCCCCGTCACTGCCCGGGGTGGGTGGGCTCAGCTTCTCCCCGTCACTGCCCGGGGTGGGTGGGCGCAGCTTCCCCCCGTCTGTGCCCAGGGTGGGTGGGCTCAGCTTCCCCGTCAGTCCCCCGGGTGGGTGGGCTCAGCTTCCCCCCGTCTGTGCCCGGGGTGGGTGGGCTCAGCTTCCCCCCATCTGTGCCCGGGGTGGGTGGGCTCAGCTTCCCCCCATCTGTGCCCGGGGTGGGTGGGCTCAGCTTCCCCCCATCTGTGCCCGGGGTGGGTGGGCTCAGCTTTCCCCCGTCAGTGCCCGGGGTGGGTGGGCTCAGCTTCCCCCGTCCGTGCCCGGGGTGGGTGGGCTCAGCTTCCCCGTCAGTCCCCCGGGTGGGTGGGCTTAGCTTCCCCCGTCACTGCCTGGGGTGGGTGGGCTCAGCTTCCCCCCGTCTGTGCCCGGGGTGGGTGGGCTCAGCTTCCCCCCGTCTGTGCCCGGGGTGGGTGGGCTCAGCTTCCCCCTGTCAGTGCCTGGGGCGGGTGGGCCCGGCTTTCCCTGATAAGTGCCCGGAGTGGGTGGCTCTGGCTTCCCTCTGTCGGTGCCTGGGGCGGGTGGGTCTGGCTTCCCCCGCTGCTGCCCGGGGTGGGTGGGCTCCACCTTCCCTGGCATACTGAGTGTGTGTCCAGCCGTATTTACTTGATGAGCGAGCGGAAAGGCTGCACGGATAGAGTCACCCCTGTGGACTGTTTCTGTCCTCCGTGACCGACCTCTTCAGCGTTCTGTGGTGGCCTCTCTGTCTCCACATCTGTGCGTCACGTCGTGCGACGTCAGGGATGTTCATACAGCAACAGCGGCGTGCGTTCTTTACTGTCTGCCTGCTGCGTCTTTCCATCTGGAAAACACACGTGCAGCTTCTGGATCCTGAGGTCTTGTGCGTGCCCCACGGCCTCTGTGTTCCTGCAGGCAGCTCTCCCTCTTACAACCGGACTCCGTGGCTCACTGAAGTCTCCTGCATCTTTCAGCATATCGGCCGGGCTGGTCTCGAACTCCTGACCTCAAGTGATCTGCCCTCCGGGGCCTCCCAAAATGCTGGCATTACAGGCGTCAGCCACCTCGCTCACCCTCATGTCATTCTTGAAACAGACCCTGTCTCACATCTCTGTACACGGGGAGGCTGTTTTCTTCCTGCGGTGGGGCCTGTCTGGTAACTGGGGCACGTGGTCGCCGACGTTGATGCCGCCCGCCCCTCCCCTCTGTGTGACGGCGTCTCTGCCGCCCGCTCTTTTTCAGCTCCTTTCCTGTCGATTGCAGTAGGAACTTTCTAGTAGGTCACCGTTTATTCTACAAATGTCAGCTGCTGGCCAGACAGCGTACCTCACACCGGTGATCCCAGCACTGTGGGAGGCCGAGGCAGGAGAACCGCGGGAGGCCAGGAGTTCAAGGCCAGCCTGGGCAACATAGTGAGACCCCGTCTCTTAGGAAAAAAAAAAAAAACAAGGAAGAAATGCCGACTCGTAAATTTTTCAAACCCCGACGTCGATCAGTGTCTTCCTGCAACTCACAAAACGTCACCCACGCATTCACGTCACCATTTCACCGACAGGCTGCTGTCAGTCTGAGGTTTTTAAGGACTGAACATAGCTGTGGTCCTTGAGTTCTGTGGTCAGCCGTTCTGTGGTCCTTGAGTTCTGTGGTCAGCCGTTCTGTGGTCAGCCGTTCTGTGGTCCTTGAGTTCTGTGGTCAGCCGTTCTGTGGTCCTTGAGTTCTGTGGTCAGCCGTTCTGTGGTCCTTGAGTTCTGTGGTCCTTGAGTTCTGTGGTCAGCCGTTCTGTGGTCCTTGAGTTCTGTGGTCAGCCGTTCTGTGGTCAGCCTGCTTAGCTGCTCCCACTCGTCCCCGTCACCTGCTCTGCTGTCCGTCCCTTCTGCGTCTGGGAGGCCTCGAACTGTCCCCTCAGCTTCGGCTTCAGCGTCTGTTACTGCCATGCATCTTCTCCATACATTCTGCTGTAAAAACGACCACGTGTTCATCTCATTCTTTTTTGAGACAGAGTCTCGCCCTGTCACCCAGCCAGGAGTGCAGCGGCGCGATCTCGGCTCACCGCAATCTCCGCCTCCCGGGTTCCGGCGATTCTCCTGCCTCAGCCTCCCGAGTAGCTGGGACTACAGGCACGCGCCACCACGCCCTTCCGAGTTTTGTATTTTTACCAGAGACACGGTTTTGCCATATTGGTCAGGCTGGTCTCGAACACTTGACCTCAGGTGATCCGTCCTCCTGGGCCTCCCAAAGTGCTGGGATTACAGGCGTGAGCCACCGTGCCCGGCTTCATCTCATTCTTTTTTTTTTTTTTGAGTTGGAGTCTCGCTCTTGTTACCCAGACTGGAGCGCAGTGACGCGATCTCGGCTCACCGCGACCGCCGCCTCCCGGGTTCAGGCAATTCTCCTGCCTCAGCCTCCTGAGCAGCTGGGATCATAGGTGCCCACCACCATACCCGGCTGATTTTTCTATTTTTAGTAGAAACACGGTTTCCCCGCGTTGGCCAGGCCGGACTTGAACTCCCGACTCGAGGTGATCCGCCCTCCTCGGCCTCCCACAGTGCTGAGTTGACAGGCGTTTTCTGCTAACCTGTTTTAAATCCACAGAATTTACGTGTCAGTCTATTTTTACCTGTTTTTTGCTCATAGTTTCAATTTTCTCTTTTATTTCTTGTGTTAGTTTTGTTTTGAGACAGTTTTGCCTTTTTTTTTTTTTTTGAGACAGAGTCTCACCCTGTCACCCAGGCTGGAGTGCAGTGGTGTGACCTCAGCTCACCTCAGTGTCCATCTCCCGGGTCCAAGTGATTCTTCGGTCTCAGCCTCCCAGTGGCTGGGATTACAGACACCTGCCACCGTGTCTGGGTGATTTTTGTATTTTCACCAAAGACAGCATTTGTTCTCAAACTCCTGACGTCTTGATTTGCCCGCGTCGGCCTCCCAGAGTGCTGGGATTACAGGCGTGAGCCTCCCCGCCCTGCCGAGTGTCGCTCTTGTTGCCCAGGCTCGCCTCAATCTCTGCCTCTTGGGTTCAATGGATTCTCTTGCCTCCGCCCCGGAGCAGCTGGGATCACAGGCACGTGCCACCACACCAAGCTAGTTTTTGGTATTTTTGGTAGAGTTGGGATTTGGTCTCGAACTCCTGACCTGAGTTCATCCACCCACCTCCTCCTGCCAGACTGCTGGGATTACAGGCGTGAGCCACCGCGCCTGGCTTTCTCTTTTATTTCTTAAAAAGCAGGAGGTGTATTTGTTTTAGGTCCCGGCAGTTTCTGAGTCCGAAGCCCCTCTCACCCCACAGCCAGGGACAGAAAGTGTCTCCGTCGTTGTGCCTCACTTCTGTGGGCCTGTCGGTGCTTCTTGGCCGTGAGATGCTCGTTTTTCTCGGAGCTGTGGGAGGTCCCTTGAGTCCTGGGTTTCCTCAGGAACTTGCTGCCTGCATGGCAATAACTCTACATTTTTGCTTTGAGGGGGTTTTTTTGGGAGACAGAGTCTTGCTCTGTTGCTCAGGCTGGAGTTCAGCGGTGCCATCTCAGCTTGCTGCAACCTCCGCCTCCTGGGTTCCGGCGATTTTCCCAACCTCAGCCTCCGGGGTTCCGGCGATTTTCCCGATCTCCGTGTCCTGAGTAGCTGGGACTATAGGCGCGTGCCTCCACACCTGGCTAATTTTCTTTTTTAGTAGAGATGAGGTTTTGCCATCTTGCCCACGGTGGTCTCGAACTCCCGAGGTCAGGCAGTCTGCCCGCCTCAGCCTCCAAAAACGCCAGCATTACAGGCCCGAGCCAGTGTGCCCGGCCGTGCGAGGGATTTCTCACCATCGTGCTGATGTGAGTTTGATTTGCAAACCGGCAGGAGAGTCGGATGTAGCCGTAAGCTCTTGGGAGAATTCCCCCTGCCCGGCTGCTACCCGCAGCTCCAGGCAAAGGCCACAGTCTTCCCTTCGTTCCCGGGCCCTGAGGTGCGCGGGAGCTTTACTGGCAGTTCATTCTCCTCGCTGGAGGTGGAGGGTTCTGGGAGGTTTCCCTGATGCAGCTGCCTCCGAGGTCCCTGGGTTTCACCTCCTATTCCCCAGAGCTCTGCAAGGCTGTGAGAGATTTCGGGGTCCACGCTTCTGAAGGCCGAGCCTGTGCGGGGTCAGTGGGCTTCCCTGTATCCCTCCTCCAGGGCCACCCTGCCCCCTCCTCATAGGCCTCCCTGCTCCCTCCTCCCCGGCCTCCCTTCTCCCCGGCCTCCCTCCCCGCTCCACCCCGGCCTCCCTGCCCCCTCCTCCCGGGCCTCCCTGCCCCCTCCTCCCGGGCCTACCTCTTCCTTCCTCCCGGGCCTCCCTGCTCCCTCCTTCCCGGCCTCCCTGGCCCCTCCTCCCCGGCCTCCCTGGCCCCTCCTCCCCGGCCTCCCTGCCCCCTCCTCCCCGGCCTCCCTGCTCCCTCCTCCCCGGCCTCCCTTCTCCCTCCCGGGCCTCCCTGCTCCCTGCTTTCAGTCAGGCACCTGTGGCCTGCGGTACTGTACTTTCCTGCCAGCCTGCGGACGCCGCCGTCGAGATGTCTGTGAAACATTCTGTCCGGTATTCTTGTCAGTTTTCAGCAAGAGGGTTGGTTGGTGTGTCCAGGTCATTATATTGGGAAAAGCCCAAGAGCCCACTGCGGGATATCCACAGGGCCAATTCCAGAATCCAGACAGCAGAGCTGTGCGAACCCAGCGTTGTGAAGGGGGAGGAGCCGCAGGCTCCACGGTGGGACCTCCGCGGCCAGACACGAGGGCGCTGCTGCGGGGACGCATGGTGGGTTCGGGCAGACGCGGGCACCTCCCACCCCCGCTCAGCGAGGTCACGTTCCGAATCACGGGGAACGCTGTGCCCGTCAGGTAGAGCCGCGGGGAACGAGCATCCCGTCGGCGCCTACTGCGGGAACCAGCTCAGCCCCAGATGCCCGCACGTGACACTCCGAATCACGGGGAACGCTGTGCCCGTCAGGTAGAGCCGTGCGGAACGAGCATCCGGTCGGCGCCTATTGCCGGAGCCTGCTGAGCAGCAGGTCACGGAGGCGGCCCCTGCTCCTCCTCGATGGCATTAGAGAAAAACTGGCCGAGTCTCACCGTGGGCAAGGGTCCCATGGTGACGGCAGGGTGGGACCTGCTCTCGGAGGACACTGCGTCTGGGACCCCGTCCTGCGTTGATCAGGCAGGCAGGATTGTGAGCCCAAAGAAGCTGACCTGTGGTCCATGGGTCTGGGACTTCCTCCCCGGACCTCTCCTCCATAAGACTTGGAGGAGTAGGACGCGGCCCCATCCCTGGGTACTTGGAGGAGGAGGACGCGGCCCCGTCCCTGGGTGGTTGGAGGAGGAGGAGGAGGAGGACACGGCCCCGTCCCTGGGTAGTTGATGGAGGAGGAGGAGGAGGACGCGGCCCCGTCCCTGGGTGCTTGGAGGAGGAGGACGCGGCCCCGTCCCGGGGTGGTTGGAGGAGGAGGAGGACGCTGCCCCGTCCCCGGGTGGTTGGAGGAGGAGGAGGACACGGTCCCGTCTCTGGGTAGTTGATGGAGGAGGAGGAGGACGTGGCCCCGTCCCTGGGTACTTGGAGGAGAAGGACGCGGCCCCGTCCCTGGGTACTTGGAGGAGGAGGACGCGGTCCCGTCCCTGGGTAGTTGGAGGAGGAGGAGGAGGAGGACACGGCCCCATCCCTGGGTACTTGGAGGTGGAGGAGGAGGACGCGGCCCCATCCCTGGGTAGTTGATGGAGGAGGAGGAGGAGGACGCGGCCCCGTCCCTGGGTACTTGGAGGAGGAGGAGGAGGACGCGGCCCCGTCCCTGGGTACTTGGAGGAGGAGGAGGAGGACGCGGCCCCGTCCCTGGGTACTTGGAGGAGGAGGGCACTGTGTGGTTGCTGAGGTCATTGACTGTTTTTCTCGGTGCTTTAGTATCACGGGATGACACTAAACATACAGCTCGTAGGTTTTGTGGAGATCGAAGCAGGAGACTCCTGAGCTGTGCTCTGGGTGAGGGGAGTGCTGCTGCCGAGTGTCGCCAGGAGCCCGTGGCGTGGGCTCTGCACCGAGGGGCTGAGGCTCGTGTCTGCTGGCCGACCCCTCACCTGCCTGTGTGTGTGCCCGCTCTGCATCCGACTCTCAGGATGGGAGTCAGCCGGGCTCCAGGGCCAGGGCTGCGCCTTGCCATGTTCATGCTCTCGGGTGTCTGGGGTGTGGGGCTGCCCTTGTCCCCAGGGCTCTGCCAGGTGTGAGGTTACTCGTGTGGCCCGTGGGAATAAGGACCTGGTACTCGCCGGTGTCTCGGGCATCTGGGTTGCTTGGCTGCTCTGCCAGCTGTGGTGGGTACTCACTGTGGAGCAGTGAGCCACTGTGGGGTCCCCGTTGGCATCAGGTACCCCCCAGATGGAGGTGTCCCTGCAGTGGGTGTGAGTGTCCCCCTGGCCAGGTGGACGTGGCCCTGCAGTGGGCGTCAGTGTCCCCATGGCCGGGTGGACGTGGCCCTGCAGTGGGTGTGAGTGTCCCCCTGGCCGGGTGGACGTGGCCCTGCAGTGGGCGTGAGTGTCCCCATGGCCGGGTGGACGTGGCCCTGCAGTGGGCGTGAGTGTCCCCATGGCCGGGTGGACGTGGCCCTGCAGTGGGTGTGTGTCCCCGTGGCCGGGTGGACGTGGCCCTGCAGTGGGGGGTGTGTCCCCGTGGCCGGACAGAGGTGTCCCTGCAGTGGGTGTGTGTCCCCGTGGCCGGTCGGAGGTGTCCCTGCAGTGGAGTATGTGGGATCAGCTGGCTTCAGCGCTATGGGTCCTAGAGCGGCCCTGCTGTGGGTCCCGTGTCCGGGCGGAGAAGGCCGCGTCTCCCAGGTTCTAACCGAGTGTTTCTGTGGACTCTTCAGGTCCAGACACTGAAACAGGAGCCTCTGCCCCCGGCCACCAGCCAAAGCATTCCGACCTTCTACTTCCCCAGAGGACGCCCGCAGGACTCCGTCAACGTGGACGCCGTCATCAGCAAGATCGAGGGCACCTTCGCGCAGTTCCCCCAGGAGAGGGCCACCATGGACGACATGGGCCTGGTGGCCAAGGTGCGTGTCACACGCGCGGGATGCAGAGAGGGCGACGTGGTGCCGTGGGCGTGTGAGGGTTGGGGGGGAGCAGGTGAGGTGGGTGCCGTGAGCATGAGGGTGGGGCGGAGAGACCGAGGTGGGTCTCACTGTCCAGCTGTGGATGTCGTGGCCTGGTGGACGTGCACTGGGGTGTCACTGTCCCCGGCTGTGGATGTCGTAGCCCGGTGCCTACACTGGGGTCTCGCTGTCCCGGGCTGTGGATGTCGTGGCGCGGTGGCCGTGCACTGGGGTCTTACTGTCCCCGGCTGTGGATGTCGTGGTGCGGTGGCTGCACTGAAGTCTCACTGTCTCCGGCCGTGGACTTCGTGGCCTGGTGACTGTACTGTCGTGTCCACGGCGGTCCTCGTGTGTATTTCCCTCGTGTCTCATGATGTTGAGTGTGTTTCCACCACGTACTTCCTGGCTGCGTGTACCTCTGTCGACACAGAGGTGTGTTCAGCTCCTTACCCTGTTTTAAATCGGATTGTCTCTGGTTTTCTTATTCTGTTTTTGGGTGTCCTTTTCAGACAGGGTCTCGGTGTGTCACCCAGGCTGGAGTGCGATGGTGCGATCTCAGCTCTGCAGCCTCCACCCCTGGGCTCAGGTGATTCTCCCAGCTCGGCCCTCCAAGTAGCCGTGACTACAGGCATGCACCCCCATGCCTGGCTAATTCTTTGTATATTTTTGTACAGACGGGGGTCTCACCATGTTCCCCGAGGTGGTCTCGAGCTCAAACTCTTCTCCCCCTTGGCCTCCCAAAGTGCTGGAATTACGGGCATGAGCCACGGCACCCGGCCACGTTGTGGATGTATTCTGAGTACAAATCCCTTCTCAGATAAATTGTGCAGGTGTTTTTCCAAGCTCATGAAGATTCTTTGTTTTCTAGGAGGTGTCTAGTTTTAGCTCTCCCATTTGTGTGCGATGCGTTTCGAGTTAATTTTGTGACACGGGGCCCACCTCATGGTTCCACACGTGGACGTCCAGGGGTCTCAGCAGCGTCTGCCGAAGACACTCTCCTTGCCCCACGGAGTGGTCCGCACCCAGGCCCGGCGTCCGTCGGCCGCCGTCGACGGTTTGGGGCGCAGCTGGACCCCGCTTCACCCATCCGTATCCTGGCTCCGCCCGCCCCGCACGGCCTTCACTGCCATTGCTCGTGTTCCGTTTTGAAGCAGGGAAAGTGTGAGGCTTCCCGGGACCGTTTCGGCTTTTGGGGATCACGTGAAATCACATACACGGTTTAGAGTCACTTGTTCATTTCCACAAGGACTCGCGCTGCCGCGTTCTTAGAGACTGGAGAATTGGGAGACCCGTTTCAGGAGCTGATGCCGGCCTGGCACTGGGGAGCTTCCGACGGGCGTGCGTGGCGTCTCCTGTTTATTCACGTGCTCCTTAGCTTCCTTCGGAGTGTCCCACAGTTTCCACAGTGTGACGCCCCACGCTGCTGTTAAATTTACCGCAGACGCCTTCTTACTTTTCACGCTGTTGTAAACGGAATTGTTTCCTGAATTTCATTTCCAGATTGACACCGGAAGTATGCAGAAATACACTTCGTTTTCCTGTATTGATCCTTTATGTTGCAATTCTTCTGAACTGATTTATTAGTTCTAATAGTTTTTTTGGTTTTTCCTTGAGCCGGAGTCTCGCTCTGTCCCCCAGGCTGCAGTGCAGGGGCGCGATCTGGGCTCACTGCAGCCTCCGCCTCCCGGGTTCAAGCGATTCTCCCGCCTCAGCCTCCTGAGCAGCTGGGACTCCAGGCAGTCGCCACCACGACCGGCTAAATTTTTTTGTATTTTTGGTAGAGATGGGGTTTTCCCATGTGGGTCAGGCTGGTCTCGAACTCCCGACCTCAGGTGATCGCCCAGCTCAAGCTCTCAAAGTTCTGGGATGGCAGAAGTGAGCCCCCACGCCCGGCCCCGTTCTGATGGTTTCTTTTCTTGCCTGGCCTCTGTGGTTAGAACCTGCAGTGCGGTGTTGAATCGCAGTGAAAGGGGCAGCCTCGTCCTGCTCCTGGCCTTGGGGGAGACCCCCGGCCTTTCACCTTTCAGTGTCCTCCTAGCAGCGGGTTTCGCTTGACGCCGTTTATCAGCTTGCAGACCTGCGAAATGCGTGCTGGTTTGTTAGGTGTTCCCGTCAGGGTGGGATGTTGAATTTTGTCACGTGGTTTTCTAAATCGGTTTTTTGGGTTGAGACCGACTGCAACCTCGGCTCACCGCAGCCTCCGCCTCCCGGGTTCGGGTGACTCTCCCGCCTCAACCTCCTGAGCAGCTGCGACTACAGGCGCACGCCAGCACGCCCGGCTAATTTCTGCATTTTTAGTAGACACGGGGTTTCACCATGTTGGCCAGGCTGGTCTCGAACTAATGCTCTCGGGATCGGCCCACCTCGGCCTCCCAAAGTGCTGGGAACACAGGCGTGAGCCACCCCTCCCGGCTCGTGCTCAGTCATTCTCCCGTGTGGGGTGATCACCTGCCCCTGCCCTGGGTGTCCCTGTCCTGTGTGGGGTGAGCACCTGCCCCTGCCCTGGGTCTGTGTGTTCGTCAGAATGTGTGGGTGACCATGTGTATGTTTGTCTGTTAGCGCATGTGGATGGCACTGTGTGTGTGAGTCCCTCAGCGTGTGCGGAAGGCACTGTGTGTGTGTGTCCGTGGGTGTAGATGGCACTGTGTGTGTGTGTGTCCCTCAGCGTGTGTGGACGGCCCTGCAGATTCTCCGTGTTCAGTGTTTAGAGTCTGCAGATTCTCCGTGTTCAGCGTTGAGCCTCTGCAGATTCTCTGGACGTCCCTTTGTGTTGTTTCTGATTTAATTCTGCCGTGGGCCAGTTCCATCCTACTCTGTTAGCTGGGGTTGACCTTCTGGGCCCGGAGATGCCTTGGGAAACGGTTGTATCAGTCTGTTCTCACACTGCTATAAAGCCCTACCTGAGGCCGGGCACACTGGCTCACACCTGTCATCCCAGCACTTCGGCAGGCCGAGGCGGGCAGATCACGAGGTCAGGAGTTCAAGACCAGCCTGACCAACGTGGCGAAACCCCATGTCTACTAGAAATCCAGAAGGTAGCCGGGCTTGGTGGCGCGCACTTATAATCCAGCTGCTCCGGAGGCTGAGCAGGAGAATCGCTTGAACCTGGGAGGCGGGGGTTGCGGTGAGGTGAGATCGCGCCACTGCGCTCCAGCCTGGCTGACAAAAAAAAAAAAAACTACTTGCGACTGGGTGACTTATGAAGAAAACAGGTTTGACTCAGTTCCACAGGCGTGAAAGGCGGCGTGGCTCGGGAGGCTCCCGGCCACGCGGGGAGGCGGAGGGGAAGCAGGCAGCTTCTGCACAGATGGCAGGAGAGTGGCCGCGCACGGCGGGCACCCCCACCGCTTTTAAACCGTTGGGTCTCACGAGATCTCACTGTCACGACAGCAGCAGACGGTCCTGAGTGCCAGACGCATGCGCTGAGTGAGGGACGCCGGCCTCGTTCCCGGTCCTCGCCGTGTGGGGGTGGCTGTGCCGCCGCGTCCCCTGGCCCCACGAGGACTCAGTCTTTCTGTGTGTCCATCAGGAAAACACTTTTAAAAGTCAAGTCGGCCGGGCGCGGTGACTCACGCCTGTCATCCCGGCACTGTGGGAGGCCGAGGTGGGCGGACCGCGAGGTCAGGAGATCGAGACCAGGCTGGGCAACGTGGTGAAACCCCGCCTCTACCAAAAACACAAAACTTAGCCAGGCGTGGTGCATGCTTGTCCCGGCTGCTCAGGAGGCCGAGGCGGGAGAGTCCCTTGAACCCGTGAGGCGGAGGCTGCGGTGAGCCGAGATTGCACCACTGCCCTCCAGCCCGGCGACAGGAGCGAGACTCCGTCTCAGAAGAGAAAAGTCAAACCCCTTTATCTGATGTTTTATTCCCCCTCCGATCACACTTTGACATTCGGGAAAAACTGCTGCTTTTGTATCTTGGCACTTGAGACTTGATAATCTCCATTTACTGCACAATTTTTTTTTTTTTTTTTTTAGTTCTGAGCTAATGAGCCTGCAGGTAAGTCCCCTTCCCTTCCTGTGAGTCCAGCGGCCCCTGACGGGGACTCACTGCCATCTTCGTCACTGTGACTCTACGGGAAGGGCCGGACACGGGCGGGGCTGACCCCTCCGACTGGCTTCCCCGGATTCTTTCGTGTGGCCTCAGAAGGTTTCACACCAGCCTGTCGGGGCGTAAAACCCGCAAAGCTGTTGACGGGCATCGCGTTTCTGGGGGGTCAGCAGTGGCCCGGGAGAAGTGTCCGTCCGTCGCAGACCCGCCGGGACTCCCCCTCTCCACCCTTCCGTCATCTCCGATCTCACACGTATTTATTTATTGTAGAGACGGGGGCTCGCTCCGTCGCCGGGCTGGAGAGCGATGGCGCGATCTCGGCTCACCGCAGCCTCCGCCTCCCGGGTTCCGGCGACTCTCCCGCCTCGGCCTCCTGAGTAGCTGGGACGGCAGGTGCACACCGCCACGCCCGGCTAATTTTTGTATTTTTAGCAGAGACGGGGTTTCTCCACGTTGGTCAGACCGCTCTCGAGCTCCTGACCTTGTGATCCGCCCGCCTCGACCTCCCGAAGTGCAGGGATCACAGGCGTGAGCCACCGCGCCCGAGCGACAGGGAAGGTTTTTTTTTCCAGTTGTTATTTTCTAGTTTTCTGGTCACTGTGATGAACTCACTCACCAGTTCACGTGTTTGCTGAACGTGGATTTTCTACACGGTGCGTTACTTGTGAATCACGACAGCTCTGCCTCCCCCTTTCCCTCACGGGGGCGAGGAGGCCTGTCCTCACCGTCTGAGAGCGGTGGGGTGTTCCGTGGACGGCCTGCGTCCAGTGCAGCAGGCTGCCCTCGTGAAACACGACAGCCTGCAGACATTCATGGCTCACAGCTCTGGCGGCTGACAGATCACGGGGTGCGGGGCGGGGCGGGGAGGACCTGCGGCCCGGGTCAGAGACGGAGCCGGGCGGGGCGGGGAGGACCTGCGGCCTGGGTCAGAGACGGAGCCGGGGAGGACCTGCGGCCTGCGTCACAGATGACACCGGGCGGGGCGGGGAGGACCTGCGGCCTGGGTCAGAGACGGAGCCGGGGAGGACCTGCGTCCTGGGTCACAGACGGAGCCGGGCGGGGAGGGGAGGACCTGCGTCCTGGGTCACAGATGGAGCGAGGCGGGGAGGGGAGGACCTGCGTCCTGGGTCACAGACGGAGCGAGGCGGGGAGGGGAGGACCTGCGTCCTGGGTCACAGACGGAGCCGGGCGGGGCGGGGAGGACCTGCGTCCTGGGTAACGGACGGAGCCGGGCGGGGCGGGGAGGACCTGCGTCCTGGGTAACGGACGGAGCCGGGCGGGGCGGGGAGGACCTGCGTCCTGGGTCACGGACGGAGCCGGGCGGGGCGGGGAGGACCTGCGGCCTGGGTCAGAGACGATGCCGTTCCGCCGAGTCCTCGCAGGGCGGAGGGGTGAGGGATCTCCCGGGGTTCCCTTAGAGAAGGCTCCTCATCCCCTTCATGAGGCCCCACCTCCCGACGCCATCGACCAGGGGAGACGATTTCAGTACGTGAATCTTGGGGAGCCGGCATTCGGGCCCTCGCACCCTCGGTTAGCGTCAGCCTGTCCCTCTGTGTCTGCCTTCCTGGTCCGCTGTACGCTGCTGATCTGTAAATTACCGCCCAGTTGGACACCCCGGCGTGTGTCCGTGCAGGATCTCTGCCTCCGCTGTCGGGTGATCGCCGGCCTCTGACTTCCTGGGTCCCTGACGGTGTCAGCCCGTGCCCGCCTCGGACGCCCTCGTTTTTTCTCGGTGAGAAGGTTTTAAATTGTGGGCTCAGTTTGTGGCAGAAACGGCCCTTTCAGGTCGTCCATTGTAGTTTCTCCTTTGGCTCCAGGTGCTAATCTGGGAGCCGGTTACACGTCGTCCGAGGAACAGGCAGGAAGGGACCCGTGAGCGTCCACTGACTCGCCGACGTGTGCAGGATCCGTGGTCACAGCCCACGTGGCTGATTTCCGTTTTCTTCCTTTTCGTTTCGAGGCGGAGTCTCGCTCTGTCGCCCAGGCCGGAGTTCACCGCAGCGTCCGCCCGCTGGCATCCAGGGATTCTCGTGCCTCAGCTCCTGAGCTGCTGGGATTCCCGCCGTGCACCGCATCGCCCAGCTGGGTGTTGTGTTTTTAGTAGAGATGGGGTCTCACCATGTGGGCCAGGCTGGTCTGGAACTCCTGGCCTCACGTGATCCACCTGCCTCGGCCCCCCAAACTGCTGGGATGAGAGGCGTGAGCCCCCAGAGTGCTGGGGTGACAGGCGTGAGCCCCCAGAGTGCTGGGATGACAGGCGTGAGCCCCTGTGCTCGGCCGCGGTTAACTTTTAAGTGGTGTTTCCCATCGTTGAGTGTTGACTGTGGTGATTCTCCCCGCCGATAGTTGCTTTCCCTTCTGTCTCTGCCACGTGTGTGCGACTTTGTGGCGCAAACGTGGATGGCGGATTTTAAACTTTCCTTCCTCACACGTGTCTTTGCGGCCGAGGACCTGCCGTGGTCACTGCTGGGGTGTCTGCAGACATTCCATGGGACGCGCCCACCGCTGTCACGTTCCACGCAGTGTCCAGCCGACGTGGCCATTGACACCGGTTCTTCGGAGGTGCCGCTGGGTTTCCACACGCTGCGGATGCGGCCACCCCGGGTCACGGTGCCCGTTCACGGCCTCCGGTCGGGGGGTACCGTGTGCCAGCACTGCCGTGCTCAGCTCTCATCACCGAGCTCAGAGGCTGGAGCAAAACCCGCGCTGAGTGTGCGGACAGCAGACGCGCCCCGCCGAGCACGCTCTGTCCTTCAGCAGCGGTCTGTGGACAGCGTGGGTCGGGCGTGGGGTGGGCGCAGGAGGCAGCTGTCCCGGCCCCGCCGACCGCCCACCCTCCCTCTCTCTGCCTCAGGCCTGCGGCTGCCCCCTCTACTGGAAGGGGCCGCTCTTCTGTGGCGCCGGCGGGGAGCGCACGGGCTCCGTGTCCGTCCACAAGTTCGTCGCCATGTGGAGAAAGTGAGTCCGGGGCCGGGCGGGGGCCGTGTCGGGAGGGCGGAGGCGGCCCCGGGTCCACGTGGCACCGGGACCGGGGCCCCCGGGGCTGCCACAGCGAGAGGGGAACCTGCACCTGGGCACAGGCCCAGCCGTGGCGTGTGGCCGCCTGCCCTGCCGTCCACCCCGTGTCTGTGAGGGGGGCGCCTGGTCATCCTGTCCTTCCAGAATCCTCCACAACTGCCACGATGATGCCGCCAAGTTCGTCCACCTGCTCATGAGCCCCGGCTGCAATTACCTGGTGCAGGAGGACTTCGTCCCCTTCCTGCAGGTGAGAGCCCGTGTCTACACTACACACTGCATCCGAGTCTACACCGCACACCCCGTCTGAGTTTACACCGCACACCGCGTCCGAGCCTACACCTCACACCTCATCTCTCACGGGAGCGCCGCGTGTACACAGCACACCTCATCCCCGCTCACGTTAGGCCGGCATCCACACCGCGCCTCGTGTCTTCCCGCCGTTAGGACGTGGTGAACACGCACCCGGGGCTGTCGTTCCTGAAGGAGGCGTCCGAGTTCCACTCGCGCTACATCACCACGGTGAGCACCTGCTGCTTCTCCGAGCCCTGCCGAGGGAGGCGCTTCCGGGCTGGGGCACGGTGGGGAGGGCAGGCTGTGTTTCTGGAGTACGTGGACGGGGAGCCCTGAGCTGCAGGAGGAAGCGGCAGGTCCCCGGCAGGGCGTCTCCACCGCGCCTGGGACCCAGGAATGGGCACATGGGGCTGGAGCCCCACCCTGCCCGGCTCCGCCCCAGTTCCCGGGGCGCCCCCACCCCCAGCGCGCAGCCCCTCCTTCCCGGAGGCCGGCACGCCCCCACCCAGGCACTGCAGGAGGACTTTGCCCTGGGCCCACGGCTGCGGCTGCTCTGGGCGTCTGTCCTCAGGGCGGACTGCCACATCCCAGAACCGGAGCGCAGCGCGGCCCAGGTTCCCGGCACATGCAGCTCACACCGCCCCGGCCCCACCCCCCACCGCGGGAGGCTGAGGACGTCCCCGAACTACAGACGCTGCAGCAGCGTCGCCCTCGGGGTGACCGTGGCAGCTGCAGGCCGCGGCGCGCAGTCACCGGCACGCCTGAGTGACAGGCGGTTCTGAAGCCGCTGGAGGCTGCGGCAGCCTCACACCTGTCCCGACACACAGCAGACGTGTGCCCCCACCGGAGTCCTCCCACACAGCAGACATGTGCTCCCACCCGAGTCCTCCCACACAGCAGACATGTGCTCCCACCCGAGTCCTCCCACACAGCAGACGTGTGCCCCCACCCGAGTCCTCCCACACAGCAGACGTGTGCTCCCACCCGAGTCCTCCCACACAGCAGACGTGTGCTCCCACCCGAGTCCTCCCACACAGCAGACGTGTGCCCCCACCCGAGTCCTCCCACACAGCAGACGTGTGCTCCCACCCGAGTCCTCCCACACAGCAGACATGTGCTCCCACCCGAGTCCTCCCACACAGCAGACATGTGCCCCCACCCGAGTCCTCCCACACAGCAGACGTGTGCCCCCACCCGAGTCCTCCCACACAGCAGACGTGTGCCCCACAAACACGGGGGCCGTCCCTGCTGCTCCCTGGGATCTGAGGGAGGTGGGCGGGGGCACAAGTCCGCTCTGTGGGAGGACTCCGTGAGGTGGGTGGGAGCACACGTCTGTTGTGTGGGAGGACTCAGGTGAGAGGACCAATCTTGGAGAATTCAGGTGAGTGGGAGCACATGTCTGCTGTGTGGGAGGACTCTGAGGTGGGAGCACATGTCTGCTCTGTGGGAGGACTCGGGAGCACATGTCTGCTGTGTGGGAGGACTCCGGGTGGGAGCACATGTCTGCTGTGTGGGACGACTCCAGGTGGGAGTACATGTCTGCTGTGTGGGAGGACTCAGCTGGGTGGGAGCACATGTCTGCTGTGTGGGAGGACTCAGGTGGGTGGGAGCACATGCCTGCTGTGTGGGAGGACTCAGAGGTGGGTGGGAGCACACGTCTGCTGTGTGGGAGGACTGAGGTGGGTGGGAGCACGTCTTCTTTGTGGGAGGACTGGGTGGGAGCACATGTCTGCTGTGTGGGAGGACTGGGTGGGAGCACATGTCTGCTGTGTGGGAGGACTCGGTGGGAGCACATGTCTGCTGTGTGGGAGGACTCAGCTGGGCAGGAGCACATGTCTGCTGTGTGGGAGGACTCAGGTGGGTGGGACCACATGTCTGCTGTGTGGGAGGACTCAGGTGGGTGGGACCACATGTCTGCTGTGTGGGAGGACTCTGAGGTGGGTGGGAGCACACGTCTGCTGTGTGGGAGGACTGTGGGTGGGAGCACGTCTTCTGTGTGGGAGGACTGGGTGGGAGCACATGTCTGCTGTGTGGGAGGACTCGGGTGGGGGCACACGTCTGCTGTGTGGGAGGACTCAGGTGGGTGGGGGCATACGTCTGCTGTGTGGGAGGACTGAGGGGTGGGAGCACGTCTTCTGTGTGGGAGGACTGGGTGGGAGCACATGTCTTCTGTGTGGGAGGACTTGGGTGGGGGCACATGTCTGCTGTGTGGGAAGACTCGGGTGGGGGCACACGTCTGCTGTGTGGGAGGACTCGGGTGGGAGCACATGTCTGCTGTGTGGGAGGACTCGATTGGGGAGCGCACATATCCTAAACGCAGCCTGTGACTTTGAGCAGCGGTGTTTGTGGGTCCGTGCCCCCTCTTCCCCACACGTCTATCTCAGTCATTCTCGATACACGGTAGTAGTGATAGGTTTTGGTTTCTCTGCTGAGACCGCAGACCGCTTCCCATAAGCTGGAGCTGTCGGGTTCGTCAGGCTCAGGAGGCCTCACGCAGGGAGTGGGATGACCTCCTGGAAGGGAGGCAGGAGGCCTTGCTCCCCGGGATGCAGCCCCACGTGTGGTCAGTGCACGGTTCGCTCAGCGAGGAGCCGCCCTGCCTGCCCCGCGTGGTGCCTCCGCACAGTTAAAGACGGTTTCACCATATTGGTCAGGATGGTCTGGAACTTCTGATCTCAGGTGATCTGCCTGCCTCAGCCTCCCAAAGTGCTGGGATTACAGGCGTGAGCCCCCGCGCCCGGCCAGAGTGTAGCCCCCCCCCCCACCCCGTTCCCCGTCTCTGCGAAGGGCGAGGCTCCTCCGGGTCTGCACACCCAGGGCATTGACGGCACTCCCGCAGGTCATCCAGCGCATCTTCTACACAGTGAACCGGTCCTGGTCCGGCAGGATCACCTGCGCTGAGCTGCGGAGGAGCTCCTTCCTGCAGGTGCGGCGGCCCCTCGCCTTTCCTCCCCCTCCGCTTCTCCTCCCCCGTTCTCCTCCCACCCCACCCCCCGCTTCTCCTCCCCTTCCCTCCCTCTTCTCACCGCCCTCTTTCCCTTTCCCCGGGTCCTGGTAGGCTCCCAGTCCCGGTGTAGCCCTGGGCCTACAGCACCCCCACTCGCGCCTAGCAAGCTGTTTGTATGCTGGAGTCCCCTCAACCTGGAACTGCCCCCACGCGGAGCACCCCCCACCACAGCTGCCCGGTCCCCACCACCCACGGAGCGGCCCCGCCCTCCGCCTCAGCCTTCCCACTGCCCGCAGCCACCCAGCCTTGGGGCGTCGCCTCGGAGGCCCGTGCTCAGCCCCTCCCCCCATGTCCTTTGGCAGAACGTGGCGCTGCTGGAGGAGGAGGCGGACATCAACCAGCTGACCGAGTTCTTCTCCTACGAGCACTTCTACGTCATTTACTGCAAGTTCTGGGAGCTGGACACGGACCACGACCTGCTCATCGACGCGCACGACCTCGCGCGGCACAATGACCACGGTGCGTGGGGCAGAGGGACGGGCGGGGACACAGAGCGCAATGACGACGGGGCGTGGGGACACGGAGCGCAATGACCACGGCGCGTGGGGCAGAGGGACGGGCGGGGCGCACGGACACGGAGCGCAATGACCACGGCGCGTGGGGCAGAGGGGAGGGCGGGGCGCGGGGACACGGAGCACAGTGACCACGGCCCGTGGGGCGGAGGGACGGGTGGGGCGCACGGACACGGAGCGCAATGACCACGGCCCGTGGGGCAGAGGGACGGGCGGGGCGCATGGACACGGAGCGCAATGACCATGGCGCGTGGGGCAGAGGGGAGGGCGGGGCGCGGGGAAACGGAGCGCAGTGATGACGGCGCTTGGGGAAGAGCAGCGGGTGGGGCGCGGGGACAGGGAGCGCAATGACCATGGCGCATGGGGCAGAGGGGAGGGCGGGGCGCGGGGACACGGAGCGCAATGACCACGGCGCGTGGGGCACCCAGCACAGTGCGGAGGGTCAGGGGCAGGCGGGATGTGGAAACAGCGAGCGCCTTCTCACGGGCCTCCTGGGTCTGCAGCTGCCTCTCCTTTTCGGGGCCGCTCCTTGTGTCTGGGTCCCAGCGTGCGCCCCTGCACCACAGCCCTGGCGGGTAGCGCCTACAGCGTCAGTGTGGGCCGCTGGTCCTGAGGCTCCGACAGCCGCCCCTTTGCGACACCATCGCCGCGGGCCTTCATCCTTAGGACCTAACCCGAACCCGAACGCTCACAGGCTCCAGGTTCCAGCCTCCAAGGCCGGGACCAGTTTCCATCCCATGTCCCACTGGGCAGCTCCTGAAAGTGGGGCCCCAGGCTTAAGAGGTGGTTCAGATGCGGCAGCGGGAACGGGGCCTCCCAGCTGCCCTGAGAGCAGTCACCGCCTCGCACCTCCTCAGACTCACGGACACTTCAGGAGCCGAAACCTACGTATTCCTGTGTGGCTTTCATTGTCTGAAGGATTTCTTTAAGTCTCCTTCCCCCTGCCCCCGCCAAAGGAAACCTTACTACCAAGAAGAGTATTTCTGAGCTCGCTGCCATGTTTTCCCTGGTTCCCGGAGGATGCACCCCGCCGTCTGCGTCTCCGGATCTGGCCCTGGGCCATGCGGTGGACCCCACCCCGCCCGCGTGGGATGCGCACCTGAGCAGACGTAGCATTTCCTGGATCTGTTTCTCACTAGTTCAGGGAGACGCCTGAGCTCCGTAACTAGCTGTGAACAGAGCACAGCCCCGCAGAGCCGCCCCGGGTGGCCCGTGCCAACGCTTGCACGGCTGGGAATCAGCCCAGAACCCAGCGCTCGTGCCCCTGTGAACGCGCGCCGGCCGCGGGTGTCTCTTCCTGTGGGGCCCACTCTGGGTCTTGGGCGGGGGGCGGCTGCTGCCGGCTGGGCTGTTTCTCACGTGGCACGCGTGAAGCTGGGGGGCATCTTGGGACACAGCGAGCACCGGGGCTGGCGGCCGCGGGGCGTTCACTGTTGCCTTTTGTGAGTGAAATTCGGTTGAAACGTGTTTCTTGTGATCGAACTGTGCGTCTGGAAGCAGAGCCTCTGAGGCTTAGAATCAGTATTATTAGTGCATTAAAAAAAAAAAAAAAAAAAAGGAAGAAACTGCTGTTTGAACCGCAGTCAGCTGCGCACACCGTGGATTTGATGATAGGCCTGGCCCCGCTTGAGGGAAAGTGCGGTGGGCACCCGGGAGGAGCCTGCAGGGGCGTAGGGGTCCCAGGCCCCTCCCAGACTCAGGCCCCCTCCCGGCATTCTGTCCCCGCGGCATCCCGGCGCGGCTCTGGGGGGTTCCCGAGGCCCGGTGCGGGCCGCCCACCAACCCCGATTCCTTTGCAGCCATTTCCACCAAGATGATCGACAGGATCTTCTCGGGAGCGGTCACGCGGTACGTAGGGCTCAGGCGCCTGACGGCCACTGCCATGTGAGAGCTCGGGTCCCATTGCCCTCGCGTGGGACGTGGGGGCGCGGGGTAGGGACACAAGAACCTGTGTCACGTGACGTCCGAGGAAGGGGATGGCCCAGGCCAGGGGTTTTTGTCGGGCGCCGTGAGCCCCGAGAAGGGGTCGTTGAGGGCACCCCGGGGCCGTGGCAGTGATGGGGGAGCTCCGGACCCCACCTGGACGTGGGGGAAGCCTGGACCTGGGGGAAGCCTGGACCTGGGGGAAGCCGTCTGGCCGTGTGGCCTCCTCCTGCCTGGCGGAGCAGGAGGGCGGGGCCTTGGGGGCTCCTCTCCCCGGGGGCGGGCGTGGGGGGCGGGCGTGGGCGGCCGGCGTGGGCGGCCCTCCCTGACTCCATCCCGGCCTCCGATCTAAGAGGCAGAAGAGTGCAGAAGGAAGGCAAGATCAGCTACGCCGACTTCGTGTGGTTCCTCATCTCCGAAGAAGACAAGAAGACGCCGACCAGGTGGGTCCTGCCCCAGGGCGCTTTCCCGCTGGTGGAGGCGCTGGGAGCCTCGCCTGTGACAAGGGTCCGCGGGTGGACGTGTGCACGTCTGCTGGGGGGCCCGGGACTGCAGAGGGCGGGCGGAGACGACCCGTGGGTGGGGCTGCAGGGGGCGGGCTGGGAGGGCCCGGGGCGGGGGCTGCAGGGTAGGGCTGGGGAGCTCACGGCTGCAAAGGGCGGGCAGAGAGGGCCCGTGGGTGGGGCAGTAGGGGGCAGGCTGGGAGGGCACGTGGAGGGGGCTGCAGGGAACAGGCTGGGGGGCCGGGGCGGGGCTGCAGAGGGCGGGCAGAGATGGCCCGTGGGCAGGGCTGCAGGGGTGGGCTGGGAGGGCCCGGGGCGGGGGCTGCAGGGTAGGGCGGGGGAGCTCATGGCTGCAAAGGGCGGGCAGAGAGGGCCCGTGGGTGGGGCAGTAGGGGGCAGGCTGGGAGGGCCCGTGGCGGGGGCTGCAGGGGCAGGCTGGGGGGCCGGGGCGGGGCTGCAGGGGGTGGGCTGGGAAGGCCGGGGCGGGGGCGGGGGCAGGGGTACTGGCACTGACGGAGCTCCCCGGCCGCAGCATCGAGTACTGGTTCCGGTGCATGGACCTGGACGGGGATGGCGCCCTGTCCATGTTCGAGCTGGAGTATTTCTACGAGGAGCAGTGCCGGAGGCTGGACAGCATGGCCATCGAGGCCCTGCCCTTCCAGGACTGCCTCTGCCAGATGCTGGACCTCGTCAAGCCGAGGACCGAAGGTGACGCCCGGCAGGGCACAGGCCAGGGTGAGGGGGGATGGGTGAGGAGCAGCAGCCCAGGGTGAGGGGGGGACGGCCCAGGGTGAGGGGGATGGGTGAGGAGGGAGGGGCCCAGGGTGAGGTTGGACGGCTGAGGGGGCGTGGCCCAGGGTCAGGGGGTGTTTCAGGTGAGAGGGCTGCCCAGGGTGAGGGGGACGGGTGAGGAGGGGACGGCCCAGGGTGAGGAGGGTTAAGTGAGCGGGTTACAGCCCAGGGTGAGTGGGGATCGGTGATGGGGGGACGGCCCAGGGTGAGGAGGGGGGCGGCCGAGCGCGAAGAAGGGGCGGCCCAGCGTGAGGGGAAGACGGCCCAGGGTGAGTGGGGGGGATGAGTGAGGAGGGGGACGGCCCAGGGGGAGGGGCCCCGGTGAGAGGACGTCCCCCTGTGAGGCAGCGTTCCTGCTGCGAGGGGACACTGGGAAGGGGCCGCTCCCACTGAGATTGTGAGGAGGGTCAGCAGCCCCGCAGGCCCTGGTGTCACGGTGCGCGAACGTCGTGCCCAGGACGTGGGCACCGCAGTGACGTGCAGAACCCAGGGCCGGGGCGCACGGAGGTCACGGGCACCAGGCGGAGGGACCCCTCGCCACGTTTCTGCTGATGCCGCGCAGGGCAGTCTGCCTTCACCCGTCTGCTCCCCTCACCACTGTACCCCCAGCTGTTGCCCCAACTCCTCCTGCACCCCCCACCCAGCGCCGTCCAGGGCAAAGCGGAGCGCGCACCCGGCTGCCTGGCCTTGTTCTGCTTCTCAGGCTCCAGCTCTGGGCTTTCACGTTGGGAACGGCTCTGAGGCTGCCCCGCCCACCGGAGGCCCCGCCCCACGGCCCCACCCCTCCCTGCCGCAGCGCCCCATGGCCCCGCCCCTCCCCGCAGCCCCGCCCCTCCCTGCAGCCTCTTCGGCCCCGCCCCCTGGCGGCCCCGCCCTTTCCTGCCGCCTCTCCGGCCCCGCCCCTCCCTGGCCGTGGGACTCCACTTGCTCAGCATCCCAGGGACCGTCTCTAATTTCACATCCAGGGGTCCCCGCTGGCCGCGCCTCCCGGTGCCTGTCCCACGTCCCAGCCCACGCGTCTTTCGGGCGCAGGTGACCCTAAGCGTCGTCCTTCCACGCCCTGGTCCCGCCCACAGCCGTCCTCCAGCACGTGTTACCGGCCACAGGGCGCACGCGCGCACCCCACAGGCGGCCCCGCAGGTGAGGCCGGGCTCACGCCTCGGACCCGCTCCCTCCCTGCAGGGAGGATCACGCTGCAGGACCTGAAGCGCTGCAAGCTCGCCAACGTCTTCTTCGACACGTTCTTCAACATCGAGAAGTACCTCGACCACGAGCAGAAAGAGCAGCTCTCCCTGCTCAGGGTGAGCGGGGTTGGTGGCGGGGGAGGACGGCCCCGGGAGAGGGGACGACAGATGGGGTGGACGGCCCGGGGAGATGGGGACGGACGGGGCGGGGGGGACGGCGCGGGGAGACGGGACGACAGATGGGGTGGGGAGAGGGGACGGACGGGGCGGGGGACGGTCCGCAGAGAGGGGACGACCGATGGGGTGGACGGCCCGGGGAGAGAGGACGGATGGGGCGGGGGTGGAGGACGGCCCGTGGAAGGGAGGTGGATGGCGCGGGGTGGGAGGACGGCCCACAGAGACGGGGACGAGGTGAGGGAGGAGGGAACGGGGTTTTGGGGGGAGAACGGCCGGGGAGGGGACACCTGAGGCGGCGCCGCTGTGCCAGGGACGACTAGGAAAGGGCTCCCCCACTGATTCTGTGACTCGGGCCAGCCCCGCAGGCCACACCCCCCACCCCGTGTCACAGCGCGAGAACGTGCCCCGGACGCGGACAGGCAGCCTGGGCTGCGCCCCGCTGTGTCCCTGACATGCGCGCTTTCTCCAGGACAGTGACAGCGGCGGCCCCGAACTCTCGGACTGGGAGAAGTATGCGGCCGAGGAGTATGACATCCTGGTGGCCGAGGAGGCTGCGGGAGAGCCCTGGGAGGACGGGTGAGTGCCTGCCGCGGGATGGGGGGGCAGGGACGGGGGACACGGGGAGGGGGGCAATGAGGATGGGACACGGGGTAGTGAGTTGGGACGCGGGGGTCAGTGAGGGGACACGGGGGGAAGTGACGGGGGCACGCAGGGGCAGCGAGAAGGGGTGGGGGGAATGCCACACGTGGACAGTGATGGGGACACGGGGGCAGTGAGGAGGGACATGGGGTACACGGGGGCAGTGAGGAGGGGACACGGGACGCAGAAGCAGTGAGGAGGGGTGGGGGGGAGCGCGACACGGGGACCGTTCGGCGGGGACGGCCGCGTGGGGGTTCCCTGATCCTGGCTGTCAGGCTTCACATACCAGGCGAAGAACAGGGAGGCTGAGTGAAGACGGGTTCCCCGTGCACGTCTCTTCTCAGCCCACGGCTGGTGCCTGCTGGGTGGACTGCGGGGCCCGAGGCCATTCCAGGGCCCCTGTCCCCTTGCAGCCTTGGAGGCCCCATGAGGCCATCCGGGCCCCTGTCCCCTTCTCCCCGGGTTGAAGGCTTCCTCAGGTCCTCGGGATCCAGACCCCTCATCTGTGACACGTTTGCGTTTTCCGCAGTTTCTGATGTGTTTTCACGCTTTTCACGTGGCGTCTGCGCGGTGCTGGGAATTCTGAGGGACAGGCGCTGACTCGCGTGACTTTTACAGCCGTGTTTTTGGTGTGTGGTGTGAGGACTCATTCCTGAACCCAAACCCAGAGATTTCCCCTCCACGGTTTGCTGTGCTGAGTGGGGTCCAGGGTCCACTTGGGCAACTTACGTTCCTGTGAGCTGTGAAGGTCGGATGGAGGCTCCCCTTGTCCTCCGGGTGTCCAGCTGTCCCAGCAGCGCCTTAGCAAAGCCACGGGGTCGCCTGGGTGTGGTGACAGCAGGCGCGCCATGTGCGGCCCGTTCCTGAACCTGCGGGTGATCCGCGGCTGCAGGCGTCATTCCGTTCCCGCCACAGCAGTCTGCAGGGAGAAGCCCGCGCCTCCGCTGGCACGTGGGACTGTCCGGCCGTTTTAGATTTTTAGACTCAGCCCATCCTTTCCGTGGAAATGCATGTTGGACTGTGGTGTGGGTGGGGAGCGCTGGCCCCTGACCACGTGGACTGTCCCTCACCAGCCTCGGGGGCACACGCTGCAGAGATGTACCCACTGTCACCATCCTGTGCTGGGCTCCTCAATCCTTTCTGTTCCTCACCGTGACGGCTGTTCGGCTTTCTTTGCCTTTATATGAAAATAAGCTGCTTCTACAGAAAGTTCTGCTGAGGCCGGGCGCGGTGGCTCACGCCTGCAATCCCAGCACTTTCGGAGGCCGACTTGGCTGGATCACCTGAGGTCAGGAGCTCGAGTCCAGCCTGGCCGACTTGGCCGGATCACCTGAGGTCAGGAGCTCGAGTCCAGCCTGGCCGACTTGGCCGGATCACCTGAGGTCAGGAGCTCGAGTCCAGCCTGCCCAACATGGTGAAACCCCGTCTCTACTAAACATTTTATTAAAATGTGCCGGTAACACCGTTTGCGCCCAAGAGGCGGAGGTTGCAGTGAGCCAAGTTTGCGCCACCGCACTCCCAGCCTGGGCGACAGAGCGAGACTCCGTCTCAAAAAAAAAAAAAAAAAAAATCCGAACTTTCAGTGAGATCTTGCTGAGGGAACGGGCCCGTGGGCCCAGCTGCCTGCTTCACAGCCCTGGGTGGCCCCGTCCGCCAGCTGTCGTTACGGCCTCTCATCTTTCCCGGCAGGACCGTCCAGCTCTCCCAGTAGACTTTACGTGGACGTTGTGACGTGTCTACGTGAGTGTCGCCTGCGTTTTCTGGTATTCTAAAAGGTCCTTTTGAGATTCCCGTTTCCGGTTACGTGTCGGCCGCATTTAGAAATACGTTTATCGACTTTGTGCTCCGCACCTTCGGGAAATAAAGTCACCAGACGTGAACGCGCTCAGGAGGTTCTTTTTGCGGACACGGTGCCGTGTCAGGCAGTGGCTCCATTTCCTGCTTCCTTTTTACCGCGCTCTGTACGGTTCTTTTTTTCTTTTTAGAGAGTCTCGCTCTGGCGCCAGACTGGAGTGCAATGGCGTGATCTCTGCTCACTGCGACCTCCACCTGCTGGGTTCAAGCGATTCTCCTGCCTCAGCCTCCCAAGTAGCTGGCATTACAGGCGCCCGCCATGACGCCCGGCTAATTTTTGTATTTTTATTAGAGATGGGGTTTCACCATGTTGGCCAGGCTGGTCTCGAGCTCCTGACCTCAGGTGATCCTCCCACCTCGACGTCCCAAAGTGCAGGGATGACAGCCGTGAGCCACGTGTAATCTTCCTCCTGCGTGCTGCCTGGCCTGGAACCTGCAGTGTGAATTTGGGGGCTGGGGGTGAGTCGGGGCACACGGCCGTCTCCCCTCACGCAGCGGTAAGCGGCGTGCCGCACTAGTCCTGGTGTCCGGAGGCGTCCTCACGGCAGGGGCCGAGTCTCCCAGCTGCTTTCGCTCCGTGGTTCCTCTCTGTGGCCGTAAAGTGAGTGACATTTTCAGCCAGCCTTGTGTTCCAAGTTAAATCTTACCGGGTCATATGTTGTCCTCGCATAGGGTCGATTCTCTTTGCAAAGGTTACCTGCGGCATTTTGTTAACTGAGTTTTTTGAGGCAGGGTCTTGCTCTGTCACCAGGGCTGGAGAGCAGCGGTGGGATCTCAGCTCACCGTAGCCTCCACCTCCCAGGCTCAGGTCATCCTCTCGTCTCGGCCTCCCGAGCACCTGGGACCACGGGACTGTGTCTCCACACCCAGCTTGTTGTTTCAAGAGAGTCTTGCTGTGTTGCCCAGGCTGGCCTCAAACTCCTGGGCTCAAGGGATCCTCACTCCTCGGCCTCCCAGAGTGCTCGGGTTGCAGGTATGAGCCGCCGCGCCCGGCCACCTGCTTCTTTTGCGGTATCTGGGTCTGGCTTTGGTGTTGGGGTACTGCTGGCTCCGGGAACGGGGAGCAGCATCCTCTCCCCGTGTTTTCTGGAAGAGTGCGTACAGACGCCTGTCACTTCTCCCTCGATGTCTGGTAGAATTCACCAGCGACCCCGTGTGGGCCTGGGTTTCTCATTAACTGCTCTACGCTGGCACCTCGGGTGTGTGGATGCCCGCGCCTTGACGTACAAACCCACTACTACCGTCAAGGCAGCATATTTCCCCGTCTACTCCCCCCAGAACTGTACTTACCGGAATTTTATCCAATTTCCTGGACCTGTTTGGTGGAATTGGCCACGGAAGCCATTGCGAACGGCAGCTTTGTGAGAGGCTTTTAACTAAAAATCAAACTCAGGCGGTGTGGTGGCTCATGCCTCTAACCCCAACACTGGGAGGCCGAGGTGGGCAGATCACATGACGTCGGGAGTTCAAAACCAGCCTGAGCAGCATGGTGGAACCCCGTCTCTACTACAGAGACACAAAATGAGCCGGGCGTGGTGGCACATGAGCCTGTCATCCCAGCTACTGGGAGGCTGAGGCACGAGAATTGCTTGAACCTGCGAGATGTTGGCTGCTGTGAGCCGAGATTGCACCACTGCACTCCAGCCTGGGAAATGAGAGCGAAACCCCATCTCATAAAAAAAAAAAAAAAAAGGGACCGTTATCAGAAACTGGCTGAGGCCATATCCATGAGTTTTTTTTTTTTTTTTTTTTTGGAGACAGGGTCTGGCTTCGTCATGCAGGGTACGGTGCAGTGGCACAGTCTCGGCTCACTGCAGCCTCCACCTCCCGGGCTTAAGGGATCCTCCCACCTCAGGCCCGGGGTCGCTGGGATGACAGGCCAGCGCCCCCACGCCCGGCTAACTTGTGTGCAGATGGGGTTAGGCTGGCCTTGAACACGTGAGCTCGAGGGTTCTGCCGGCCTCGGGCCCCAGACTGCTGGGATGACAGGCCTGAGCCCCCGCCCCCGCCCCCGCCCCAGCCCTCGAGGGAGCTTTCCTGGTTCTGTGCTTCAGACGCTCCTCTGTTCACTTAAGTGATTTCGTCATCATCGGTGACATTTCCTGCTTGTGGGTTTAACATCTTCAGCATCCACAGCGATGGCGTCTCCCGTGTGCGTGACGCCCATTTGTGCTTTTGTGCACGGGCAGCAGGGGTAAGGACGGTCGATTTCAGTCTCGTCGCGGAACCACGAGGACCACCGATTTTCTGTCGCGGAACCACGAGGACCACCGACGTTCTGTCGCGGAACCACGAGGACCACCGACGTTCTGTTGACTTTGTTCCGGTTTTCCTTCTGTTCTCCCAGTGCCTTCGCAGCAGCCTGGGCCGCTGCCCGAAGCCCTTTCCTGTCTTCTCAGTGGGCCCTGGGAGCGCAGCAGAGTCAGGCGTTTTCATTTACAGGCAGCTCAAAGCACAGTCCGGCGACCCGTGCGTTCTAACCCCAGACGCCCCTCCCATTCCTGCGGAGCTCCTGGGACTCCCGCTGCTTCCCCAGCCATCCGTCTCCCCCTCCTCCCCCCCATTCTCGCCCTCCTCTGCCCCGCTGCTCCCCACCTGACCAGTGTCCACCGCCATCGCCGCCCAGCCCAGGTCTGCGGCACAGCCAGCCACGTGCCGCGTTCCGTGTCCACTCCCGCCCCGGCCACACTCACGTCCATGGCTGGGGTGACCGGGACCGCGGGGATCTCAGCGCCAGGATTCGCGGGGGGCGTCTTGAAGAGCAGACGCGTCCACACAGGATCTCCGAGGGTCTGCGCGGCTGGTGGCCACGCTGGTGTCCCCGGAGCGGGCCCGCCGTCACTGCGGATCGCTCCCCGCGGGGGGGGGCGCACGTCCAGCCCACGGGCTGCTGTGTGTTCTGGTCCCCGGGAGCTCGTGTGCGTGTTGTGAGAATCCGTCTAAGCCGGGCGTGGCCGCACCGTGTTTGAAACCGTCTCACATCCCGGGCTTTTGTTCCGCCGTCCCGCGTGGACCCCTCGGAAAGCTGTAAGCGCGTCCACGCGGCTCAGCGCTGCTCTGAGTCACTGTCACGTGGCTTCAGGGAAACGCGCGCCACCCGGGTTCCCGCACTAGGAAAGCCGCTGCGGGGACCTGGTTCGGGGGGTGTGGCCGACCTGTGACCGCAGGCCCCTCCCCAGGGAGCACCGACGCAGGCGGCGCTGCCGGCCAGGAGCTCACGGCTGGGTCGGCACCTGCAGCTCCAGGGCCCGCGGCGCCGCCAGACACGCCTTCGCCATCCCCTCGTTGCAGGTTCGAGGCCGAGCTCAGCCCTGTGGAGCAGAAGCTGAGTGCGCTGCGGTCGCCGCTGGCCCAGAGGCCCTTCTTCGAGGCGCCCTCGCCCCTGGGCGCCGTGGACCTGTACGAGTTCGCGTGCGGGGACGAGGACCTGCAGCCGCTGTAAAAACCGTTCCGCGTTGTCTTTTGCGGAAAACGAGTGCGTTTGTACGGAACGATAAATTTTTATTTATTCACAGAGGCGCGGTCGTTGCTGGCGCGGGGCGGGGGGCGGTGGCTGCACCTGCCTGGAGCTCTGTGGCCGGTTGGTCCGGCCTGGGGGACACACTAGGGCCACTCGTGAACGGGACGGGTTCCCACGTTGGCCCCGCCAGCCTCTGCGGTCCCCGCGGTGACCCGGCCCCCCCCCCCCCCCCCCGTGCTGGCAGCAGCGTGTCCCTGGAAAAGGGCGGCCCCCGAGGGTGCGGCTCATTGTCCCCAGCTCCGCGGCGGGTGGGGGGCGGGGCAGGCGGGTCCCGGGCCCCTGCAGGACAATGACTGGGGAGCCACGGCCTGCAGGGCCCACCCTGCCCTCACCTCCGGGGAGCAGGTCCCCCTGCACCGCCTCAGAAAACCCCCTGCCCTCTGCACACACAGCTGCAACCCGGAACCCATGGTGGGCGGTCACCTCTGAGGGGGGCCTCAGCCCGCAGCATTGACACTAAGAGGAAACCCCGTGGGGGTTCCAGGCTGAGATGGCAGAAGCCTCCCTGGGGCCCTGAAACGGAACACATGGGCCTCCCCACCCAGTGTCCCTGCTGAGGCCCCTGCATGTCCGCCGCTGTCCCGTGCTCCCCGCGTTCCACAGGCACGCCCTCCCTCCCCAGTGGCTGACCCATGCCCTGGGCCACACCTCTGCCTGCTGTGCACACACACACCTTTGCTGGAGTCGACGTGTGGGGTGGGGGAGGGATGTGGAGGAGGAGGAGAATGGGGGAGCAAGAATAGGACAGATGGAGGAGGATGGGATGAGGAGGATGGGAGGTGGAGGACGATGGGGGGAGGAGGGTGGGAGCAGGAGAGGGAGGAGGATGGAGCAAGAGGGGGAGACAGGATGGGGCAGGGGGAGGAGGGAGGAGGACGGGGTAGGAGAGAGGGGGAAGAGAAGGACGGGGAGGAGGGTAGAGGGGAGGAGAGGAGGAAGGGGAGGAAAAACGGGGAGCTGGGGCAGAACCGTCCTGGGCATCAGATGCTGAAATGCAGAGGCAGAGCCGGACCCAGCCACACGCACACCCAGCAGTTTTTGGAGAAAACAGCCCTCCGGGGAGGAGGGAGGGAATGGGGGGGACAGAGAGGACAGAGAGGACGGGGAATGGGGAGGATGGGGAGGACGGGGGACGGCGGGGTACGGATGGATAGGCCTTTACGACTCACAGAGGCAAGAAAGCAGCAGAGGCCGAGGCCGGCCCTGCACGGCGCCCCTGAGCACGGGGCCCAGGCCCAGGGGTTGGAGCCGCACAGCACAGGAGCCCTGAGGCACCGGACTCGGGCGGGACGGTCACAGACCCCTCCCAGCACAAACCCTGCAGAGTCTGACACCTGCAGATGAAGCCACTCGCGCCACGAGACGTTGCTCGACAGTCGAGGCCTCGAACCATGTTCCCCGTGACCCACGGGCAGACCCTGGAAGTGCAGGGAGGTTCCCCGGCCCCGGCACCTCCAGGCTTGGCTGCCACAAACCCCCCTCGGGACCTGGGGAGCAGGTTCAGGTCTGAGCAGTACAGCACCTGGCCGCCCCGTCAGCCACGGGATGAGCCCACGCAGGTCCTGGGTGGGGTCGGCCACGGGATGAGCCCACGCAGGTCCTGGGTGGGGTCGGCCACGGGATGAGCCCACGCAGGTCCTGGGTGGGGTCGGCCACGGGATGAGCCCACGCAGGTCCTGGGTGGGGTCGGCCACGGGATGAGCCCACGCAGGTCCTGGGTGGGGTCGGCCACGGGATGAGCCCACGCAGGTCCTGGGTGGGGTCAGCCCCAACTCTTCCACACGGTGGCTGGGCCTTCGCTGCAGCCTCCCACGGGTGCATCAATGGCCCGTGTCCTGCCTGTGGCACACCTGTATCCACCCCTGCATCATGTCCCACGGCGGGTCTGACCAAGTGGGGGTAATGAGTGGCTCTGACCACATGGGGGCCCTGGCCACGAGAACAGCCCCTCTTTGGGGACAGTCACCCCATCTCCCTAGTGCGGCACAGCCTGACCTCACGGCGCAGAGCCAGAGGTGGCAACGAGGCCCCTTGGGAAGGAGGCCCCAGAGGTGCAGAGACAACACTGCTCCCGGGGGTCCCTCGGCCCCCAGCACACAGCTCTGCTCTGAAACCACGGTGGACCTGGGTGGCAGCTGTGGCCAACAGCTCATGGGTACAACCGCAGTGAGGCAGCCGGATAGCGGGACGCACGCCCCTTCCCGGTGATAGACACCCGGAGCCCCCGTCCTGCCTGCCAGGGACTCGGCCACACTCAGAGCAACCGTGCAGGAGAAATCAGAGGCCCAGGGCGGGAGGCCGCCTGGCTGCAGAGCTTCAGAAACAGACTCCCCGCTGCCCGTCTTTCTTTGGAGACAGTCTGGCTCTTGTCACAAACGCTGGACTGACGTGGCAGACGTGGCAGACATGGGCGTGTGTGTGGCTGTCCCCCCAGCAGACCCCAAAGAGGCTGGAACTGTGGCGTGCCGCCTCTGCTCCTCCTCCTGGGGGCTCAGGGGACGGAGCAGCCCCTCAGACCCGCAGCCCTAACCCTCCCCCACCCGTCCTCCACAGCAAGCCCGGGAAAGCCAGTGCCCCAAGATGGCCCCGGAGACCCCCTTATTGGTTCTGGAAGACGGACCTGGAGGGGTCCCTGAGACTCTCCCCATCTCCAGCCACCCCCAGAGCTGAAAAGCAGAACTCAACACGGGCTCCCAAAAGCCACGTTTCCCTCAAGGAAGGCCAGCCACGTTCTCCCGAAGGTGGAAAGGTGCAGACACAGGGACCGTGGCCAACCGGGAGGCCACCTGGGGTGCCAGCGCTCTGGCAGGGGCAGCTACGAAGGCGTCCTGTGACCGTGCTGCCCGTCACACCCCGCAGGTCCTTACACAGCAGATGCCACATCTCTGCCCGGTGGGCCCTGCTCATCAGGGGACGGTCTTCCCGGCAAATCCCAGGTTTCTGGGAGAAGAGGGAACCCCACGTTAAAACCACAGCAGGGGCCGAGCACGGTGGCTCCCGCCTGTCATCCCAGCACTTTGGGAGGCCGAGGTGGGCGGGTCACCTGAGGTCAGGAGTTCGAGACCAACCTGGCCAACGTGGGGAACCCCGTCTCTACTAAAAACCAAAATTAGTCAGGCGCGTTGGCGGGTACCTGTAATCCCAGCTACTCGGGGGGACTGAGGCACGAGAATCGCTTGAACCTGGGAGGCAGAGGCTGCAGTGAGCTGAGATGACAGCACTGTACTCCAGCCTGGACAACACAGCAAGACTCCATCTCAAAAGGTGGTGATGATGTAAACTCACTGAGATCAACTCCACCGCCTCCGACCGCCGGATTCCGTAACCGTCACGGGGAGGCTCCGTGTCCCACGGAGGAAACTGGGAGGTGGAAGCAGTCACTTCGGGAGGCCGAGGAGGGCCGATCACGAGGTCAGGAGTTCGAGACCAGCCTGGGAAACGCTGTGAAACCCCCGTCTCTACTAAAAATACAAAAACTAGCCGGGCGTGGTGCCGGGCACCTGTAGTCCCAGGTACTCGGGAGGCTGAGGCAGGAGAATCACTGGAACCCGGGACGCGGAGGCTGCAGTGAGCCGAGATCGCCCCACTGCACTCCAGCCTGGGTCACAGAGCGAGACTCAGTCTCAAAACACGAAATAAATAAAAACAGGACGGGAGGCAATGGCGGTGGAGGGAAGGGGAGGTGCCCTGTGGCCTCGGGGAGCTTGGAGGGAGGGTGGGTGTCTGGGGCCAGTTCCAGCCGCTGAGGTCATGCACAAACGCCAGAAACATACCACAGGGGAACCCAGGGACCCCCTTTCCGTAAGACACAACACGCAGGGGAGGAAGGGAGAGGGCGAGGGGGAAGGGGAGGGGAAAGGGGGAGGAAGACATGAGGCTGAAGCGGGGGGAGCGGCCCCGAAACGCACCTCCCTGCACACACAAGGTCCCACCAGCAGCTGGAACCTGCGTCGGGCCTCAGGGGCTGCCTCCGAGACCCGCTGGCTGGGACCTGCAAAGTCACCTTCCGAGAACAGACCGGCAGCCTCCACCTCCTGGCTCAGGAGCCTCTGACCGGCAGCCTCCGACCTCCTGCCTCAGCCTCCCGAGTAGCTGGGACCACAGGCGTTTGCCACCAGGCCCGGCTAATTTTTTTTTTTTTTTTTTTTTGGAGACAGAGTTTTGCTCTTGTTGCCCAGCCTGGGGTGCAATGGTGCAATCTCGGCTCAGCGCAACCTCGTCCTCCCAGGTCCCGGTTCAAGCAGTTCTCCTGCCTCAGCCTCCCGAGTAGCTGGGATCACAGGCCCCCGTCACCACACAGGGTGGATTTTTTCATTTTTAATAGAGGCGGGTTTCACCATCTTGTCAAGGCTGCCTCGAACTCACGACTTCATGATCCATCCGCCTCGGCCATGCCCAGCTTATATATATATATACACATATATTTGGAGCGATGGGATCTTGCTGTGCTGCCCCGGCTGGGCTCAAACTCCTGGGCTCAGGCGACCCTCGTGCCTCAGCCTCCTCAGGAGCTAAGAGTTCACCCGTGCACCACTGCACACAGCTACATTTTACTGGTGGGACGGACTCTCGCTCTGACACCCAGGCTGGCGAGATCTGGGCTCACTGCAAACTGCGCCTCCTGGGCTCAGGGGACCCTCCTGCCTCAGCCTCCCGAGTAGCTGGGAACACAGGCGTTTGCCCCCACACCCGGCTAATTTTTTGTATTTTTAGTAGAGACGGGGTTTCACCGTGTTGGCCAGGCAGGTCTCGAACTCCCGACCTCGTGATCCGCCCGCCTCGGCCTCCTAAAGTGCCGGGATGGCAGACGTGAGCCACCGCGCCCGGCCACGGTAATGAAATCTTAACAACGCTCCTCTCCGTATAATCCCAACACTTTGGGAGGCCGGGGCGGGCGGATCACCTGAGGTCAGGAGTTCGAGACCAGCCTGGCCAGCATGGAAAAACCCGTGTATACTAAAAACACAAAAAGTAGCCGGGCGTGGTGGCGGGTGGCTGTAACCCCGGCTACTGGGGAGGTTGAGGCAGGAGAACCGCTTGAACCCGGGAGGCAGAGGTTGCGGTGAGCCGAGATCGCACGGCTGCACTCCAGCCTGGGCGACAAGACCGAAATTATGCCTCAAAAAGAAAAAACAAAAAGACATTTACCACCTGATTAGCAAGAAATTTAATCCCTTCCCCCGTCCCCTCCCCCATCTCCCAAAAGCACTGGGGGGGCAGCACTGGGGGACAGGTGGCTTGCCTGGCTGGAGATCAGTGGGGTGTGTGGGGTGGTGGGTGGTTTTTGTGTGTGCGCGTGGGTGTGTCTGCATAGAGGGCCTCTGGGGGGGGCTGTGCCTGTGGTGGGGGGTGTGCGTGGGGGGGGCCTGGTGTGCATGGAGGGGTGTGTCTGGGGTGGTGGGCGTTCGGTGGTGCCCACGCAGGGGAAGGGGTGCCCGGGGGCCAGGGGGTGGGGGTGCGAGCGAGGGGGAATGCGCTCGTGGGGGAGGGGGTGGACGAAGTGTGTGTGGGGGGAGGGAGGAGGGGAAGTGTCAGTCACTTCACCCTCCACCTCCACCTCCCAGGTTCAAGCAATTCGCTGCCTCAGTCTCCCTCCCGAGTAGCCGGGATTACAGTGCCCGCCCCCACGCCCGGCTTCTGTTTGTAATTTTATTAGAGACGGCGTTTCACCAAGTTCTCCGGGTTGGTCTTGAACTCCCGACCGCAAGTGATCCGCCCGCCTCAGCCTCCCAAAGTGCTGGGATCACACACGGGAGCCGCCGCGCCCGCAGCTCATTTTTAAACTTTTCTTACAGACAAAACGGCGTCGCTGTGTCGCCCAGGCTGGTCTCGAACTCCCGACCTCAGGCGATCCTCCCGCGGTGCGGCCCAGAGTGCGGGGCTTACGGGCCTGAGCCACGGGGCTTTTTATCCCTCAAATGAGGCCCAGAAACGGCTCGGCTGTGAGTCCCCGAGTGGACACCAGGTGGCGCCCAAGTCCCGACCCCGCTCTGTCTGTCACTCACCCGCCCCTCGACCGGACCACGTGCCCCCCGCACCCCGGAGCTCACCCTCAAAACCACCCGGGACCGGCCCAGGGTCTGCGCGGCGTTTCGGGAACTCACTGACCCTCCTTCTGCCGCCCCCCCCCAGGCCCGCTCATGGCTCAGACGGCGGGGACCGGAAGCTGAAGGACATTAACTGCTGTACACAGACAGACACACACACACAGACACACACAGACACACACACGGACACACACACGGACACACACACAGACACACACACAGACACGGACACACATACACAGACACGGACACACACAGAGACACACACACACAGACACACACAGACACACACACACGGACACACACACACATCCTCCCACGCCCCCACACACCCCTCCCACCCACGCGCGGACCACCACACACACACATAAACCCCCAACACACACCACACCCTCACACACACACACGGACCACACACCACACACACATAGGGACCACACACATGAACCACACCCCCACGCTCACTCCCACAGACACCCCATACCCACAAACACGGACCACACACACCACAACCCCTCCCACAACGACACTCCACCACATACACACCCCTCACCCACACAGGGACCACACGCCCCACAAACCCCCCAACGCCCCCCCCACACCTCACACACTCACCCATCCCCGGACACACAGACCACAAACACACACCCCACACCCTACACACAACCCCACACCGACCCACACAATCCCCCACACCCAACCCATACTCCCCAAACACCTCAAACCCACTACACACCCCCCACCCATACCGACACCCCACAAACATCCCACACACACCCCTCCCACACAGACACGTGTATACATACAACATGCACAGACACGCCACACACATCCTCTGAACCCCACACCGCTCCACACACCCGCCCCCACACAGGCACACCCCCCCCACGCACACACACACACACACCCCACAACACCACACCAATTCTGAGCTCAGCAGCGTGAAAAATCATCTCCCTTTGGTTGGGAGGCCGAGGCGGCCGGATCACTTGAGGTCAGGAGTTCGAGACCAGCCTGACCAACGAGGTGAAACCCCATCTCTACTAAAAATACAAAAATTATCCTGGGGCGCTGGGGGGCGCCCGTAGTCCCAGCTACTCGGGAGGCTGAGGCAGGAGAATCGCTTGAACCCGGGAGGAGGAGGTTACACTGAGCCGAGATGGCCCCACTGCAGTCCAGCCTGGGAGACAGAGCCAAATTCCGTCCCCAAAAATAATAGTCGACATCCGCAGTTAGGGCTAAATACCCCAAATCCCATTCACCCCGCCCTGGTAATTTCTTCATGTTTAGTAGAGTCTGCGTTTCCCCACGTTGGCCGGGCTGGTCTCGAACTCCCGACCTCAGGCGATCCTCCCACCTCGGCCTCTCAAAGTGCTGGGACGACGGGCGTCAGGCGCTGTCCCCGGTCCCAGACGCTTCCCGGGGACTCATTTCCTCTCGTGTGAGAGGCGCGGTCACCCGGGCTGCGGGCAGCGGGGCCATCGAAGCACCGCAGCCTCCACCTCCCGGGCTCAGGCGATCCTCCCCCCTCAGCCTCCCGACACGTGCCCACCTCACCTGCCGTGTCCGTCCTGCTTCAGAACCGCTGCCACGTAAACTGATGGGGAAAGACGGGCCCGGCTGTTCCCTTAGAAGGCGGACTGGAGGCCGGGGGCGGAGGCTCACGCCTGTGATCCCAGCACTCTGGGAGGGCGGGGCGGGCGGATCACCTGAGGTCGGGAGTTCGAGGCCAGCCTGACCACCACGGAGAAACCCCACATCTACTAAAAATATAAAATTAGGCCAGACAACGTGGCACACGCCTGTGATCCCAGCACTTTGGGAGGCCGGGAGTTCGAGACCAGCCTGACCTGCATAGAGAAACCCCATCTCTACTAAAAATACAAAATTAGGCCAAAGTGGCTTCCGCCTGTGATCCCAGCAGTTTGGGAGGCCGGGGCGGGTGGACCATGAGGTCACAGGATCGAAACCATCTCGGCCAACACGGTGAAACGCCGTGTCTCCTAAAATACAAAAACTCAGGGGGGCGTGGTGGGCAGCGCCTGTAACCCCAGCTACTAGGGAGGCTGAGGCAGGAGAATCGCTTGAACCCGGAGGCTGAGGTTGCCGTGAGTCACATGGCACCATCGCGCTCCAGCCTGGGCAACAAGAACTAGGTTTTAAAGAATGAAAACGAGGCCGGGCGTGGTGGCTCCCGCCTGTCATCCAAGCACTTTGGAGGCCGAGGCGGGCGATCACCTGAGGTCAGGAGTTCGAGACCAGCCTGACCAGCATGGAGGAAACCCGTCTTTAAAAATCAAAATCAAAATAAAATAAAATAAAAAAGGTAGCGTTTGGAGCAAGTAGAGATTCAGACGCCACCTGAGATAAAACGAAAATCCCAGGTGAATGTAAACGAACCAGGTGCCTCTTTCTCGCAGCTGATCTTAAACCAATGAGGAGCTTCTTTCACAGGAGGAAAAGGGGGGGCCGTTTTCTCCGAGGCGCAGGCTGCAGTCACCTGTCCCTTCTGGAAACTTCAGGCTGAAAGTGCCCCCATTGTCCCCTCCAATCCAGGCCCTGGAGGGCAGTCCGGTGGGTCGTTAGCAGCTGGGATAGCGGGTCCTACAAGGAGGGGTTTTAGCAGCCAGTCCTCAGATACCAAAATGCCCCCGAGTTTCCCGCAGACGCTTCCAGAACGTACCAAGCACGGCCGACTTCCTCCGGGCGCGGTGGGTCACGTGTGTCACCAAAGCACTTTGGGAGGTCGAGGCGGGCGGATCACAAGGTCAGGAGTTCGAGACCAGCCTGGACAGCAAGATGCAACCTCGTCTCTACTAAAAATACAAAAACCAGCCGGGCCTGGGGGTGCAAACCTGTCATCCCAGCTACTCGGGAGGCTGAGGCAGGAGGACGGCTTGAACCCGGGAGGCGGAGGCTGCAGGGAGCCGAGATCGCGCCCCTGCCCTGCAGCCTGGGTGACAGAGTGACACAGTCTTAAAATAAATTAATTAATTAATAAAAACGCGGGACCTCCCGGAGACCTCCTGGGGAGGGCTGGGGCTGCACACCACGTGTAACCGTTTGTGGGAAGGTCCTCCGGGTGGGCTGGTCTCACTTTCGGGGGGCCCCACTTTCATCTTCCAGGGGGGCCACCCTCATCTTCCAGGCACCTCACAGGCCGGCCCCTGCCCCCCCTCAGAGCTCCCCCACCGCAGGAGCTCCCCGGGCTGGACTCGGCCTCCCTGGATCCCATCCAAGCCCCCCAGGCAGCAGTGAAGACCCTCAGGGCCGGACTCCAGCCTCCAGTGTAGACTCAGGGACCCCTGGGCTGGACTCCAGGCCCGAGGCAGACGCGGGGAGTCCTGGGCGCCGTCCGGGACCCGCAGAGCAGGACTCAAGACCCCAAGGCAGACTGGGGGACCCCTGACCGGCGTCCTGGACCCCCAGGGCAAGACTCGAGCCCCCAAAGCAGACGCGTGGACCCCCCGACCGGCGTCCAGGACCCCAGAGTGAGTCTCGAACCCCCAAAGCAGACGTAGAGAGTCCTTAGATGTGGCCGGGACCCCCAGGGCGAGACTCAAGCCCCCAAGGCAAACTTGGGGACCCCTGGGCACCATCTGGAACCCTCAGGACGACATTCAAACCCCCAAGGGAGACGTGAGGACCCCTGGGCAGCATCTGGGACCCCCGAGGGGGTACTGGAGCCCCCAAGGCAGACGCGGGGGAACCCAGGGCGGCGTCCAGGTCTCCCAGAGCTGGACGCAGGCCCCCAAGACAGATATGGGGATCCCCAGCGCACGACTCAAGCCCCCAGGAGAGACGTGGTGAGCCCTGAACGGCGTCCGGGACCCCCAATGCGGGACTCGAGCCCCAAAGACATACGTGGGGACCCCTGAACGGCATCCAGGAACCCAGGGCGGGACTCCAGCTCCCAAGGCAGATGCGGGGTCCCCTGAGCAGCGGTGGGGACGATGTAGGGGCACTTGAACCGCCCCATCACGCGCGGGACGGGAGCGAGGGCTCGGTGGGTGACAGCAGCGCCCACCGTAGCAGGGACTGCAATTGGCGCTGGGTCCGCCAGGAGCGGCCCAGGCGGAACAAAAAGCGGCTCGGCCCCGCCTCCCAACCTGCGGCACACGCCAATCATTAGCACGTGACGCGGGACGACCAATGAGGAGCACGACCCGTGCTGGCGGCGTGGCGCTGTCGAGCTCGCCCGGGCCGGACGCCAATCAAAAAGCTGCTCCTCCCCGCCTTCCCCGCCTTCCCCGCCCACGGCACGCGCCAATCACCAGCACGTGACGCGGGACGACCAATGAGGAGCACGACCCGTGCTGGGGGCGTGGCGCTGTCGAGCTCGCCCCGGCCGGACGCCAATCAAAAAGCTGCTCCTCCCTGCTTTCCCCGCCCGCTGCACGCGCCAATCACCACCACGTGTGTGGGGGGTGTGTGTGTGTGTGTGCACGTGGGGGAGTGTGTGCATGTGGGCGGTGCGTGTGGGGGGTGGCAGGGGCGAATGTGTGCGTGGGGCGTGATGCGGGCGGGGGGGGGTTGGCCGCCGGGGTGGCCCGCCGTGGGGAGGCGTGCGGGGAAGTGGAGTACGCAGGGGAGGTGCCCGCGGGGCTGGGTGCGGAGGGAGGGGTGAGCGGAAGTGTCAGTCACTTCACCCTCCACCTCCACCTCCCAGGTTCAAGCAATTCGCTGCCTCAGTCTCCCTCCCGAGTAGCCGGGATTACAGTGCCCGCCCCCACGCCCGGCTTCTGTTTGTAATTTTATTAGAGACGGCGTTTCACCAAGTTCTCCGGGTTGGTCTTGAACTCCCGACCGCAAGTGATGCGCCCGCCTCAGCCTCCCAAAGTGCTGGGATCACACACGGGAGCCGCTGCGCCCGCAGCTCATTTTTAAACTTTTCTTACAGACAAAACGGCGTCGCTGTGTCGCCCAGGCTGGTCTCGAACTCCCGACCTCAGGCGATCCTCCCGCGGTGCGGCCCAGAGTGCGGGGGTTACGGGCCTGAGCCACGGGGCTTTTTATCCCTCAAATGAGGCCCAGAAACGGCTCGGCTGTGAGTCCCCGAGTGGACACCAGGTGGCGCCCAAGTCCCGACCCCGCTCTGTCTGTCACTCACCCGCCCCTCGACCGGACCACGTGCCCCCCGCACCCCGGAGCTCACCCTCAAAACCACCCGGGACCGGCCCAGGGTCTGCGCGGCGTTTCGGGAACTCACTGACCCTCCTTCTGCCGCCCCCCCCCAGGCCCGCTCATGGCTCAGACGGCGGGGACCGGAAGCTGAAGGACATTAACTGCTGTACACAGACAGACACACACACACAGACACACACACAGACACACACGGACACACACACGGACACACACACAGACACACACACAGACACGGACACACATACACAGACACGGACACACACACGGACACACACAGAGACACACACACGGAAACACACACACACACACAGACACACACACACGGACACACACACACATCCTCCCACGCCCCCACACACCCCTCCCACCCACGCGCGGACCACCACACACACACATAAACCCCCAACACACACCACACCCTCACACACACACACGGACCACACACCACACACACATAGGGACCACACACATGAACCACACCCCCACGCTCACTCCCACAGACACCCCATACCCACAAACACGGACCACACACACCACAACCCCTCCCACAACGACACTCCACCACATACACACCCCTCACCCACACAGGGACCACACGCCCCACAAACCCCCCAACGCCCCCCCCACACCTCACACACTCACCCATCCCCGGACACACAGACCGCAAACACACACCCCACACACACCAACACCACACCCTACACACCCCCACACCCTACACACAACCCCACACCGACCCACACAATCCCCCACACCCAACCCATACTCCCCAAACACCTCAAACCCACTACACACCCCCCACCCATACCGACACCCCACAAACATCCCACACACACCCCTCCCACACAGACACGTGTATACATACAACATGCACAGACACGCCACACACATCCTCTGAACCCCACACCGCTCCACACACCCGCCCCCACACAGGCACACCCCCCCACGCACGCACACACACACACACACACACCCCACAACACCACACCAATTCTGAGCTCAGCAGCGTGAAAAATCATCTCCCTTTGGTTGGGAGGCCGAGGCGGCCGGATCACTTGAGGTCAGGAGTTCGAGACCAGCCTGACCAACGAGGTGAAACCCCATCTCTACTAAAAATACAAAAATTATCCTGGGGCGCTGGGGGGCGCCCGTAGTCCCAGCTACTCGGGAGGCTGAGGCAGGAGAATCGCTTGAACCCGGGAGGAGGAGGTTACACTGAGCCGAGATGGCCCCACTGCAGTCCAGCCTGGGCGACAGAGCCAAATTCCGTCCCCAAAAATAATAATAGTCGACGTCCCCAGTTAGGGCTAAATACCCCAAATCCCATTCACCCCGCCCTGGTAATTTTTTCATGTTTAGTAGAGTCTGCGTTTCCCCACGTTGGCCGGGCTGGTCTCGAACTCCCGACCTCAGGCGATCCTCCCCCCTCAGCCTCCCGACACGTGCCCAGCTCACCTGTCCGTCCTTCTGCTTCAGAAGCGCTGCCACGTAAACTGATGGGGAAAGACGGGCCCGGCTGTTCCCTTAGAAGGCGGACTGGAGGCCGGGGGCGGAGGCTCACGCCTGTGATCCCAGCACTCTGGGAGGGCGGGGCGGGCGGATCACCTGAGGTCAGGAGTTCGAGGCCAGCCTGACCACCACGGAGAAACCCCGTCTCTACTAAAAACACAAAATTAGGCCAGACAACGTGGCACACGCCTGTGATCCCAGCACTTTGGGAGGCCGGGGCGGGTGGATCACCTGAGGTCGGGAGTTCGAGACCAGCCGGACCACCACGGAGAAACCCCGTCTCTACTAAAAATACAAAACATCAGGGGGGCGTGGTGGGCAGCGCCTGTAACCCCAGCTACTAGGGAGGCTGAGGCAGGAGAATCGCTTGAACCCGGAGGCTGAGGTTGCCGTGAGTCACATGGCACCATCGCGCTGCAGCCTGGGCAACAAGAACTAGGTTTTAAAGAATGAAAACGAGGCCGGGCGTGGTGGCTCCCGCCTGTCATCCAAGCACTTTGGAGGCCGAGGCGGGCGATCACCTGAGGTCAGGAGTTCGAGACCAGCCTGACCAGCATGGAGGAAACCCGTCTTTAAAAATCAAAATCAAAATAAAATAAAATAAAAAAGGTAGCGTTTGGAGCAAGTAGAGATTCAGACGCCACCTGAGATAAAACGAAAATCCCAGGTGAATGTAAACGAACCAGGTGCCTCTTTCTCGCAGCTGATCTTAAACCAATGAGGAGCTTCTTTCACAGGAGGAAAAGGGGGGGCCGTTTTCTCCGAGGCGCAGGCTGCAGTCACCTGTCCCTTCTGGAAACTTCAGGCTGAAAGTGCCCCCATTGTCCCCTCCAATCCAGGCCCTGGAGGGCAGTCCGGTGGGTCGTTAGCAGCTGGGATAGCGGGTCCTACAAGGAGGGGTTTTAGCAGCCAGTCCTCAGATACCAAAATGCCCCCGAGTTTCCCGCAGACGCTTCCAGAACGTACCAAGCACGGCCGACTTCCTCCGGGCGCGGTGGGTCACGTGTGTCACCAAAGCACTTTGGGAGGTCGAGGCGGGCGGATCACAAGGTCAGGAGTTCGAGACCAGCCTGGACAGCAAGATGCAACCTCGTCTCTACTAAAAATACAAAAACCAGCCGGGCCTGGGGGTGCAAACCTGTCATCCCAGCTACTCGGGAGGCTGAGGCAGGAGGACGGCTTGAACCCGGGAGGCGGAGGCTGCAGGGAGCCGAGATCGCGCCCCTGCCCTGCAGCCTGGGTGACAGAGTGACACAGTCTTAAAATAAATTAATTAATTAATAAAAACGCGGGACCTCCCGGAGACCTCCTGGGGAGGGCTGGGGCTGCACACCACGTGTAACCGTTTGTGGGAAGGTCCTCCGGGTGGGCTGGTCTCACTTTCGGGGGGCCCCACTTTCATCTTCCAGGGGGGCCACCCTCATCTTCCAGGCACCTCACAGGCCGGCCCCTGCCCCCCCTCAGAGCTCCCCCACCGCAGGAGCTCCCCGGGCTGGACTCGGCCTCCCTGGATCCCATCCAAGCCCCCCAGGCAGCAGTGAAGACCCTCAGGGCCGGACTCCAGCCTCCAGTGTAGACTCAGGGACCCCTGGGCTGGACTCCAGGCCCGAGGCAGACGCGGGGAGTCCTGGGCGCCGTCCGGGACCCGCAGAGCAGGACTCAAGACCCCAAGGCAGACTGGGGGACCCCTGACCGGCGTCCTGGACCCCCAGGGCAAGACTCGAGCCCCCAAAGCAGACGCGTGGACCCCCCGACCGGCGTCCAGGACCCCAGAGTGAGTCTCGAACCCCCAAAGCAGACGTAGAGAGTCCTTAGATGTGGCCGGGACCCCCAGGGCGAGACTCGAGCCCCCAAGGCAAACTTGGGGACCCCTGGGCACCATCTGGAACCCTCAGGACGACATTCAAACCCCCAAAAGAGACGTGAGGACCCCGGGCAGGGTGTGGGACCCCCGAGGGGGTGCTGTAGCCCCCAAGGCAGACGCGGGGGAATCGCGGGCAGCATCCACGACCCGCCGAGCTGGACTCAGGCCCCCAAGACAGACATGGGGACCCCCATCGCACGACTCGAGTCCCCAAGACAAACGTAGGGACTCCCTGGGCGCGACTCAAGCCCCCAGGAAAGACGTGGTGTCCCCTGAACGGCGTCCGGACCCCCCGGGCGGGACTCGAGCCCCCAAGACAGACGTGGGGACCCCTGAACGGCGTCCGGACCCCCAGGACGGGACTGGAGCCCCCAAGGCAAACGCGGGGCCCCCCCCGGATGGTGTCCCAGACACCCAGCGCGCGACTCAATCCACAAAGACAGACGTGAGGACCCCTGGGCGGCGTCCGGGACCCCCAGAGCTGGACTCGAGCGCGCGACAGACGCGGGGTCCCCAGAGCAGCGGTGGGGACGGTGCAATGGCCCTTGAACCCTCCCAACCCGCGCGGGACGTGAGCGAGGGCTCGGTGGGTAACGGCAGCGCCATCGAGAACCGGGATCCGGCGCCCACCGAGGGGGCGACTGCAGCTGGCGCGGGGTCCTGCGGGAACAGCCCACGCGGAACAAAAAGCGGCTCGGCCCCGCCTCCCCGCCTGCGGCACACGCCAATCACAAGCACGTGACGCGGAACGACCAATGAGGAGAACGCCCTGTGCCGGGGAGTGGCGCTGGCGAGCCCGCCCTGGCCACACGCCAATCAAAAAGCTGCCCGGCCCCGCCTTCCCCGCCTGCGGCACGCGCCAATCATCAGCACGTGACACGGGATGAGCAGTGAGGAGCACGCTCCGTGCCGGGGCGTGGCGCTGGGGAGCCGCCGCGGCCGCACGCCAATCACCAGCACGTGATACGGAATCACCAATGAGAAGCACGACCCGTGCCAGGGCGTGGCGCTGGGGAGTCCGTCCCGGCCGCACGCCAATCACGAGCACGTGACGAGGAGCGGCCCGTCGGCAGCCCCGCCCCATCGCGCAGCCGCTGGACGCGCCATGTGGGCCCTGCGGGCCGCCATACGCCGGCGGCCTGGGCTCTCCCATATCTTCCGAGGCCGCCCGGCACCGAAGGCACCCGCGCCATCCTGCCCCGCTCGCGGTCTCGCCGCTGTTGGTCGCGGGGGCCCCGTGAATCTGGAGGGGCCATGGGGCGGAGGGCGGGGCCTACGGGCGGACGGAGGCCGGAGCTGCCCGAGAGAGGACGAGGAGGAACCGGAAGACGCGGACGACGACGCAGAGGAGGAGCTGCTGCAGAGGGAGCCTCTGCTACCGGCGGGGACGCAGCGCGTGTGTCTGGTCCACCCCGATATCAAGTGGGGCCCAGGGAAGCCGCAAATGACGCGAGGTGACCGCGGCGGAGGTTGCAGGGGAGAAACAGGAGCTGGCGATCTGGGGGCGGGTCCCTGCGGGGTAGGTCTCATTGGTGGAGGCGCAGGGGCGGGGCGCTGAGGGGACGATCTCATGGGTGGAAATTCAGGGCGGGGCTCTGGGTACAAGCTTATTGGTGGAGGCGCAGGGGCGGGGCTCTGACCAAAGACTCAGGTGGTGACCCAGGGGTTGGTGCTCTGAGGGGAAGATCTCAAGTGGCGTCGTAGGGGGCGGGGCTTCAGGGGGCGAGCCTCTGAGGAGAGGATCTGATGGGTGGAGATGCAAGGGCGTGGCTCTGAAGGGGCGGAGCTCTGGGGAAGCTTTCGGATGGTGATGCGGGGCGAGGCTCTGAGGGGAGGATTTCATAGATGGAGGTGCATGGGCGGGGCTTCGGGGGAGGAGCTTATGGTGAAAGGGCGGGGCTTACGGGGAGGATCTCATAAGTAGACGTGCGTGGGCGGGGCTTCGGGGGGAGGAACCCACGTGGTGAAAGGGCTGGAGCGGAACTTATAGGGAGAAGCCCCTGGGGTGGGGTGGGGTGGGCCGGGCCTTGGTTATGAGACCTCGTTTCTCTTGCCCCGGGTTCGAGGTAGGCACCGTGTTTTTGGGCTCAGGGAAGGGAGGGTGCCAAGCAGAGCATCAGTGTTTAGTCCCCCGCCCCAGTGCCCCAGGACGAAATCCAAATCCCTGAGTCACTGAACGTGTCAGAGTCTCAAGAATGTTGACGTCTTCCGTGGAAACCCCTGTAGCCGATGAGCTGTTCTCCTTCATGAGTATTTTCCAAAATGGGCAACTCTTGGGACAGCGGAAGCCCCCAACTGCTCAGAACAGCGGCGCCCAGATCTCCTGCCTCTCCCCTCCACCCTGCCCGTGGTTCGAGTCATCCCTGAGCACCCCCAGCTCCCCAGTTCCCTGCTGCGTCCGTCTGGACCCCAAATCTTATATAAGGCAGGGTGGGGAGCCCTCATGTCCCGTGGGGGCTGCAGCGTCCTTCCCCGGCTAGATGCCTACTTAGAGGTCAAGGCCAGGAGGAGGCCACCCGGGGCAGGTATGGACGGGGCCCCAGGCCTACCCCAAATGGAGGTGTCCCTCACGGTGGCCCTTGTGTCCCCGCAGCTGAGTGGCAGGTAGCAGAGGCCACAGCCCTGGTGCACACGCTGGACGGCTGGTCCGTGGTGCAGACGATGGTCGTGTCCACCAAAACCCCGGACAAGAAGCTCGTGTTTGGCAAAGGGAACTTTGACCACCTGACAGGTGAGTCCGTCCACACCTGCCCCCTCCCCAAACCTCCTTTCCCGTCCGATGCTCCCGAGAACATTCAACCCAGAGGCCTGGAAGGACGGGGGTCTCGCTGGGGGAGAGGGGAAGCGGCCCCATGAGTGGGTGATCCAGGCGAGCTGGGAGCCCACGTCAGGAGGAGCCGGAGGGTTGGGAGGCCGGACTGTGTCCCCCACACTACGCGCTCTGTTAGCGTGGGGTCCTGCGTGGGGCCCAGTGCTTCCAGGTTTTTGACCGTCCGGCTTACAGTGCAGAGTGGGAAAGACCCTACTAACTGCTACTAACTAGCCGAGGTGGGAGTCTGCTTCCCTGCCCGACTCAGAGGCATCTCAGCCGGGCTGGGATGTGTTCACCATGTCTCTGTGTGTGTCTGGCCCACCGTGTGTTCACCGTGTGTGTGTGTGTGTGTGTCCCCACTGCGATGTGTTCAGCGTGTGTCTGTCTGTCCCTGTCGGGATGTGTTTGTCGTGTGTGTGTGTGTGTGTGTGTGTGTCCCCACTGCGATGTGTTCAGCGTGTGTGTCTGTCTGTCCCTGTCGGGATGTGTTTGCCGTGTGTGTGTGTGTGTGTGTGTGTGATGTGTGTGTCCCTGTTGGGATGTGTTCGTGTGTGTGTCCCCACTGGGATGTGTTCCCCGTGTGTGTGTGTGTGTGTGTGCGCGCGTGTCTGAGAGACGTGTGTGTTCCTGTTGGGATGTGTTTACCTTGTGTGTGTCCCCCTGGGATGTGTTCCGTGTGTGCGTCTGTGTGTTCCCCATATGTGTGTGTGCGAGATGTGTGTGTCCCTGTTGGGATGTGTTTACCTTGTGTGTGTGTGTGTGTCCCTGGGATATGTTCCCCGTGTGTGTGTGTGTGAGATGTGTGTGTCCCCATGGGAAGTGTTCCGTGTGTGTGTCCTGATCCCCATGTGTGTGTGTGCGTGTGAGATGTGTGTACCTGTTGGGATGTGTTTACCTTGTGTGTCCCCCTGGGAAGTGTTCCGTGTGTGTGTGTGTGTGTGTGTGTGTGTGTCCCTGGGATGTGTTCCCCATGTGTGCGTGTGTGAGGTGTGTGTCCCTGTTGGGATGTGTTTACCTTGTGTGTCCCCCTGAGATGTGTTCGTGTGTGTCCCCACTGGGATGCGTTCCCCATGTGTGTGTGCATGTGTGAGATGTGTGTGTCCCTGTTGGGATGTGTTTACCTTGTGTGTGTGTCTGCACTGCGATGTGTTCACCGTGTACACACCTGTGTACGTGAAACACACACCCCTAGAGACAGACCCCTCCGACGCTGATTTCCTGGATCCTGCGTCTGGGGCTCAGGAAGTCGGGGACGTCCGTGAACTGCGCCCTCCACGGCGCACCCCGCAAAGGGCCTCGTGGCTCGTCCCGCAGTGCACAGGCCTGGACGGACGGCCGCTGACGAGACCCCCACTTTCTTTAGAGAGGATCCGACGATCTCCGGACATCACGTGCGTCTTCCTGAATGTGGAGAGGATGGCAGCCCCGAGCAAGGTATCCCAGGTTTACTGTTTGCTCCCACGCTCCACGCGGTGAAGGAGTGGACGCCAGAGCATCCCACCAGGCAGGGGCCACATGGGGTCATAGTGGCTTGAAGGCATGGTGGAACGTCCTCCTCCCTATGAGGCTGGCCAACAGGGCCTGGCCTTCCCCTGTGTCTTCTCATTTGCTCTCTCCTTTTTTTTTTTGACAGAGAGTGTCACTCTGTCACTCAAGCTGGACTGCAGTGTCACCACGATCTCGGCTCACTGCGACCTCCACCCCCCTCCCCGGGTTCCAGCGATTCTCCTGCCTCGGCCTCCCGAGTAGCTAGGATGACAGGCGCCCGACCACACCCAGCTAATTTTTGTATTTTTAGCAGAGATGGCATTTCAGTATTTTGGCCAGGCTGGTCTCGAACTCCTGATCTCAGGCGATCCGCCCGCCTCGTCCTCCCAAAGTGCTGGGATTGCAGGCGTGAGCCGCCGTGCCTGGCTCACTCTCTCCTTCTCTAGAAAGAACTGGAAGCCGCCTGGGGCGTGGAGGTGTTTGACCGCTTCACTGTCGTCCTGCACATTTTCCGCTGCAACGCCCGCACGAAGGAGGCCCGGCTGCAGGTGGCCCTGGCAGAGCTCCCGCTCCTCAGGTACCGCGGGACGCCCAGGCCAACCATCACAGCCACTCTGCAGGCCCTCCGTTCCGTACTCAAATGTGTGCTGCTTCTGGGGCTATATGACAGTTAGAAGAGCACTCTGGGGGTGCTCTCTCCCCACCCCACCCTGCTCCCCCTAGGTAGGTCCCCTCAGCCTGGGATACTCCTCACAACGCATGAGCTACACGCCCAGTGGGGCCCCAACACCAGTGCCTCATTTCCACCCGGAGGCCCCGCTAATTCACAGGTTCTGGGCTTTAGGATGTGGACTGATCTTTCTAGGGGCTGCTGTTGAATACCCTATGGTTGTATCCACTTCCCTCTGGAGGCTGTAGGGAAGGCCCCTTCCTGCCTCTCCCAGCTCCCAGGGGCGCCAGCTGTCCCTGGCTTGAGGCCACATCACTGCAGTGTCCGCCTCCATCTCCATATAGGTTCCTCGTCTGTGTCCGAGTCTCTTGTTGTCTCTTAGAAGGACATTTGTCACTGGATTTAAGTCTTTCCCTCATCTACGGTGACCTCATTTCCAGATCCTTAACTAATTACATTTGCAGAGACCTTATTTCTAAATAACGTCCCATTCGCAAGTCCTGGGAAACAAGACATCTATTTGGGGCATCACTATTTAACCCAGTAAAATGGAATCATCCAGCTCCCTCCAGAAGCTCTCGGGGAGGACCCTTCCTGCGTATCCCAGCTCCTAGGGTGCCAGGTGTCCTGGGCTTGCGGCCTCCTTCACCTTCACCTCCACCTCGACCTCTGCTGAGACGGAGAGAGCGTCCCTGGAGAGTGAACCCCTCCTGTTCCCACGACAGGTCGAACCTGCAAAGGGACGTCGCCCACCTTCACCGAGGAGGATCCGGCTCCCGCTACATCATGGGGTCAGGTAACTCTGGCCGGGTGCGGCGCCCCAGGGCGTCCTGAGGACGCGGTTGTCGGCAGCGGCCCTGAAGGATTCCGACAGGGCGGGGGCCGGCTGGGGGCTCCGTGTCCTGGTCATGTCTGAGGAGAGAGGAGATGGTGGTGGTTTTGTGAGGTTTTGCCGACATAAGTAGCCCCAAAGTGGGTACTGAAACAGCAGAAATCCATGCACACCCATCCTGGAGGCCAAAAGCCTCCGGAGGCTCCTTCTGCATCTCCCAGCTCCTGGGGGCGCCAGGTCTCCCTGGCTTGTGGCCACATCACTCCAGCCTCTGCCGTTCAAGGAGGACACGGATCTTTGCATCCAGGCACAACCCCAACCTAGGATGATATCTTGAGTTTGTGCAAAGACAGTATTTCCAAATCAGGTCCCATTCCCAGGTTCTGGGACTTAGGATGCCAAAGGGGCCCCATTGAGGCCCCTCACGATGATGTCCCGGCCGTGCCCCGCTTAGAAGCTTCTGTAGTGTTCAAGCCTTTTTCTTTTTGAGATGGAGTCTGGCTCTTGCCCAGGCTGGAGTGCAGTGGCACGATCTCAGCTCACCGCAACCTCTGCCTCCCGGGTTCAAGCAGTTCTCCAGCCTCAGCCTCCCGAGTAGCTGGGATTACAGGTGTCCGCCACCACGCCCGGCTAATTTTTGTATCTTTAGTATAGATGGGGTTTCCCCATGTTGGCCAGGCTGCTCTCGAACTCCTGACCTCATGATCCGCCCGCCTCGACCTCCCAAAGTGCCAGATGACAGGTGTGAGCCACCGCGCCCGGCCAAGCAAAGCCCTCCCTCAGGGAAAAGGCCAGTGTTGGGGCCACTGCTGGGAACGCGGCCGGGCCCCTAAACGCTGAAGCAGCAGGAGCAGCCCCCACGGACCCTCAGTGGCACTGCCCGCCCCTGCGCCTTTCCTGCCCTGGCTCACCGCCCCGCCGTTTTTTGGGTGTTTTTAGGAGAATCGTTCATGCAGCTGCAGCAGCGTCTCCTGAAAGAGAAGGAGGCCAAGATCAGGAAGGCCCTGGACGGGCTTCGGAAGAAGAGGCACCTGCTGCGGCGGCAGCGCACAAGGCGCGAGTTCCCCGTGGTCTCCGTGGTGGGGTACACCAACTGTGGTGAGGACGTGTCCAGGGGCGGGGGTTCCGTGGTCTCCGTGGTGGGGTACACCAACTGTGGTGAGGACGTGTCCAGGGGCGGGGGTTCCGTGGTCTCCGTGGTGGGGTACACCAACTGTGGTGAGGACGTGTCCAGGGGCGGGGGTTCCGTGGTCTCCGTGGTGGGGTACACCAACTGTGGTGAGGACGTGTCCAGGGGAGGGGGTTCCGTGGTCTCCGTGGTGGGGTACACCAACTGTGGTGAGGACGTGTCCAGGGGCGGGGGTTCCGTGGTCTCCGTGGTGGGGTACACCAACTGTGGCGAGGACGTGTCCAGGGGAGGGGGTTCCGTGGTCTCCGTGGTGGGGTACACCAACTGTGGTGAGGACGTGTCCAGGGGCGGGGGTTCCGTGGTCTCCGTGGTGGGGTACACCAACTGTGGCGAGGACGTGTCCAGGGGCGGGGGTTCCGTGGTCTCCGTGGTGGGGTACACCAACTGTGGCGAGGACGTGTCCAGGGGCGGGGGTTCCGTGGTCTCCGTGGTGGGGTACACCAACTGTGGCGAGGACGTGTCCAGGGGTGGGGGTTCCGTGGTCTCCGTGTGGGGTACACCAACTGTGGTGAGGACGTGTCCAGGGGCGGGGGTTCCGTGGTCTCCGTGGTGGGTACACCAACTGTGGTGAGGACTTGCACAGGGAGGGGGCTCCCCATGGTGCATACACCATGTCTGGTGAGGACTCACCCGGGGAAAGGGGGTCCTGTGGTCTCCGTGGTGGGTACAGCAGCTGTGGTCACAATGCCATGTACCCCATCCTCCCATCCACAGCACCACCATCCCGTCCACACACCCACCTGTCCACACCACCATCTCTGTCCATCTACACCATCCTCCTGTCCACACACCCACCTGTCTACACCACTATCTCTGTCCACCTACACCATCCTCCTGTCCACACACCCACCTGTCTACACCACCATCCCTGTCCATCTACACCATCCTCCTGTCCACAGCACCACCATCCCATCCACACACCCACCTGTCCACACCACCATCTCTGTCCATCTACACCATCCTCCCGTCCACACACCCACCTGTCCACACCACCATCTCTGTCCATCTACACCATCCTCCCGTCCACACCACCACCACCCCGTCCTCACCATCACCTCCCTCCATCTGCACCATCTTCCCATCCACCACCATCTGAGGCTCACCTGTCTACACCACCAGCTCCCGTGTCTACACGGCGGCCCTGCTGCATGCAGTCTGAGAGCGGCCGCAGTGACTCAGTCCCGCATGTCGTGTGTGGCCCCAGGGAGCTCGGGGACCTGTCACCCGGGGTGCAGCCGCCCGAGGGTGCTGTGATCTCCACTCCGAGGGCCCGGGTGTGGCTCTGGGGTTTGGCACCCACGGCCCCCCGCACCGCTGACCTCCACGCCCTCCCAGGGAAGACCACGCTGATCAAGGCGCTGACGGGAGACACCGCCCTGCAGCCGCGGGACCAGCTGTTTGCCACCCTGGACGTCACGGCCCACGCAGGCACGCTGCCCTCACGCCTCACCGTCCTGTACGTGGACACCATTGGGTTCTTGTCGCAGCTGCCACACGGCCTCATTGAGTCCTTCTCCGCCACCCTGGAAGACGTGGCCCACTCGGTGAGTCAGGGCTGCGGGGGGCCGGGGTCTCGGACACGCACTGAGACAGGGACCGGGGTCTCGGACCCCACTTGAACCAAGGCCCGGCCCTCAGTCGCCCACTCAGCCTAGGGGCAGGGTTCTGAGACACCCACTCAGCCCACTGGCCAGGCTCTCGGACGCCGGCTCGGACCAGGGCCCAGGCTCTGGGACTCCTGCGACACTCGGTCCATAGTAACAAGTGCGTCCTCGGCCTCAGACTTAGTGTCCCCCAAGCGCCCCTTGTCCCCGGGGCAGAGGCTGAGCAGTGGCCCCGGCTCAGGCCTCTCATCACGGCACTTTGGGAGGCCGAGGCGGGTGGATCATTTGACGTCAGGGGTTCGAGACCAGCCTGGCCAGCACAGTGAAACCGTCTCTGCTAAAAATAGAAAAAGTGGCCGGGCGTGGTGGCGGGCGCCTGTCGTCCCACCCACTGGGGAGGTTGAGGCAGGAGACTCGCCGGAACCCGGGAGGCGGAGGTTGCGGCGAGCCGAGGTCGCGCCATCGCACTCCAGCCGGGGCGAGAAAGCCTGGTGGGTTGGGGCTCGGACTGTACTCCCGGCCCTCGTAGGACCTGATCCTGCACGTGAGGGACGTCAGCCACCCCGAGGCGGAGCTCCAGAAAGCCAGCGTCGTGTCCACGCTGCGTGGCCTGCAGCTGCCCGCCCCGCTGCTGGACTCCATGCTGGAGGTTCACAACAAAGTGGACCTCGTGCCCGGGTGAGTCCGGCCCTGGCGCCCGCACGCCTCTCACGCCTTCCCCTGCGGGCGCTGGGCACGCCGCCCTCGTGTGAACCGCTGACCGCCGGCACGCAGGCCGAGGCAGGGAGAACCGCTTGAGCCCGGGAGGCAGATGTGGCTGCCCCAGGCCGTGTCTTGCGGGCAGCTGAGTCCCGGGGACCCCGTTTTCCACAAAGGTCTCCTTCCCCTGCATATGCTGAAGCCACGTGGGGAGATGCCCCCTCTCCTCCTCTGAACCTCAGTGGTGACACGGAGGACGCCGGGAGCTTCCCCAGGTTGTGTGCCCCGGGCAGCGGACTCTGGGACCCCTGGTTTTGCCAATCATCTCCTCCCTGCACATGCTGCAGCCACGTGGGAAGACGCCCGCTTTCCCTGTGTGACCTGGTCACACACGGGACACCGGGACCTTCCCCACCCTTGCAGGTACCACCCCACGGAACCGAACGTCCTGCCCGTGTCTGCCCTGCTGGGGCACGGGCTCCAGGAGCTGAAGGCTGAGCTCGACGCGGCGGTGTTGAAGGCCACGGGGAGACAGGTCCTCACGCTCCGCGTCCGGCTGGCCGGGGCCCAGCTCAGGTGAGTGGCAGCCTCCCGGGGCGGGAGGGTGAACTCTGTCCTGCCGGCGAGTTTCTGGCTCAGAAAGGGGCTCCCTGGGGGAGCAGAAGGAGCTGTGGGGTCCCGGAGAGCTTTACGATGCAGAGACGAGGTGAGACGTTTCTGAATGGGTTCACAGCAAATGTGTATTGGGGAGTCAGTGTGCATACAGCAGGCGCCTAATCTGTGCTCGCCGACACCCAAAGGCGAGAGGACTCAGTCGGTCGTCCAGGCTGGAGAGCAGTGGCGCGATCTCGGCTCACAGCAACCTCCGCCTCCCGGGTTCAAGTGATTCTCCAGCCGGACACAGAGGCTCACAGCTGTAACCCCGAGACTCAGGGAGGCCGAGGCAGGAGGCAGGAGGAGTCCTCACCTGAGCTGAGGACTTTGAGGCCAGCCTGAGCAAGAGATTGGGATCCCCATCCCTACAAAAAAATTTTAAAAAATGACATCACATGCAATGGCTGACACCTGTCATCCCAGCGCTTTGGGAGGCCGAGGCAGGTGGATCACTTGAGGTCGGGAGTTCGAGACCAGCCCGGCCAACGTGGTGAAACCCGGTCTCTACTAAAAATACAAATGTTAGCCGTGTGTGGTGGCGCACGCCTGTAGTCCCAGCTACTCGGGAGGCTGAGGTGGGAGAATCGCTTGAACCCGGGAGGTTGAATCACCCCAACCGCACTCCAGCCTGGGGCAACACTCTGTCTCAAAAAACAAACGCAGCTCTGATCAACGAATGGTTTGCACTAAGCTTTTTTTATTATTTTTTTTTTGAGACGGAGTTTCGCTCTTGTTACCCAGGCTGGAGTGCAATGGCGCGATCTCGGCTCACCGCAACCTCCGCCTCCTGGGTTCAGGCAATTCCCCTCCCTCAGCCTCCTCAGTAGCTGGGATTACAGGCACGCACCACCGTGCCCAGCTAATTTTTTGTATCTTTAGTAGAGACGGGGTTTCACCATGTTGACCTGGATGGTCTCGATCTCTTGACCTCGTGATCCACCCGCCTCGGCCTCCCAAAGTGCTGCGATGACAGGTGTGAGCCACCGCGCCCGGCCCTTAATTTTTTTTTTTAGACAGAGTCTGGCTCTGTCCCCCAGGCTGGAGTGCAGTGGCGTGACCTCAGTTCACTGCAACCTCCGCCTCCGGGGTTCAAGCGATTCTCCCGCCTCAGCCTCCCGAGTAGCTGGGATTACAGGCACGCGCCACCAATCCCGGCTAATTTTTTTTTGTATTTTTAGTAGAGACGGGGTTTCACCATGTTGGCCAGGCTGGTCTTGAACTCCTGACCTTGTGATCCACCTGCCTCGGCCTCCCAGAGTGCTGGGATTACAGTCCTGAGCCACCATGCCCGGCCCTCTTGGTTTTTTTTTTTGGTGGGGAGGACACAGTCTTGGTCTGTCGCCCAGTCAGGAGTTCACTGGCAGGATCTCGGCTCACCACAACCTCCGCCTCCTGGGTTCAGGCAATTCTCCTGCCTCAGCCTCCCGAGTAGCTGGGATTACAGGCACGCGCCACCGTGCCCAGCTAATTTTTTGTATTTTCAGTAGAGACGGGGTTTCACCATGTTGACCAGGATGGTCTCCATCTCTTGACCTCGTGATCCACCCGCCTCGGCCTCCCAAAGTGCTGGGATTACAGGCGTGAGGCCACCGCGCCCGGCCTGGGCTGAGCTCTCTTTAGCATAATTATTGTGAAACTCACCGAATACTTACGGGTTCTGCTTTTCCACACGACGCGCCTCCGTCCCCAGCTGGCTGCATAAGGAGGCCACGGTCCAGCAGGTGGACGTGATCCCCGAGGACGGAGCAGCCGACGTCAGGGTCATCATCAGCCACTCGGCCTACGGCAGATTCCGGAAGCTCTTTCCAGGATGAGCGGAACCCCGAGGAGGCCTGGGGTGCGGTGGCAGGACTGTGGGGTCCCCTTTGTCAGGTTCTGTGTCCCAGGCGCTCGCTGGATGACCACGGGGGCTGGTGGCACGCTCACGGCTGCTCCGAGGCGGGCCTCCCCAGAGTCCACGCCACACAATGCCACTGGGCCCTCAGTGCGTGCCGTGAACCGCTGTCCCCCGGAATGTTCCGGCACCAGGACACGAACCTGTGTTTGTGCCTCTGTGAGCAGCATTTCCGGCCTCTCCTGCCTCCGCTGTGAGCCGTGGCCCTCGTGGGCACACGTGGCCCCTCCGCCCGGCTGTCTGTGTTCACAGATGGGCCTCGTGGCCCACGGCCGTGCTGGTGACATGACTAAAAACCAGGCCCCTGGCGGCCCAGAGAACCCGTCCACAAAAGCATAAGGGGAAGAAAAGAGTTCTATTAATGACGCTTCGAAGCAGACCATCCGCTGACAGACGCAGAGAGAGAATTTCACCCGCGCGAGGCCAGGCCGTACAGACCAGCCTGCCCAACGTGGCAGAACCCCGCGTGGCCATGCAGCACACCCTTCTCCGTCCACAGGAAACAAAACACTCTCTGTCCCCCAGGCTGGAGTGCAGGGGTGGGATCTCTGCTCACTGCAGCCTCCGCCTCCCGCATCCAAGGGATTCTCCCGCCTCAGCCTCCCCAGTAGCTGGGACTACAGGCGCCCGCCGCCACACCCAGCTAATTTTTGTATTTACAGTAGAGACGGGGTTTCACCATGTTGGCCAGGCTGGTCTCGAACTCCTGACCTCAGGTGATCTGCCCGCCTCAGCCTCCCAAAGCACTGGGTTTACAGGCGTGAGCCACCATGCCCAGCCTCACAACTTAATTTTTTTAAAAACTCTGACCTGAAAAAGATGCCCAATGAATTGACTTTATTTTTTTTTGGGACAGTCTCCGAGGCTGGAGTGCAATGGTGCGATCTCGGCTCACTGTAACCTCCACCTCCTGGGTTCAAGCATTTCTGCCTCAGCCTCCCCAGTAGCTGGGATTACAGGCGCCCACCACCACACCTGGCTAATTTTTGTTATTTTCAGTAGAGACGGGGTTTCTCGACGTTGGCCAGGCTGGCCTCGAACTCCTGACCTCGTGATCCGCCCGCCTCGGCCTCCCAAAGTGCTAGGGATTCCAGGCCTGAGCCACAGCCCCTAGATGTTTGTTTTTAAAGGCAGACTCTCATTCTGTCGCCCAGGCTGGAGTGCAGTGGCGCAATCTCAGCTCACCGTAACCTCCGCCTCCCGGGTTCAAGCGATTCTCCTGCCTCAGCCTCCCGAGTAGCTGGGATTCCAGGTGCCCGCCACCTCCCAGCTCGTTTTTTTTTTTTTTTTTTTTTTTGTATTTGTAGTAAAGACGGGGTTTCCCCATGCTGGCCAGGCTGGCCTCGAACTCCTGACCTCATGATCCGCCCGCCTCGGCCTCCCAAAGTGCTGGGGATGACAGGGCTGAGCCACCGCGTCCGGCCCCGAATGAACGTTTTCCAAAGATGCCTCCCGCGTCCTGTCCTGAAATCCAAATACTCCTTGGCTGCGTACGTGGTAATAAAATTCACACGCGCATTTCACTTTAATTTCGTTCGTTTATTTAAATGATCTGTGTGAATTCCCTGACTGTGCGGAAGAGCTGCCGACAGAGACCCCGGCGTTTCAGGATGGGAATTCGGAGCCGATGGAGGTCGGGGAGGTCACCTGTCACTTCTTCATTCATGTCTGAGGGACGTAGTCGTGGGGGGAGGTGGCCGTGGGTATGGCCGATGAGTACGTCTTTCTTTGTGTGTGTTTTTATTTTTTAAAAGGCGTTTTACTCTTGCTGCCCAGGTTGGAGTCCAGTGATGCGATCTCTGCCCCCTGCAGCCTCCGCCTCCCGGGTTCAAGCGATTCTCCTGCCTCAGCCTCCCGAGTAGCTGGGATGACAGGCGTCCGCACCAAGCCCAGATAATTCTTTTGTATGTTTAGTAGAGATGGGGTTGCCGGGCGCGGTGGCTCACGCCTGTCATCCCAGCACTGTGGGAGGCCGAGGCGGATGGATCACGAGGTCAAGAGATCGAGACCATCCCGGTCAACATGGCGAAACCCCGTCTCTACTAAAAATACAAAAAATTAGCTGGGCATGGTGGCGCGTGCCTGTAATCCCAGCTACTCAGGAGGCTGAGGCAGGAGAATTGCCTGAACCCAGGAGGCGGAGGTTGCGGTGAGCCGAGATCGCGCCATTGCACTCCAGCCTCGGTGACAAGAGCGAAACTCTGTCTCAAAAAAAAAAAAAAAAAAACAAATTTTTCCAGACCATTCCCCAGAGAAGAGGCTGCCACCCACACGGGCCACAAGCGTTTCCACACGACGCAGAAGCAAGGCTGCGACACGACTTGGGGTTCGTGCCTGTGAACAGTTCCGTGTCCTCTGCTCCACGGGGCAGCCTCCGGTGGCCTCATACCCAGCCAGGAATGATTTCGATCCAGGAAAATAACTGGGTTGAGGCCGGGTGTGGTGACCCATGACTGTGAACCCAGCACTTTGGGAGGCCGAGGCAGGTGGATCACGAGGTCAGGAGTTCGAGACCGGCCTGGCCAATACAGCGAGATCTCGCCTCTACTAAAAATACAAAAAAATTAGCTGGGCGTGGTGGCGCGCGCCCGTAATTACAGCTACTGTGAAGTAGCTGAGGCAGGAGAATGGCTTGAACCCGGAAGGCGGAGGTTGTGAGTGGAGATCGCGCCATTGCACTCCAGCCCTGGGCGACAGAGCGAGACTCCGTCTCAAAAATACATAAATACATTTTAAAAAGAAACGCCACGTCTACTAAAAACACAAAAAGTCCTCCGGGCGTGGTGGCGGACCCCTGTGATCCCGGCTGCTTGGGAGGGTGACGCACCAGAATCGCTTGAACCCAGGAGGCGGGGGCTGCGGTGAGCCGAGATGGCAACCGGACGAGACTCCATCTCAAACACAATAATAATAATAATAAATCTGCTGGGTGTGGGGGTGTGCACCTGTCGTCCCAGCTACGCGGGAGGCTGAGGGGACAGGATCGCTTCATCCCAGGAGGTTGAGGCTGAGTGAACCCTGATTGCACCACTGCACTCCAGCCTGGGCAACAGAGCAAGACCCTGTCCCTAAAAATAACTGCCAGAAACACCGAGCTGGGTGGGCGCGGTCCGTCACGCCTCTAATCCTAACATTCGGGAGGCTGAAGTTGGGCGGATCACCTGACGTGGTGAAAAATGTAAAAATTAGCCAGGCGTCGGGGTGGCAGGTGCCTGGAATCCCGGCTACTCGGGAGGCTGAGGGAGGAGAATCGCTTGAACCCGGGAGGCGGAGGAGGCGGTGAGCCGAGGTCGCGCCACCGCACTCCAGCCCGGGCGACAGAGTGAGACTCTGTCTCAGAAAAGGAAATACTGCCTTGGTGTGTGGGGGCTTGCCAAGGGGGTTGCTGCCTTGCACGGGGGAGGCCGGCTCCCAAGGGCGTTGTTACTGTGTTTATCAATTAGTGATTTGTGGGGGGGGGGGGGGTCGTCTTTCCAGGGATCTCTGAGGGCTGCAGACACCACAGCAGGAAAAAATACAGAAATAAGTCATCCCATCACTCTGGGAGGCTGAGGTGGGAGAATTACCTGAGGTTAGGAGGTCAAGACCCCATGAGACCAGCCTGGCCGGCACATCAAGACCCCATGAGACCAGCCTGGCCAGCACAGCAAGACCCCATGAGACCAGCCTGGCCAGCACAGCAAGACCCCATGAGACCAGCCTGGCCAGCACAGCAAGACCCCATCGAGACCAGCCTGGCCAGCACAGCAAGATCCCATCTCTATTTCTTAACTAAAAGAAAAAGAAGGCATAGGACCGGTCCCCTGATCACCAATATCTAACCCACTCATAAGGCACGATACTGGGGACGTCGGAGGTGAACCTGTCGCCGCCGAGTCCCGGACGTCGGAAGCGTCCCCGTCAGCACCACAGCAGCTTCTGGTTGAGTGCGATGACGTCGCTGATGAAGCTGTCCTCGCCGATGAAGTCTCCCGCGATGACGTTGGTGCAGCGGGAGCCGGGCCCCGGGCACTGATCCCGGACCCAGGCGCACAGGCGCGGGAGATTCGGCGTCGTCAGCTTCTCCAGGGACTCCGACGGGTGCGCCAGGATGTACTGCAGGTTCTCGGTGAGGTTGATGCCGGCCACGAACAGCCCGCCTGGAACAGTGAGGAGGGGGAAGACGTCACACGGCCACCTGCCTCCACCCGCCCGTTTGCCCCTCTTACTCACATGGCTAGAGGTTCAGAACGCAGGAATAATGGCCCCAGAGATGCCCACATCCTAATCCCCATGTGGGAGACAGAATAATGACCCCAAAGATGTCCACATCCTAATCCCCATGTGGAAGACAGAATAATGACCCCAAAGATGCCCACATCCTAATCCCATATGGGACACAGAATAATGACCCCAAAGATGTCCACATCCTGATCCTCATGTGGGAAACAGAATAATGACCCCAAAGATGTCCACATCCTAATCCCATGTGGGAGACGGAATAATGACCCCAAAGATGCCCACATCCTAATCCCATGTGGGAGACGGAATAATGACCCCAAAGATGTCCACATCCTGATCCTCATGTGGGAAACAGAATAATGACCCCAAAGATGTCCACATCCTAATCCCATGTGGGAGACGGAATAATGACCCCAAAGATGCCCACATCCTAATCCCATATGGGACACAGAATAATGACCCCAAAGATGTCCACATCCTAATCCCCATGTGGGAGATGGAATAATGACCCCAAATATGTCCACATCCTAATCCCCATGTGGGAGACAGAAAAATGACCCAAAGATGTCCACGTCCTAATCCCCATGTGGGACACAGAATAATGGCCCCAAAGATGTCCACATCCTAATCTCCATGTGGGAGACAGAATAACGGCCCCAAAGATGACCACATCCTAATCCCATATGGGACACAGAATAATGACCCCAAAGATGTCCACATCCTGATCCTCATGTGGGAGACAGAATAATGACCCCAAAGATGTCCACATCCTAATCCCCATGTGGGACACAGAGTAATGACCCCAAAGATGCCCACATCCTAATCCCATATGGGACACAGAATAATGACCCCAAAGATGTCCACATCCTGATCCTCATGTGGGAGACAGAATAATGACCCCAAGATGTCCAAATCCTGATCCCCATGTGGGAGGCAGAATAATGGCCCCAAAAATGTCCACGTCCTAATCCCATGTGGGAGACAGAATAATGACCCCAAAGATGTCCACATCCTAATCCCCATGTGGGAGACGGAATAATGACCCCAAATATGTCCATATCCTAATCCCCATGTGGGAGACAGAATAATGACCCAAAGATGTCCACATCCTGATCCCCATGTGGGAGACAAAATAATGGCCCCAAAGATGTCCACATCCTGATCCCCATGTGGGAGACAGAATAATGACCCAAAGATGTCCACATCCTCATCCCCATGTGGGAGACAGAATAATGGCCCCAAAGATGTCCACATCCTCATCCCCATGTGGGAGACGGAATAATGACCCAAAGATGTCCACATCCTAATCCCCATGTGGGAGACGGAATAATGACCCCAAAGATGTCCACATCCTAATCCCCATGTGGGAGACGGAATAATGGCCCCAAAGATGTCCACATACTAATCCCCATGTGGGAGACGGAATAATGGCCCCAAAGATGTCCACGTCCTAATCCCCATGTGGGAGACAGAATAATGACCCCAAAGATGCCCACGTCCTAATCCCCATGTGGGAGACAGAATAATGGCCCCAAAGATGTCCACGTCCTAATCCCCATGTGGGAGACGGAATAATGACCCCAAAGATGTCCACGTCCTAATCCCCATGTGGGAGACGGAATAATGGCCCCAAAGATGTCCACGTCCTAATCCCCATGTGGGAGACGTAATAATGGCCCCAAAGATGTCCACGTCCTAATCCCCATGTGGGAGACGGAATAATGACCCCAAAGATGCCCACGTCCTAATCCCCATGTGGGAGACGGAATAATGGCCCCAAAGATGTCCACGTCCTAATCCCCATGTGGGAGACAGAATAATGACCCCAAAGATGTCCACGTCCTAATCCCCATGTGGGAGACAGAATAATGACCCAAAGATGTCCACGTCCTAATCCCATGTGGGAGACAGAATAATGACCCAAAGATGTCCATATCCTAATCCCCATGTGGGAGACAGAATAATGACCCAAAAGATGTCCACGTCCTAATCCCCATGTGGGAGACAGAATAATGACCCAAAGATGTCCACGTCCTAATCCCCATGTGGGAGATAGAATAATGGCCCCAGAGATGCCCACATCCTAATCCCATATGGGAGACAGAATAATGACCCCAAAGATGTCCACATCCTAATCCCCATGTGGGAGACAGAATAATGACCCCAAAGATGTCCACATCCTAATCCCCATGTGGGAGACGGAATAATGGCCCAAAGATGCCCACGTCCTAATCACCATGTGGGAAACAGAATAATGACCCCAAAGATGCCCACGTCCTAATCCCATGTGGGAGACAGAATAATGACCCCAAAGATGCCCACGTCCTAATTCCATGTGGGAGACAGAATAATGACCCCAAAGATGTCCACGTCCTAATCCCCATGTGGGAGACAGAATAATGACCCCAAAGATGCCCACGTCCTAATCCCATGTGGGAGACAGAATAATGACCCCAAAGATGCCCACGTCCTAATCCCATGTGGGAGACAGAATAATGGCCCCAAAGATGTCCACATCCTGATCCCCACGTGGGAGACACAGAAGAACGCCGTTGCCTTCGGCACAAAGTCTGTGCAATTTGTTACGAGACTTACAGAGCATGTAGATGCTGAGCACTGATTGTGGACATGGGGTCCCTGCATAATGAGAAATGCAAAATTTGAGGGTCCACTTAGACCTGCTGAGGCAGAATCTCTGCAGGGCAGGGCGAGGGGGGCTGCAGGCTGCGCTTCGAGGAAGTCACCCAGGAGCAGGTAGGTTCCCGTGCCCCTGTGTTGGCCAGTTGAGGTCACTCCAAGCCCATAAGACACCAATGTCAGCAGAAGGTTAAGGCCAAGTTCTCCTCAGTGGCTTTTAAGAGTTATTTCTACGCCGGGCGCGGTGGCTCACGCCTGTAATCCCAGCACCTTGGGAGGCTGAGCCGGGCGGATCATCTGAGGTCAGGAGTTCAAAACCAGCCTGGCCAACGTGGTGAAACCCCGTCTCTACTAAAAAATACAAAAAAATTAGTTGGGTGTGGTGGTGCACGCCTGTAATCCCAGCTACCCGGGAGGAGGCTGAGGCAGGAGAACTGAATCGCTTGAACCCGGGAGGCAGAGGATGCAGTGAGCTGAGATTATGGGGTTGCACTGCAGCCTGGGTGACAGGAGTGAAACTTTGTCTCAAAAAAAAAAAAAAAAAAATAGTATTTTTAAAAAAATATTAATATTTAAAAAAAATTTTTTTTTTTTAATTTAAAATAGAGATGGGGTTTCTCCATGATGGCCAGGCTGGTCTCGAACTCCTGACCGCAGCTGATCCACCCACCTCGGCCTGTCAAAGTGCTGGGATTACAGGCGTGAGCCACCGCGCCCGGCCAAAAAAAAAAAAAAACGTTTTTCTAAACTGTGTGACGTCATTCCTGGTTAAGGGACGTGTGAGCTGCGGTTTTCTGTTGCGTGTATTTTTTGAGACCGTGTCACCCTGTCACCCACGCTGGAGTGCGGTGGCGCGATCTCGGCTCACCGCAACCTCCGCGTCCCGGGTTCAAGCGATTCTCCTGCCTCAGTCTCCCGAGTTGCTGCGATGACAGGCACCGGCCACCACGCGGGACTAATCTTTGTGTGTTTAGTAGGGACAGGGTTTCACCGTGTGGGCCAGACGGGTCTCGAACCCCCGACCTCCTGATCCACCCACCTCGGCCTCCCAAAGCGCTTGGATGACGGGCGTGACCCACCGCGCGTGGCCTCGGGTTACTTTTAAACTGTTTTCCCATACAGGTGAAGGCAAGTCCGGGCACCCGGCCTGAAGCAGGGAGTCACGGATGGCTGCGTGGACCCCACCCCCACGGGTCGGGTCCTCATACGTGGACCCCGCCCTCGCGGGATGTGACCGGGTAGGTAGACCCCACCCCCGCGGGACGTGATCGCCTACGTACATCCCTCCCCCACGGGACGTGACCTCGTACGCGGGACAAGACGTCGTACGTGGGCCCCGCCCACACAAGACGTGTCCTCGTACGTGGACCCCACCCCCACGGGACGTGACCTGGTACGCGGACCCCGCCCCTATGGGACGTGACCTGGTACGTGGACCACGCCCCGGCGAAACGTGACCGCGTACGTACATCCCGCCCCCACGGTACGTGACCTCGTACGTGGGCCCCGCCCCCCATGGGAATGTGACCTTGTACGAGGACCCCCACCCCCACGGGACGTGACCGCCTACGTGCACCCCGCCCGCAGGACGTGATCTCGTATGTGGACCCCGCCCCCACGCGACGTGACGTCATACGTAGACCCCCCCCCGCCCCATGGGACGTAACGTCGTGTGTGGACCCCGCCCCCACGGGATGGGGCATCGTACGTAGACCCCGCCCCATGGGACGTGATGTCGTACGTAGACCACGCCCCATGGGACGTGATGTCGTACGTAGACCACGCCCCATGGGACGTGACGTCCTACGTAGACCCTGCCCCATGGGACGTGATGTCGTATGTGGGCCCCGCCCCCACAAGACGTGTCCTCGTGCGTGGACCCCGCGCCCACGGGACGTGACCTCCTACATGGACCCCACCCCCACGGGACGTGCTGTCGTACCTGGGCGGCCGCAGCTCTTCATGGTCTCCAGGTATCGGATGAGGGCGTCGGGCTTCACCTGGTCCCCCCACCAGTAGGGGATTCCCGGCCACAGCTCCCGGTGCCGGGCCAGGGCGCTCTCGTCCTCATAGGACACGATGACCTGCTGGCCGCGCGCCCACAGCTGCCTCAGCGTCGGCACCTCCTGCAGAGAACCCGGGTTCAGAGGTGCACGGGAGAGAGGAGAGCCGGGGACGTGGGGGGCCCAGGAGGTCGGGGCGCCGCGGACGGAGGAGGGACCACACGTGTCTGTGTAAACCACACGTGACACTCTGGCCGCGCCGTGGCTCACGCCTATCATCCAGCACTTGGGAGGCCGAGGTGCGCGGATCACCACAGGTCGGGGGTTCGAGACCAGCCTGGGCAACGTGCTAAACCCCCATCTTTAAAAATATCTATACAAAATTAGCGGGGCGCGGTGACTCACGCCTGTCATCCCAGCACTTTGGGAGGCCGAGGTGCGCGATCACTACAGGTCAGGGGTTCGAGACCAGCCTGGGCAACGTGCTGAACCCCCATCTTTAAAAATATCTATACAAAATTAACGGGGCGCAGTGGCTCACGCCTGTCATCCCAGCACTTGGGAGGCCGAAGCACACAGATCACCACAGGTCGGGGGTTCGAGACCAGCCTGGGCAACGTGCTGAACCCCCATCTTTAAAAATATCTATACAAAATTAGCGGGGCACGGTGACTCACGCCTGTCATCCAGCACTTGGGAGGCCGAGGTGCGCGATCACCACAGGTCGGGGGTTCGAGACCAGCCTGGCCAACATGCTGAAACCCCATCTCTACCAAAAATGCAAAACGACCTGGGCGCGGTGGTCAGCACCTGTCATCCCACCTACTGAGGATACTGGGTGGGACAGGAGAATTGCTTGAGCCAAGGAGGCGGAGGCTGCAGTGACCTGAGATGGTGCCACTGCACTCTGCCTCAGGGAGGGAGGGAGGGAGAGTGCATCTCAAAAAATAAAATGCAAAAGGAGGCCGGCTGTGGTAGCCCACGTCTGTAATGCCAGCACTTTGGGAGGCTGAAGCGGCCAAATCACCTGAGGTAGGGAGGCGGAGATCAGCCTGGCCAGCATGGTGAAACCCCATCTCTACTAAAAGGTACAAAATTAGGCCAGGTGTGGTGGCTCACACCAGTAATCCCAGCATTTGGGAGGCTGAGGTGGGCAGATCACAACGTCAGGAGTTCGAGTCCAGTCTGGCCCACACGGTGAAACCCCGTCTCTACTAAAAATAGAAAAATTAGCCGGACGTGGTGCCGCGTGCCTGTAATCCCAGCTACTCGGGAGGCTGACGCAGGAGAATGGCTTGAACCCGGGAGACGGAGGTGGCAGTGAGCCAAGATCGCGCCATTGCACTCCAGCCTGCAAGGTGAACACTATTCCTTGTAGTTGAGACAGAGTCTCGCTCTGTCGCCCAGGCTGGAGCGCGGTGGTGGAATCTCAGCTCACGGCAACCTCCGCCCCCCGGGTTCCAGCCGTTCTCCTGCCACAGCCTCCTGAGTAGCTGGGACTACAGGCACCCGCCACCACGCCCGGCTGATTTTGTCTTCTTAGTAGAAACGGGTTTCACCACATTAGCCAGGCCGGTCTTGAACTCCCGACCTCAGGTGATCCACCCACCTCGGCCTCCCAAAGTGCTGGGATGACAGGCGTGAGCCACCGCGCCCGGCCTCCCCGACACATTTGTTAAATAAATTCCCACTTGACTCTCGTGTCGCATCAGACGACATCAACTAAAGAAGAAAATCGGTATGTTTTACCCCAAAACTTGTTTCTCGGCCACATTTTGCAGAACCTCAGACAAGCCGTCTTCACGGGGAGAACAATCTGGAAAGGGTCCCCAGTAACATACGTGGATAGTTCCAATTCCAGGTCTTCCCAGTGCTAAAGAGGTCAGCAGAGACTGTAGTGCCTTTTTTTTTTTTTTTGAGACGGAGTTTCTCTCTTGTCACCCAGGCTGGAGTGCAATGGCACGATCTCGGCTCACCGCAGCCTCCGCCTCCTGGGTTCAGGCAATTCTCCTGCCTCAGCCTCCCGAGTAGGTGGGATTACAGGCACGCGCCACCATGCCCAGCTAATTTTTTGTATTTTTAGTAGAGACGGGGTTTCACCACGTTGACCAGGATGGTCTCGATCTCTTGACCTCGTGATCCACCCGCCTCGGCCTCCCAAAGTGCTGGGATTACAGGCGTGAGCCACCGCGCCCGCCCAGCAATCAAGCATTTCTACATAACAGGAACGTGGGTCTCACAGAGCCTCATTTTTTTCTTTTTTACAGGTGTGAGCCACCATGCCCAGCAGCGTCCGGCTTTTTCATCAACATGGACGGTTTCTGGGTCACAGGAGGGTCCAGGAAGCTGGGGACTGTGGGCAAAACTGGAGCCCCCCCACTATGGCTTCGAGACCCTCACCCGGCCAGGGCCCCTGTTTTCTTCAAAAGCTGCCCCTGGCACATGGGGACCCACTCAGAAAGCACCCCTCGGCCTGGCGTGGTGGGGGTTACCATCTGCCATCCCAACACTTTCTGGGGCCGACGTGGGCAGATCACGAGGTCAGGGGTTCGAGACCAGCCTGGCCAACGTGGTGAAAGCCCGTCTCTACTAAAAATACAAATGTTAGCCGGGTATAGTGGCGCGTGCCTGTAATCCCAGCTACTCGGGAGGCTGAGGCGGGAGAATCGCTTGAACCCGGGAAGTGGAGGTTGCAGTGAGCCGAGATTAAATAAATAAAGTGTTATAATAATAATTTATTATACAAATTATTTTAAAACGATTATTTATTGTTTATAATAGTAAATAACTATTATTTATAATAAATAAGTTATTATTTATAATAATAAAAAATAAGAGCAGGCTCGGTGGCTCACGCCTGTCATCCCAGCACTTGGGGAGGCCGAGGCGGGTGGATCACGAGGTAAAGAGATCGAGACCATCCTGGTCAACGTGGCGAAACCCCGTCTCTACTAAAGATACAAAAAATTAGCTGGGCACGGTGGCGCGTGCCTGTAATCCCAGCTACTCGGGAGGCTGAGGCAGGAGAATCGCCTGAACCCAGGAGGCGGAGGCTGCGGTGAGCCGAGATCGCGCCATTGCACTCCAGCCGGGGTGACAAGAGCAAAACTCCGTCTCAAAAATAATAATAATAAATAAATAAATAAATAAATAAATAAATAATATAGTGTAGAGGCTGAGGCGGGAGGACCGCTTGAGCCCAGGAGTTCAGGACCAGCCTGGGCAACAGACAGAGACCCCCATCTCCACAAAGGATCAAACGTTAGCTTCGGGTAGAGGCATAAGATGGGCCTGTAGTTCTAGCTAACTGGGAGGCTGAGGTGGGAGGATCACTTGGGCCCAGAAGGAGGCCGAAATGAGCTGTGATTGCAGCACTGCACTCCAGCCTGGGCAAAGACGAAGACCCTGCCTCAAAAAAGTCGGTTGATGGCGGGGCACAGTGACTCACGCCTGTAATCCCAGCTACTCAGGAGGCGGAGGCATGAGAATCGCCTGAATCCGGGAGGCGGAGGCTGCGGTGAGCAGAGATCGCACCACTGCACTCCACCCCGGGCGACGGAGGGAAACGCCATCTCAGAAAATATATAGATACAATTAAATAAATAAATAAAAATTTTAAAAAGTTTAAAAACTTTTTACAAGGGGGGTTGGGGGAACACGTGTAGCCAGGGCTGGTGGGCTCATGTCTCGGCCCTTCTGAGGGTGCCGTCTGGACTCCCAGATGCCCGCAGCCCCGGTAAAAACACACAGACCCGGCCGGGCGCGGTGGCTCAAGCCTGTCATCCCAGCACTTTGGGAGGCCGAGGCGGGTGGATCACGAGGTCAAGAGATCGAGACCTTCCTGGTCAACATGGTGAAACCCCGTCTCTAGTAAAGATACAAAAAAAAAAAAAAGCACAGACCCTGATGGGGGCTCATGGGGCCAGGAAGACGCTGCTCACATATCCTTTTTAAGATGAGTCTCTCCCTGTCACCCAGGCTGGAGTGCAGAGGCGCGATCTCACCTCACTGCAACCTCCGCCTCCCGGGTTCAAGCGATTGTCCTGCCTCAGCCTCCCGAGCGGCCGGGATTACAGGCGCCCGCCACCACGCCCGGCTAGTTTTTGTATTTTTCCTAGAGACCGTGTTTCACTGTTTTGACCAGGCTGGTCTCGAACTCCTGACCTTGTGACCCGCCCACCTCGGCCTCCCAAAGTGCTGGGATCACAGGTGTCAGCCCCCGCGTCCGGCTCTGCTACGCAGATTTCTAAACCCATCACGGGAAGCAGTTCTCACCAGGAGCCACCCCCCAGGTCCAGGAGGGCCGGGAGCTGCTGTTGTTGAAAACTGCACCTGATGCAGGGATCACGGAAGCAGCCACACCTGGGGAAACCAGCTAAGCAAATGCAGGGTGAGGGTGAGGATCCCCCAGCCCCCGGAGAGACGTGTGGCCGTCGTCCTCCCTCGTCACTCACCCCGCGGGGACACAGCATCTCCGCAAAGATGGTCTTGATGCAGGAGATGAGGTACTCGTGCAGGTCCTCACTCAGCCCCTCGAAGTTCCTGCAGGCCAGGATGACCACCTCGCGGGGATGTCGCTCCAGCCACTCTGAGATCTCCGTGAGCGTGTCCTGCGGGGAGCGAGGGGGCGGGGCGGAGTCCGGCATGAGTCCCAGAGCTCGGGGAACGCCGGGCTCGATGGTTCATGCCCATCAATCCGGCGCTTTGGGAGGCTGAGGCATGCCGATCACCTGAGGTCAGGAGTTCAAGACCAGCCTGGCCAACATGGCGAAACCCCGTCTATAAAAAAAAAACCACATTAAAAAATTAGCTGGGTGTGGTGGTGGGCGCCTGTAATCCCAGCTACTCGGGAGGCTGAGGCAAGAGAATCGCTTGAACCTGGGAGGTGGAGTCTGCAGCCAGCCATGTCGGCCAGGCACGGTGGCTCACACCTGTCATCCCAGCACTTCAGGAGGCCAAGGGGAGACAGATCACCTGAGGTCAGGAGTTCAAGACCATCCTGGCCAACACGGCAAAACGCCCTCTCTACTAAAAATACAAAATTTAGCCAGGCGTGGTGGGGGGCACCTGTAATCCCAGCTACTCAGGAGGCTGAGGCAGGAGAATCACATGGACCCAGGAGGCTGAGGCTGCCGTGAGCTACCGTGACATCACCCTGTGCCAGCCTGGGTGACACAGCAAGACCCCGTCTCCAAAAAAGCAAGCGTGTGGATGTGTGTACATGTGTGCACATATGTGTGTGTGCATGAACTGTGTGTGTCTCTGTGGGTGTCTTTGCATGGTTTTTTTTTTTTTTGAGACGTAGTTTCACTCTTGTTACCCAGGCTGGAGTGCAATGGCGCGATCTCGGCTCACCGCAACCTCCGCCTCCTGGGTTCAGGCAATTCTCCTGCCTCAGCCTCCAGAGTAGCTGGGATTACAGGCGCGCGCCACCGTGCCCAGCTAATTTTTTGTATTTTTAGTCGAGACGGGGTTTCACCATGTTGACCAGGATGGTCTCGATCTCTTGACCTCGTGATCCACCCGCCTCGGCCTCCCAAAGTGCTGGGATTACAGGCTTGAGCCACCGCCCCCGGCCTAATTCTTGTATTTTTAGTCGAGGCCGGGTTTCACCATGTTGGCCAGGCTGGTCTCGAACTCCCACCCTGGTGTGATCCAACTGCCTCGGTCTCCCAACATGCTGGGATCACAGGCGTGAGCCTCAGCTCCTGGTCTGTCTGCCCGATTCTGTGTGCACGTGTGTGCCTGTCTTCACGCGTGTGCCTCTGCACACACACCTGTCTATGTGCATGTGTTTCTGCACACGTGTCCATTTGTCTGTGGACAACTCATCCAGAAGCCACTTCACATGCAGACTTGTGATGTCTGGGAAATGCAGGGAAGGAGTCAGATACAGCAGGTGCAGAGTGAGCGAGGGGGGTGGGGTGGGCAGAACGCCTTTGCACCCCGAGGCCTCTGAGTGCCTGCCGTGCTGTCCCAGGGAGCCACAGGCAGGCCTTAGGACGGTGACGTGTCATGTTCAGATTTTAGAAGCCCCCTCTGGCAGCCAGGAGCAGAACACATTGAAAAATGTGTCCCTGGACCGGGCTCAGGGAGATAACTGACTCCATTCTGCAAAAGACCAAGAGGGCCAGGCACGGAGGCTCACACCGGTCATCCTGGCACTTTGAGAGGCCGAGGCGGACGGATCCCCTGTGCTCAGCAGTTCGAGACCAGCCGGGCCAAGCTGGTGAAACCCCGTCTCTATTAAAAGTACAAAAATTAGCCGGCGTGGTGGCGGGCACCTGTGATCCCAGGTACTCGGGAGGCTGAGGCGGGAGAATCACTTGAACAGGGAGGCGGAGGTTGCACGGAACCGAGATTGCGCCATTGCACTCCAGCCTGGGCGACAGGGCAAGACTCTGTCTCCAAAAAAATAGAAAGAAAAGAAAAAGGAAAAAAAGAAATGAAGAAATTCACGCCGGTCAAGAACTCCCCACAGGCCGGGCGCGGTGGCTCACGCCTGTCATCCCAGCACTTTGGGAGGCCGAGGCGGGCGGATCACGAGGTCAAGAGATCGAGACCATCCCGGTCAACATGGTGAAACTCCGTCTCTACTAAAAATACAAAAATTAGCTGGGCACAGTGGCGCATGCCTGTAATCCCAGCTACTCGGGAGACTGAGGCAGGAGGATCGCTTGAACCCGGGAGGCGGAGGTTGCGGTGAGCCGAGATCGCGCCATCGCAGTCCAGCCTGGGCGACGGAGCGAGACTATGTCTCCAAAATAAGTGCTCCTAACAGATCAGCAGGTGTCAGCATCTCCTGGTTTCCTATGCGCCCTGCAGCTGACATCATCACCCCACTGAAGGTCCGGATCCTCCCGTCCCTCTGGCCGTCTCGTTCCCCACGGGAGGCCGGCCGCCTGCTGACCGCTCCCCCGTGCGTCCCCCCAGGCCCGGCCGTACCTCCACCAGCGCCGTGGTGAACAGCATGTGAACAAAATGCAGGTTCTTCTCCGAGCCGTCCAGCATGTGGGCAATCCTCAGGTCCAGGTACCGAACGCCGGCGTCCAGCTGCTCCGTGACGTCCAGCACCTGTGGGCAGAGGGACCGTCACGGTCACGTCTCCCGGCTGGTCCCGGGGCTCGAGGGCTCATATTGCACACGCTGGTTTCCTTTCTTTTCTTTTTTTTTTTTTTTGAGACGGAGTTTCGCTCTCGTCACCCAGGCTGGAGTGCAATGGTGCGATCTCGGCTCACCGCAACCTCCGCCTCCTGGGTTCAGGCAATTCTCCTGCCTCAGCCTCCTGAGTAGCTGGGATTACAGACACGCGCCACCATGCCCAGCTAATTTTTTGCATTTTTAGTAGAGACGGAGTTTCACCATGTTGACCGGGATGGTCTCGATCTCTTGACCTCGTGATCCACCCGCCTCGGCCTCCCAAAGTGCTGGGGTCACAGGTGTGAGCCACTGTTCCCAGCCTAACAAATTTTTTTTTTTTTTTTTTTTTTTTTTTGAGACGGAGTCTTGCTCTGTCGCCCAGGCTGGAGTGCGGTGACGTGATCTCGGCTCACTGCAGCCCCCGTCTCCCGGGTTCAAGTGATTCTCCTGCCTCAGCCTCCCAATTAGCTGTGACAACAGCCGCTCACCATCGCGGCCAGCTAATTTTTTAATTTTTTTTCTATTTTTAGTAGAGGCGGGTTTCACCATGTTGGCCAGGATGGTCTTGAACTCCTGACCTTGTGATCCACCTGCCTCGGTCTCCCAAGGTGCTGCGATGGGGATGGTGGTGGGGGGTCGCGGTTGGGGTTCGGGTTGCGGGTGGGGGAGGTGGGAAAGTGTACGAGGAAAAACTCAGGACGGAAACACAAATGCACGCTGGCCAGGCTGGTCTCGAACTCCTGACCTCAGGCGATCCGCCCTCTTCGGCCTCCCAGAGTGCTGGGACTGCAGACATGAACCTCCATGCCTGGCCAGGAATGGCAAAATTATTATCCTAAAAAGCTGAAAGACGGGCTGGGTGCGACGGCCCAGGCCTGCAATCCCAGCACTTTGGGAGGCCGAGGTGGGTGGATCAGGAGGTCAGGAGTTCAAGACCAGCCTGGCCGACATGGTGAAACCCCGTCTCTCCTAAAATACCAAAAATAACTATGTGTGGTGTTGGGTGCCTGTAATTCCAGATCCTCGGGAGGCTGAGGCAGGAGAATCGCTTGAACCCAGGAGGTGGAGGCTGAGGCAGGAGGATCGTGTAAACTGGGAAGGTGGAGGCTGGAGTGAGCTGTGATCGCACCACCTACTCCAGCCTGGACGACAGACCAAAGTCCTACGCCCAAGAAAATAAACGCAGGCCGGGCGCGGTGGCTCAAGCCTGTAATCCCAGCACTTTGGGAGGCCGAGGCGGGCGGATCACGAGGTCAAGAGATTGAGACCATGCCGGCCAACATGGTGAAACCCCGTCTCTACTAAAAATACAAAAAATGAGCTGTGCATGGTGGCGCGTGCCTGTAATCCCAGCTACTCGGGAGGCTGAGGCGGGAGAATCGCTTGAACCCGGGCACCGCGGCTCGCGCCTGTAATCCCAGCACTCTGGAAAGCTGAGGTTGGTGAATCACGAGGTCAGGATTTCCAGAGCAGCCTGGGCAAGATTGTGAAACTCACTCCCTGCTAAAAAATGCAAAAATCAGCCGGTCGCGCTGGCGCACGCCCGCAGTCCCAGCTACTCGGGAGGCTGAGGCAGGAGGATCGCTTGAACCCCGGAGGCTGAGGTTGCGGTGAGCCGAGATCAGATCGAGCCAGCACACTCCAGCCCGGGCCACAGAGCCAGACTCCATGTCGAAAACAATGTAACATAACACAACGTAGCAACATGCTGACCGACTCTTCTCCCTTTGGGGAGGGGGTTCTGGGTGAGCAGAGGTTCTGTGTTTAATCCTCTCTCCCCGGAAATCTGCGGCCACCCTCTGCCTCCTGAGGTGTTGGAGACCCCCTCAACCCTTACCTGAGTGATGCACTGTTTCAGCATCACAGGGACCAGACCGTATCTGGGTAATGACAGGACCAGCATGACTTACACACTACGTGGGACACGGACAATGTCAGCATCACCCAGTCCCTACCTGGGAGAGGGACCATGTCAGCATCGCCCAGTCTCTACCTGGGAGAGGGACCATGTCAGCATCGCCCAGTCTCTACCTGGGACAGGGACCGTCTCAGCATCGCCCAGTCTCTACCTGGGACAGGGACCGTCTCAGCATCACTCAGTCTCTACCTGGAAGAGGGACCATCTCAGCATCACTCAGTCTCTACCTGGGACAGGGACCGTCTCAGCATCACTCAGTCTCTACCTGGGAGAGGGACCGTCTCAGCATCGCCCAGTCTCTACCTGGGAGAGGGACCATCTCAGCATCGCCCAGTCTCTACCTGGGAGAGGGACCATCTCAGCATCGCCCAGTCTCTACCTGGGAGAGGGACCGTCTCAGCATCACTCAGTCTCTACCTGGGAGAGGGACCATCTCAGCATCGCCCAGTCTCTACCTGGAAGAGGGACCATCTCAGCATCACTCAGTCTCTACCTGGGACAGGGACCGTCTCAGCATCACTCAGTCTCTACCTGGGAGAGGGACCGTCTCAGCATCCCCCAGTCTCTACCTGGGAGAGGGACCATCTCAGCATCGCCCAGTCTCTACCTGGGAGAGGGACCATCTCAGCATTGCCCAGTCTCTACCTGGGAGAGGGACCGTCTCAGCATCACTCAGTCTCTACCTGGGAGAGGGACCATCTCAGCATCGCCCAGTCTCTACCTGGAAGAGGGACCATCTCAGCATCACTCAGTCTCTACCTGGGACAGGGACCGTCTCAGCATCACTCAGTCTCTACCTGGGAGAGGGACCGTCTCAGCATCGCCCAGTCTCTACCTGGGAGAGGGACCATCTCAGCATCGCCCAGTCTCTACCTGGGAGAGGGACCGTCTCAGCATCACTCAGTCTCTACCTGGGACAGGAAACATCTCAGCATCACTCAGTCCTACCTGGGACAGGGACCATCTCAGCATCACTCAATCTCTACCTGGGACAGGGACCGTCTCAGCATCACTCAGTCTCTACCTGGGACAGGAAACATCTCAGGATCACTCAGTCCTACCTGGGACAGGGACCGTCTCAGCATCACTCAGTCCTACCTGGGACAGGGACCGTCTCAGGATCACTCAGTCTCTACCTGGGACAGGGACCGTCTGAGCATCACTCAGTCTCTACCTGGGACAGGGACCATCTCAGCATCACTCAATCTCTACCTGGGACAGGAAACATCTCAGCATCACTCAGTCTCTACCTGGGACAGGGACCGTCTGAGCATCACTCAGTCCTACCTGGGACAGGGACCATCTCAGGATCACTCAGTCTCTACCTGGGACAGGAAACATCTCAGCATCACTCAGTCCTACCTGGGACAGGGACCGTCTCAGGATCACTCAGTCTCTACCTGGGACAGGAAACATCTCAGCATCACTCAGTCCTACCTGGGACAGGGACCGTCTCAGCATCACTCAGTCCTACCTGGGACAGGGACCATCTCAGGATCACTCAGTCCTACCTGGGACAGGGACCGTCTCAGCATCACTCAGTCCTACCTGGGACAGGGACCGTCTCAGGATCACTCAGTCTCTACCTGGGACAGGGACCGTCTGAGCATCACTCAGTCTCTACCTGGGACAGGGACCATCTCAGCATCACTCAATCTCTACCTGGGACAGGAAACATCTCAGCATCACTCAGTCCTACCTGGGACAGGGACCGTCTGAGCATCACTCAGTCTCTACCTGGGACAGGGACCATCTCAGCATCACTCAGTCCTACCTGGGACAGGGACCATCTCAGGATCACTCAGTCTCTACCTGGGACAGGGACCATCTCAGCATCACTCAGTCTCTACCTGGGACAGGGACCATCTCAGCATCACTCAGTCTCTACCTGGGACAGGAAACATCTCAGCATCACTCAGTCCTACCTGGGACAGGGACCATCTCAGGATCACTCAGTCTCTACCTGGGACAGGGACCATCTCAGCATCACTCAGTCGTACCTGGGACAGGGACCGTCTCAGGATCACTCAGTCTCTACCTGGGACAGGGACCATCTCAGCATCACTCAGTCGTACCTGGGACAGGGACCGTCTCAGGATCACTCAGTCTCTACCTGGGACAGGGACCATCTCAGCATCACTCAGTCCTACCTGGGACAGGGACCGTCTCAGGATCACTCAGTCTCTACCTGGGACAGGGACCATCTCAGCATCACCCAGTCTCTACCTGGGACAGGGACCGTCTGAGCATCACTCAGTCTCTACCTGGGACAGGGACCATCTCAGCATCACCCAGTCTCTACCTGGGACAGGGACCGTCTGAGCATCACTCAGTCCTACCTGGGACAGGGACCATCTCAGCATCACTCAGTCTCTACCTGGGACAGGAAACATCTCAGCATCACTCAGTCCTACCTGGGACAGGAAACATCTCAGGATCACTCAGTCTCTACCTGGGACAGGGACCATCTCAGCATCACTCAGTCTCTACCTGGGACAGGAAACATCTCAGCATCACTCAGTCCTACCTGGGACAGGGACCGTCTCAGGATCACTCAGTCTCTACCTGGGACAGGGACCATCTCAGCATCACTCAGTCCTACCTGGGACAGGGACCGTCTGAGCATCACTCAGTCTCTACCTGGGACAGGAAACATCTCAGCATCACTCAGTCCTACCTGGGACAGGGACCGTCTCAGGATCACTCAGTCCTACCTGGGACAGGGACCGTCTGAGCATCACTCAGTCTCTACCTGGGACAGGGACCGTCTGAGCATCACTCAGTCCTACCTGGGACAGGGACCATGTCAGCATCACTTACACCGTCCCTGGGAGAGGGACCATGTCAGCATCATGGGACGCAGAGCCTACCTGGGTGACGGACCATTTCAGCACGACGGGGCGCGTGATGCAGGGAAACAACTTGTTTAGCATCTGCAGCAGCCGGGACTCCTCCTGGGAAATGGGTGACTTCTTGCTGAGGCAGTAGGTCATGGTGTCGTGGCTCCCTGCGGGCAGAACACACGCGGGCACGTCCCCCGTCAGCCCCGTCCCCACCGCCCGCTGTGCATCGCTGAGCGTCACGTTCACGGCACACGCACAGGCACGGCGGGGGCGGGTGGACGCTGTCCCCGGAAAGTCACGTCCACTGGAACTCGAGGACAAGCCGTGTGTGGGAACAGGGTGTCCTCGGAAGTGAGGTCGTGCTGCGGCAGGGCAGGTCCCAAAGGCAGTCACAGGCGTCCCATCTGAGGGACAGACAGGCCGGGCGCGCTGGCTCACGCCTGTCATCCCAGCACCCGGTGAAACCCCGTCTCTACTCAAAGTACAAAAATTCGCCGGACACGGTGACGGGAACCTGCAGTCCCAGATACTCAGTGGGGCTGAGGCAGGAGGATCACTTGAACCCGGGAGGGGGGAGGTTGCGGTGAGGCGAGATCGCGCCACGGCACTGCAGCCTGGGGACGGAGCAAGACTCCATCTCAAAAAAAAAAAGGAGGAAACAGAGACAGAGACAAGTCCTCATGAAGACGGACGCAGAGCCGGAGGGATGGGGCCACAAGCCCAGGACACCTGGATCACCCAGGAGCTGGGAGAGGTGGGAAGCAGCCCCCCCCCACAGCCTCAGGATGGGGTGTGGCCCTGTCCACATCCAGACGTCAGACTCCTGTATCCAGAAGTGGGAGGGAGTCAACTTCGGTCGTTTGGGGCCTCCTACTGTGTGGTGACTTGTTACGGCGCCCGCGGGAAACACAGACCTTTATGGGGACCTTTGTGCAGTGAGAGCAGGGGCTGGGCACCTGCATTTCCTGCTTGTCAAAGGTAGTTCTTATTTCTTAAATGGATATAAATATAAATATAATATATAAATGTATAGTTAAATATATATAAATATATATAAATGTAATATATAAATATATATTTAAACATATAAATGTAATATATAAATATATATAAATGTAATATATAAATATATATTTAAATATATATAAATGTAATATATAAATATATATTTAAATATATATAAATGTAATATATAAATATATATTTAAATATATATAAATATAATACATATATATAAATAATATATAAATATACATAAATGTAATATATAAATATATATTTAAACTTATATAAATATAATATATAAATGTATATTTAAATATATATAAATATATAAATATAATATACAAATATAAATGTGAGTATATATACAGAAAATGTGTATATGTGCATATTTATATATGTATATTACACATATGTAGATACACGTTTATACATGTATGAGTATATGCACATATAATGTGTAAATATATGAGTATATGTACACATGTGTGAATATATGTATATAAATATGTATGAGTAGATATACACATGTGTGAATATACATATATAACTATATGTGAATAGATACATATAATATATAAATCTATAAATATATATGCACATATATACATAAACACACACGTATATATAATATATATGTATATTTGCAGAGATAGGGTCTCACTATGTTGCCCAGGCTGGTCTCAAACTCCTACATACACGTGTGCATGTACTTATGTGTATGCATATGTGTATGTGTATATACGTGTGTGCATAGGTGCACACCTACATGCGTGTGCATATACATGTATACATGCATGCTCATGTGTGCACTGTTCTATGCACATGTGCCTTTGTGTGCGTATACCTATGTGCATGTATGTGTGCATGTGTATACGTGTACCTATGTGCACATGTGCATGTGTGTGCATGTCTATGTGTGTACCTATGTGTGTGCGTGTGTGCCTTTGTATACGCGTGTGCATGTACCTATGTGTACGTGTATATACGAGTACATGCATGCCCTTATGTGTATGCCTGTGTGCATCTCCATGCCTATGTGCAAATGTGTATACGTGTGTGCATGTGTATATAGACATGTGTATACATGTGTGCTCATATGCATGCATTCTATGGATATGTGCGTTTCTGTGTGCATGTGTGTACCTCTGTGTGCATGCCTATTTACATATGTATACATGTGTGCACGTGTGTGCTTCATGACTGTGCATGTGTATTCGTATGTGCATGTGTGCATACTTGTGTGTGTGCATATGTACATGAGTACATATATGAATGTGTGTGCCTGCATGAATGTGTGTGGATACTCATGCCTGTGTGCATGTGTATGTGTATATACGTGTATACATATGTGCACACCTACATGTGTGTGCATATACATGTGTATACATGTGTGCTCATGTGTGCATTCTTCTATGCACACGTGCCTTGTGCTCATACCTATGTGCGTGTGTGTGCATGTGTGTGCATGTACCTATGTGCACATGTGCATGTGTGTACCTGTGTGCATGCATATTTACATGTGTATACCTGTGTGCACGTGTGTGCTTCATGACTGCATGTGTGTGCATGGTGGTGTATGTGTGTGCACACCCATGCCTATGTGTATGTACACGCACACACGTGTGCACTGTGCATATATGTGTGTCCACATCAGCATGCTCTGTGGGATTTCCCTACACCCAGGATTGCTCCTACAGCTGGCTCCTCCACTGGGGAACACAGGAGCAACGGCCCCCTCCCCTCCCGCCCTCACCTGGGATGGAGAGGTGGTGGAGGGGCACATCCCAGAGCCGGGGACACAGCGCCGACATCCAGTCCTCGTTCGCATTTCTGCAGCCCAGTCCTGAGAAGCTGCTGGAAGCACTCGCCTGCCCGCCCATCAGAGGTGAACCCTGGGAAGGCACCTGAGGAAGAGGAAGAGGAGAAAAGGTTTTCCGTGGTTAAATTGGTGCTGTTGGCAGGCACAGTGGCTCACATCTGTCATCCCAGCACTTTGGGAGGCTGAGGCGGGCAGATCACGAGGTCAGGAGTTCAACAGCAGCCTGGCCCACATGTCGAAATTCCATCTCTACTAAAAATACAAAAATTGGCTAACTTCCTGCAGAAAGGGTACTCCCGCTCGCCATCTTGGCACAAGAGTACAATGAACAAAGGAAAACACACACGTTTATCCCTGACGCATTTGGAGTCGTCCTTCCTGCCGCGTCTGAGCTCCGTGGGCCGGAGCCAGACCTCACCGTCTAAACTAAAACCCGACTGGCTGACAACTTAAAACTTTTCTAAACGGGCGAAAGCCACGGAGAGCTGGGACCCGCCTGTGAGCACGTCCAGCACTGATATCTCGGTGAAAGTACAAGGACGTAGAATGTCCTACGTGCCCGTGAGCTCGGCGTGTCTAACGGCTATATAGGATTGCTATGGAATACTATGCAGTCATGAAAAAGGATGAGCACGGCGTGTCTAACATCTACATAGGACGGGGCTTCTAGCAAAAACGCAAGAAGGCTTTTGAAAGAAGTCTTTAAAACTATTGTTGCTAACACTTACGAATTTTCCTTAAACAAGAAACAAAACTTGGAAGAGGAATGTTTTTTTCCTTCGCACAGTTTAATTTGCAGGACCCCGGTGGCAGCACCCAACAGTGTTGTGGAACAGTCCTCTTTCTTTCCCATGCATGTGGAACCGATGAGTGAGTGAGTGAGTGAGAGAGAGAGAGAGAGAGAGAGAGAGAGAGAGAGAGAGAGAGAGAGAGAGAGAGATCCAGAGCCACCTGGGGCAACCCCCACTCCAACAAGGAGTTCGCAAAGCCTCTTTCCCGGGGTGACTGCAGCATCTCTCTCTGGGGAGCCCCCACCCTGAGATTATACGTTAAACCCTCCAGACTAACACAGTGAAAAGGTCCCCACAGGTGATTCCGTGGGGTCTCCCAGCTGTGCGCTTCCCAGGCACGGGGGCCTCAGTCCTGGGTGTGGCAGAGCCACATAACGCACTGCCTCGGGGGGGCCCAGGTCGTGCACCTCCCAGCCTGGCCCCCACAGGGGCTGTGCCTCCGTCTCTTGGGGTATTGGGTCCTGGTGCGGGAAATCTCTCTGAAGAAGGTTCCCAGGCTTATAAAACATGGCCGGGTGTGGTGGGTCACGCCTGTCATCCCAGCACTTTGGGAGGCCGAGGCAGGTGGATCACGAGGTCAAGAGATCGAGACCGTCCTGGCCAACGTGGTGAAACCCCGTGTCTACTAAAAATACAAAAAACTTAGCCGGGCGTGGTGGCGCGTGCCTGTAATCCCAGCTACTCGGGAGGCTGAGGCAGGGGAATCGCTTGAACCCGGGAGGCGGAGGTTGCGGTGAGCCGAGGTCGCGCCATTGCACTCCAGCCTGGCGCCTGGTAATGGAGTGAGACTCTTGTCTCCAAAAAAAAAAAAAAAAAAAAAAAAAGTGTGTTGCCCAGGCTGGAGTGTGCAGTGGCGCGATCTTGGGTTCGAGCGATCCTCCTGCCTCAGCCTCCCAAGTAGCAGGGATTGCAGGCGCCCGCCAGCACACCAGTCTTTTTTTTTTTTTTTTTTTTTGTATTTTTAGTAGAAACGAGGTTTTGCACGATGTTGGCCAGGCTGGTCTTGAACCCGTGACCTCGGGTGATCCGCCCACGTCGGCCTCCCAAAATGCTGGGATGACAGGCGTGAGGCACCGCGCCCGGCCGGGGTTTCTCGTTATTAGAAATCCCCTCTGTCTCTGTAGCTGGGACCTCTTTTCTCCCCCCCTCCTTCTTTCCCGCCTAATCAATCAACTCTGCTTCTTAAAAAAAAAAAAAACACTCCACGTGCGTCCGGGTCATTTCAGCTAAACTTGCTAATGCTCTGAGCAGCCCGTGGTTATTTCTCAGCCAACAGCGCCCCCTCGTGGACACAGGAATCCTCTTCATCACACACATCGCTAGTCCTCTGCCCTCCTCACTCCCCTCTCACAGCGTTAAACGGGAGGGTCTGGCCGGGCGTCCGCGGATCACGAGGTCAAGAGTTCGAGACCAGCCTGGCCAACATGGTTAAACCCTGTCTCTACTAAAAAGAAAATTAGCCAGGCGTGGTGGTGGGTGCCTGGTGGGTCCCAGCTACTCGGCGGGGGGCTGAGGCAGGAGAATCGCTTGAACCCGGGGAGGCGGAGGTTGCACTGAGCCGAGATCGCACCACTGCACTCCAGCCTGGGGGACAGAGTGAGGCTCTGTCTCTTAAACAAAATAAAAAGCGTTACAGCTGTTTTAGAACTTGTCTAGCAGGCTTTGCGGGTTTTGCCGGAAAGCCCCTAAGAAAAAATTATTAAAAAAATAAATAAAAATAAAATAAGGCCGGGCGTGGTACCTCCCACCTGTAATCCCAGCACTTTGTGAGGCCGATGTAGATGGATCACCTGAGGTCGGGGGTTCAAGACCAACCTCACCGACATGGAGAAACCTGTCTCTATAAAATTAAATTACATTAAAATAAATCCGTGTCTAAGCTAGTTCTCTGACGGGAGAGCTCTGCTTTCAACAATTAGGAGGAAGATGGATTCCGGAGCCACATTTGAGTCTGGAAATTGTCCCATCGGCAGGAAAACGGCCATTCTGTTCCTAAGTTTTTTTTCCTTTTTTTTTTTTTTTTTTTTTTTTTTTGTCTTGCTCTGTTGCCCAGGCTGGAGTGCAGTGGCGCAATCTCGGCTCAGTGAAAACTCTGAAAACTCTCGCCTTCAGGTTCAGGCGATTCTCCTGCCTCAGCCTCCCGAGTAGCTGGGATTACAGGCACCCACCGCCACGCCGTGCTAATTTCTGTATTTTTACTAGAAACGGGGTTTCACCATGTTGGCCAAGCTGGTCTCGAACTTCCAAATTCAGGTGATCTGCCCGCCTTTTTATGTGAATAAAATCATTTCAGATCTAAGGAATGTTCCAGATGGACCTGGGGTCTCCTCTTAGAAATGGGACCCGGGAGGGGCCGGGCCTGCTGGCTCCCGCCTGGAATCCCAGCACTTTGGGAGGCAGAGGCGGGCGGATCACCTGAGGTCAGGAGTTCGAGACCAGCCTGACCAACATGGAGGAAACCCCCCGTTTCTACTAAAAATCCAAAAAGTTAGTCTGGGTGTCAGAGCGAGATCCTGTGTCTCTAAATAAAAAAAAATAAAAATAAATTAAAAAAAAAGAGTTGTTATTAGTACAAAGGAATCTCTGCATTAAGATGAGGGTTACAGAGATCAAAGCCTTTTCTGTTTATTTGTTTTTAGATTTGTTACCCAGGCTGGAGTTCCGTGGCGCGATCTCGGCTCACGGCAGCCTCCGCTTCCCGGGTTCAAGCGATTCCCCTGCCTCAGCCTCCTGAATAGCTGGGATTACAGGCACCTGCCACCACGCCCGGCTCATTTTTGGATTTTTAGTAGAGACGGGGATTTCACCATGTTGGTCAGGCTGGCCTCGAACTCGTGACCTCAGGTGATCCGCCGCCTCGGCCTCCCAAAGTGTTTTAAGAGCGTGGGACCCCCACACCCAGGCAGAGCTGGGTTTTAAACTCCCCTCCACCCCAGTTCCTGGGACCCTGGGCCTGCTCATGGGAGGGGGCAGGAACAAGCAGGGGCTGGAATCGGCCCCACTGGGATGCCCCAGGCAGGTCACTGCCCAGCTGTGCAGGGAGAGGAGAAGCTGCTCTGAGCCGTCTGTGGCTGGCTGCATAGACGGGGCCAGCTCCCTCTCGGGGACCCAGAGTCACTGGGTGATTCTTTTTTTTTTTTTTTTTAATATTGTTTTGAGACAGAGTCTCACTCGGTCGCCCAGGCTGGAGGGCGATGGCGCGATCTCGGCTCACGGCAGCCTCCGCCTCCCGGGTTCAAGCGATTCCCCTGCCTCAGCCTCCCGAGTAGCTGGGATTACAGGCACCTGCCACCGTTTCCAGCCAATTCTTTGTATTTTTAGGAGGCTTAGGCTCTCCCCATGTTGGCCAGGCTGGCCTCGAACTCCTGCACGTCAGCAAAACACACTTTCCAGTCTGGGTGCGGTGGCTCCAGCCTGTAACCCCAGCACTTTGGGAGGCCGAGGCGGGCGGATCACCTGAGGTCAGGATTTCGAGACCAGCCTGACCAACATGGCTAAACCACGTTTTTCCTGTCCCCACATCCCCCACGACCCCTGCATCACACCCCAGCTCCCCTGACGACAGAAGGGCGTCCCCTCCTGTCCCCACACCTGTCCCCACATCCACCTGACGCCTCCATCACACCCCAGCTCCCTTGATCATGGGGGCGTCCCCTCCTGTCTCCACACCTGTCCCCATGTCCCCCCGATTCCTCCATCACACCCCAGCTCCCCTGACCATGAGGGGCGTCCCCTCCTGTCCCCACATCCACCTGACGCCTCCATCACACCCCAGCTCCCCTGACCATGGGGGCGTCCCCACCTGTCCCCACACCTGTCTCCATGTCCCCCCTATCCCTCCATCACACCCCAGGTCCCTTGAGCACTGAAGGGCATCACCTCCTGTGCCACCTGTCCCCATGTCCCCCTGATTCCTCCATCACACCCCAGCTCCCTTGACCATGAGGGGCATCCCCTCCTCTGCCCACAGCTGTCCCCACATCGCCCTGATTCCTCCATCACACCCCAGCTCCCCTGAGCATGCGGGGCGTCACCTCCTGACCCCTCACCTGTTCCCACTTCCACCTGACCCCTCCATCACACCCCAGCTCCCCTGACGACAGAAGGGCGTCCCGTCCTGTCACCACACCTGTCCCCATGTCCCCATGACCCCTCGATCACACCCCAGCTCCCCTGACCATGAGGGGTGTCCCCTCCTGTCCCCATGTCCACCTGACCCCTCCATCACACCCCAGCTACCTTGACCATGGGGGCATCCCCACCTGTCCCCACAGCTGCCTCCACATTCCCACAATCCCTCCATCACACCCCAGGTCCCCTGAGCATGAGGGGCATCCCCTGCTGTCCCCACACCTGTCCCCCTGTCCCCCCGATTCCTCCATCATACCCCAGCTCCACTGACCGTAACAAACGTCCCCTTCTGTGCCCTCACCTGTCCCCACGTCCCCCCAATCCCTCTATCACACCCCAACTCCCCTGACGACAGAAGGGCATCCCCTCCTGTACCCACACCTGTCCCCACATCCCCCCGACCCCTCCGTCACACCCCAGCTCCCCTGAGCACTGAGGGGCATCCCCTCCTGTCCCCACACCTGTCCCCACATCCCCCCGACCCCTCCATCACACCCCAGCTCCCCTGAGCACTGAGGGGCGTCCCCTCCTGTCCCCACACCTGTCCCCAAGTCCCCCCGACCCCTCCCCACACGTGACACAACGTGGCAGGCTGCAGCCTGCAGGCCGCCCCCACCCCCGGCCCCTCTGCCTGTCGTCCGAACGGCACATCTGCCCGGGGTCTGGGGGCCACCCCACAAAGCACTGACCTTCCCTCAGCGGATCCACTCCACCCTGTGGCCTCCACAGTCCGATGACGGATGGGCCCAGAAGCCCGGGGACCCGCCAGGCCAGGTGACACCCACACCCACACACACCTTCCCGCCCGCTGAGTCCTCCGGAAGGTCACGTCCCAGAGGCGTGAGTGGCCGTGACCCACGTCCCAGAGGCATGAGTGGCCGTGACCCACAGCCCAGAGGCGTGAGTGGTCGTGACCCACAGCCCAGAGGCGTGAGTGGCCGTGAGCCACGCCCCAGAGGCCTGAGTGGCCGTGACCCACGCCCCAGAGGCCTGAGTGGCCGTGACCCACGCCCCAGAGGCCTGAGTGGCCGTGACCCACAGCCCAGAGGCGTGAGTGGCCGTGACCCACAGCCCAGAGGCGTGAGTGGTCGTGACCCACAGCCCAGAGGCGTGAGTGGCCGTGAGCCACGCCCCAGAGGCCTGAGTGGCCGTGACCCACGCCCCAGAGGCCTGAGTGGCCGTGACCCACGCCCCAGAGGCCTGAGTGGCCGTGACCCACGCCCCAGAGGCCTGAGTGGCCGTGACCCACAGCCCAGAGGCCTGAGTGGCCGTGACCCACAGCCCAGAGGCGTGAGTGGCCGTGACCCACAGCCCAGAGGCGTGAGTGGCCGTGACCCACGCCCCAGAGGCCTGAGTGGCCGTGACCCACGACCCAGAGGCCTGAGTGGCCCTGACCCACGCCCCAGAGGGGAGGCTTGAGTGGCCGTGACCCACGCCCCAGAGGCCTGAGTGGCCGTGACCCACACCCCAGAGGGGAGGCTTGAGTGGCCGTGACCCACGCCCCAGAGGCCTGAGTGGCCGTGACCCACGTCCCAGAGGCCTGAGTGGCCGTGACCCACGCCCCAGAGGCCTGAGTGGCCGTGACCCACAGCCCAGAGGCGTGAGTGGTCGTGACCCACAGCCCAGAGGCGTGAGTGGCCGTGAGCCACACCCCAGAGGCCTGAGTGGCCGTGACCCACGCCCCAGAGGCCTGAGTGGCCGTGACCCACGCCCCAGAGGCCTGAGTGGCCGTGACCCACAGCCCAGAGGCGTGAGTGGCCGTGACCCACAGCCCAGAGGCGTGAGTGGTCGTGACCCACAGCCCAGAGGCGTGAGTGGCCGTGAGCCACGCCCCAGAGGCCTGAGTGGCCGTGACCCACGCCCCAGAGGCCTGAGTGGCCGTGACCCACGCCCCAGAGGCCTGAGTGGCCGTGACCCACAGCCCAGAGGCCTGAGTGGCCGTGACCCACAGCCCAGAGGCGTGAGTGGCCGTGACCCACAGCCCAGAGGCGTGAGTGGCCGTGACCCACGCCCCAGAGGCCTGAGTGGCCGTGACCCACGACCCAGAGGCCTGAGTGGCCCTGACCCACGCCCCAGAGGGGAGGCTTGAGTGGCCGTGACCCACGCCCCAGAGGCCTGAGTGGCCGTGACCCACACCCCAGAGGGGAGGCTTGAGTGGCCGTGACCCACGCCCCAGAGGCCTGAGTGGCCGTGACCCACAGCCCAGAGGCCTGAGTGGCCGTGACCCACGCCCCAGAGGCGTGACTGGCCGTGACCCACGCCCCAGAGGCGTGACTGGCCGTGACACGCACCCAGAACCCACATACGCAGGAAATACCTGCTGTGTGAGTCCATGGAAGGAGGTGACTGCCCAGACCCTTGGCAGAAAACGGCTCAAAACTTTACAAAACACTAACCCGTGTGAATACGTCTCACGCCAGACGGATCAGCGCTCGGAACACAGGACACGTGACTCCTAACTGTGTTGTTTAGGGAAGAGTGTGGTCAGGTCTAGTGAACGCACACGAGCTGCCAGACAGCTGAACTTTAACCAATAAAAGAACCCACAGCGTCTGCTTTAAAACGTGTCGCTGGAGGCCACGTCCCGGCACTCTGGGGGGCTGAAGACGGCAGATCACGAGGTCAGGAGTTCGAGACCAGCTGGACCAACACGGTGAAATCCATCTCTACTAAAAATGCAAAAAAAAAAAAAAAAAAAAAATACGAGCTGGGCATGCTGGTGTGTGTCTGTAATCCCAGCTACTGGGGAGGCTGAGGCAGGGGGAGTGCTTGAACCCGGGAAGTGGAGGTTGCAGTGAGCCGAGATCACACCACTGCACTCCAGCCTGGGTGACGGAGAGAGACTGAAAAAAAAAAAAAAAAAAGAAAAAAAAACAAATTGTCAATGGAAAGTAAAGAATAAAATATGAGGGGGCTGAGCTGTCTGGAATGACACGCCTGTCATCCCAGCACTTTGGGAGGCTGAGCCAGGCAGATCACGAGGTCAGGAGTTCAAGACCAGACTGGCCAACATGGTGAAACCCCGTCTTTAAAAATAATAAAAATAAATAAATTAGAAAAACTGGCCAGGCGTTGGGGCTCACACCTGTAATCCAAGCACTTCGGAGGCCAAGGCGGACGGATCGCCTGAGGTCGCGAGTTCAAGACCAGCCTGACCGACATGGCGAAACCCCCGTCTTTATTTTAAAATAAAAATAAAAATTTAAAAATAAATAAATAAAAATAAAATAAATGAGGAGCAAAAAAAAAAAAAAAAAAAAAAAAATTCCAGCTGAGGAAGAAAATAAAATAATAATAAAAAAAAGAATACTACGATCGGTCTGACCACGGATCCCCACACTCAGAACCCACGTTTTATTTTCTCTGTGTCCGTTTCTTAACTCCTTCGGCTCCGCCTGGGTTGGGGGTCTCCACGGCCGCGCTGGCCCCTGCACCCCGGGACTGTGTGAGGACGTCCGGCCGGTCGAGCAAGTCACGACCCCGAAGTCTCCCGTCACCACCGTCCCGGGCACAGGGTCCCTCGGACCCAGCAGAGAACTCCCTCCCAGGTGCCTCCGGGTCTGCAAGGGTCACAGGCTCCCCGGAGCTGCTCAGCCCACAGACCCCAGGCGAGTCTCCCGCCGTCGCTCCGACCAGGGGTCCCAGGAGGAGGAGCAGGACCCGGGGCCTGAGTGACGGAAGCGCGGGTTCCCCATCCCGAGCCCGCCATGGGCGCTGACAACCTCCCCCCGCCCCGAACCACATTCCCGCCATCCGGAGACCGAGGCTGTCACTCACCTTCCAGCGCTGCAGTCTCCGCGCTCCCGGCAGCTTCCGGGTCTTTGCGCGACTCACGTCTTAAAACACACACAGGCCGCCGTGATTGGCTGGAGCAGACATACTTGCTGGGGGCGGGACGCTGTGATTGGCTGGAATGGACATCCCTGCTGGAGGAGGGACGCCGTGATTGGCTGAGGTGGACCTTCCTGCTGAAGGAGGGACGCTGTGATTGGCTGGGGTGGACTGCTGAAGGAGGGACGCCGTGATTGGCTGGGGTGGACATTCCTGCTGGAGGAGGGACGCCGTGATTGGCTGGGGTGGGCAGTCCTGCTGAAGGAGGGACGCTGTGATTGGCGGGGGCGGACATTCCTGCTGAAGGAGGGACGCTGTGATTGGCGGGGGCGGACATTCCTGCTGGAGGAGGGACGCTGTGATTGGCTGGGGCGGACATTCCTGCTGGAGGAGGGACGCCCCGCCCCCGCCACGGACCTGTAGGCACCGCGGGACACGTGGGCTGCAAACACCGCCCCCAACTCAGGCAGGGACCCCGTTGCCCTGGGTCAGGGGAGGGGCCGGCGTCCTGACCAGGCCTGGAGACAGGAAGACACCCCTCTCCAGGAGACGCAGCAGTAAATCCTACAGTGCGTCCCCGGGGTCCCCCTGTCCCGGGGTTTAGCGACACTGAGGGGGACGTCCCGAAGGTGTGGCCTCGGGGTGTCTGTGGTCAGAAGGGCCCTCGGAGGGGACACGCAGGTCTGTGACTGACGTTCCACTCGGGCCACTGGTGGCTGCTGCGGGAGGTCTCGCGGAGCCTCGGGACGACCCCGATACTGATTTTTTTTAAATTATTTATTTATGTATTTATTTTTAAAGATGGGGTTTCACCATATTGGTCAGGCTGGTCTCAAACTCCTGACCTTAGGTGATCTGCCCACCTCAGCCTCCCAAAGTGCTGTGATTACAGATGTGAGCCACCGCGACCAACTGTAGATCACAAGGTCAGGAGTTCAAGACCAGCCTGGCCAAGATGTTGAAACCTTGTCGCTATTAAAAAAAAAAAAAAAAAAGGTTTTCTTCACATCTGTAGTTCTTGCCTCTGCAGGTGTGTGGGTTTGGGAAACAGGGCAAGATTTTGTGTAAGTATCAACTAAAGGATGGTGAGGCTGGCCGGGCGCAGTGCCTGTCACCTGCAATCCCAGCACTTTGGGAAGTCGAGGCAGCTAGTTCAACTGAGGTCAGGGGTTCAAGACCAGCCTGCAGTCAACATCCAGGGATGAGCTTGTCCCTGTCAAATTCCACGTGTGTCCATGGGGGTTCTCTGTGGTCTGAGGAGGCCCTTGGAGGGGACGTGGAGGTCCTTTTTTTTTTTTTTAGATCCATCTCTTACTCTGTCAGCCCCGCTGGAGTGCAGTGGGGCAGTCTTGGCTCACCCAAACCTCAGCCTCTGGGGTTCAAACGATTCTCCTGCTTCAGCTTCCTGAGTAGCTGGGATTACAGGCCTGTGTCAACGTGTCCTGCTAATTTTTGTATTTTTAGTAGACAAGGGAATTTGTTTGTGTGTGTGTGTGTTTTTTTTTGAGACGGAGTTTCGCTCTTGTTACCCAGGCTGGAGTGCAATGGCGCGATCTCGGCTCACGGCAACCTCCGCCTCCCGGGTTCAGGCAATTCTCCAGCCTCAGCCTCCCGAGTAGCTGGGATCACGGGCACGCGCCACTGTGCCCAGCTAATTTTTTATATCTTTAGTAGAGACGGGGTTTCACCATGTTGACCGGGATGCTCTCGATCTCTTGACCTCGTGATCCACCCGCCTCGGCCTCCCAAAGTGCTGGGATGACAGGCTTGAGCCACCGCGCCCGGTCTAGACAAGGGTTTTTATCATAGTGGTCAGGCTGGTCTCGAACTCCTGACCTCATGATCCGCCCGCCTCAGCCTCCCAACGTGCTGCTCATGAGCCACCGTGCCTGAGAACGGGAGGTCTCTGAGTGACGGGTTCCATTCGGCCGTTGGTCACTCACTGCTGGGGCTGTTTTCTGGAAGGCACAGGACGGGGTGGGGCAACAGGGCAGCTGGTTTCATCTCAGCGCTGGGGGCAAGGCAGGGGGCCGGCAGCCTGCAGGGTCTGAGTGCCTAGGTGAGCAAACGCACCCACCTGGGTCTCCACTTCGGGTTCCGGCCTCTCCCACCTCCTGTGGCCCTGGGCCTCGGAGAGTGCACGGATTAGCCGTGTGTGGTGGCGGGCGCCTGTGATCCCAGCTACCCGGGAGGCTGAGGCAGGAGAATCGCTTGAACCCGGGAGGCGGAGGTCACGGCGAGCCGAGGTCACGCCACTGCGCTCCAGCCTGGGCGACAGGAGCAAAACTGTGTCTGACACACACAGAAAAGGGAGTGCATGGAAGATTTGGGGGCTGCAGGGCGTGGCTCACGGGGATGTCTTGGGATCCCGCGTTCCCGGGTGGGATTCTCCCGTGTCACAGTGGCCGGGGTTCCTGTACCCCATTTCTGTCCCGTCCCGTGTTTCTGCCCTCACCCCAGCTCTGGGGCACCTCGGGGGCAGCTGCTGTCCTGGACATGGGGACGTCTGGCCAGCCGCCAAGCCACAATCCACGGGCCTCTCTGCCTTCCTTTCCCTCCTAACTCAGGCCCGTCAGCTCCGCCGTCCTCCCTGCTCCCACTCCCATCGGTTTCCTTCCTTCATCCTCTCTCCTTCCTCCTCCTCCCTCCTCCCTCCACTGAGTCCCTGCCAACACTCTCTCCTGTTTCCCGCCTCCTCCCACAGCCCTGAGAGGCCCACGACATGACCTGTGCCCCGGCGTGGCGCAGGAGCAGGGGCCTGGCTTCCACATCTCCTCCCACGGTCACGGAACCGGGACCATCGCCCCCTCTGCCTCGCCATCACGAGGAGTGGGTTCGTGAGAGTTCACCAGACCCAGCCTTCCCCTCTGTGTCCTGGTGTGACGTGGACTGCTGGACACAGGGCCCTTCTTCCTGCTGTGAACTGGTGTGATGTGGACTCTGATCACGGGGCCGAGCCCCTCTTCCCACTGTGTCCTGGTGTGACGTGAACCCTGGTCACGTGCCTGGCCCCTCCTCCGTGTCTTGGTGTGACGTGGACCCCTGGTCACGGGGCCTGTCCTTCCTGTGTGTCCTGGTGTGACGTGGACCCCTGGTCACGGGGCCTGTCCTCCCTGTGTGTCCTGGTGTGATGTGGACCCATGGTCATGAGGCCCTTCCTTCCTGTGTGGCCTGGTGTGACGTGGACCCCTGGTCATGGGGCCTGTCCTCCCTGTGTGTCCTGGTGTGAAGTGGACCCCTGGTCACGGGGCCTGTCCTCCCTGTGTGTCCTGGTGTGACGTGGACCCCTGGTCACGGGGCCTGTCCTCCCTGTGTGTCCCGGTGTGACGTGGACCCCTGGTCCCGGGGCCTGTCCTCCCTGTGTGTCCTGGTGTGAAGTGGACCCCTGGTCACGGGGCCTGTCCTCCCTGTGTGTCCTGGTGTGACGTGGACCCCTGGTCACGGGGCCTGTCCTCCCTGTGTGTCCCGGTGTGAAGTGGACCCCTGGTCCCGGGGCCTGTCCTCCCTGTGTGTCCTGGTGTGACGTGGACCCCTGGTCCCGGGGCCTGTCCTCCCTGTGTGTCCTGGTGTGAAGTGGACCCTGGTCACGGGGCCTGTCCTCCCTGTGTGTCCCGGTGTGACGTGGACCCCTGGTCACGGGGCCTGTCCTCCCTGTGTGTCCCGGTGTGACGTGGACCCCTGGTCCCGGGGCCTGTCCTCCCTGTGTGTCCCGGTGTGACGTGGACCCCTGGTCACGGGGCCTGTCCTCCCTGTGTGTCCCGGTGTGACGTGGACCCCTGGTCCCGGGGCCTGTCCTCCCTGTGTGTCCCGGTGTGAAGTGGACCCATGGTCACGGGGCCTGTCCTCCCTGTGTGTCCTGGTGTGACGTGGACCCGTGGTCCCGGGGCCTGTCCTCCCTGTGTGTCCTGGTGTGACGTGGACCCGTGGTCACAGGGCCTGTCCTCCCTGTGTGTCCCGGTGTGACGTGGACCCCTGGTCTCGGGGCCTGTCCTCCCTGTGTGTCCCGGTGTGACGTGGACCCCTGGTCACGGGGCCTGTCCTCCCTGTGTGTCCTGGTGTGAAGTGGACCCTGGTCACGGGGCCTGTCCTCCCTGTGTGTCCCGGTGTGACGTGGACCCCTGGTCACGGGGCCTGTCCTCCCTGTGTGTCCCGGTGTGAAGTGGACCCCTGGTCCCGGGGCCTGTCCTTCCTGTGTGTCCTGGTGTGACGTGGACCCCTGGTCTCGGGGCCTGTCCTCCCTGTGTGTCCTGGTGTGACGTGGACCCGTGGTCCCGGGGCCTGTCCTCCCTGTGTGTCCCGGTGTGAAGTGGACCCCTGGTCCCGGGGCCTGTCCTTCCTGTGTGTCCTGGTGTGACGTGGACCCCTGGTCTCGGGGCCTGTCCTCCCTGTGTGTCCTGGTGTGACGTGGACCCGTGGTCCCGGGGCCTGTCCTCCCTGTGTGTCCTGGTGTGACGTGGACCCATGGTCACGGGGCCTGTCCTCCCTGTGTGTCCTGGTGTGACGTGGACCCCTGGTCCCGGGGCCTGTCCTCCCTGTGTGTCCCGGTGTGAAGTGGACCTGTGGTCACGGGGCCTGTCCTCCCTCTGAGTCCTGGTGTGACGTGGACCCCTGGTCCCGGGGCCTGTCCTCCCTGTGTGTCCTGGTGTGACGTGGACCCGTGGTCACGGGGCCTGTCCTCCCTCTGAGTCCTGGTGTGACGTGGACCCCTGGTCCCGGGGCCTGTCCTTCCTGTGTGTCCCGGTGTGACGTGGAACCTGTGGTCACGGCGCTCAGCCCTTCCTCCCCCTCTGTGTCCCGGGCGGCCGGGTGTGGGTGGGACAGCGGGCGAGGACCTCTGGAGAGCTCAGGGACGTCCCGTCCGTGCCTTGGTGCTGCGTCTCTTGTGCGTGCCGAGGGTTGTGAAAGGTTCTTGAGTCAAGTGGGCTGAGTGTGGGGCCAGCTCTTGGCGGGGCCCTGCCTGTGCTGCAAAGGCCTCTTCTGCACCGGAACATTCCATCACCCCGTGTCTGAGTTTCCAATACCGAGGACGGGGAGCAGCCCCTCCAACAGCAAGGGGGGACAGCGGGTGGAGATAAATGTTTATTTAATCAATTTATCTATTTTGATCCGGAGTCTCGCTCTGTCCCCCAGGCCGGAGTGCAGCGGTGTGATCTCGGCTCGCTACACCCTCCGCCTCCCGGGTTCAAGAGATTCTCCTGCCTCAGCCTCCCGGTTACCTGGGATCTCAACACCCACCACCACTCCTGCCTAATTTTTTGAATTTTTAGTAGAGACGGGCTTTCACCATGTGGGCCAGGCTGGTCTCGAACTCCTGACCTCAGGTGATCCTCCCACCTCGGCCTCCCAAAGTGTTGAGATTACAGGCGTGAGCCACCACGCCCGGCTGTAATTATTATTATTATTTTTTTAGAAATGGGACCTGACTGTGTTGTCCAGGCTGGTCTCTAAATCTGGGGCTCGAGCCGTCCCCCCACCTCAGCCTCCTAAAGTGCTGGGATTACAGGCATGAGCCATGTCACCGCTCTGCTTTCTTGCATCAGCTTTTAGATTAAAAATTAACTAAACATAACCTCAAGTGACACCAGCAGGAACTGAAGTCTCCGCTCTCTCTCTAGGCAGCCCCCAGGAACAGGTACGGACTGCACGGTAACCCCCAGAGACCCCCACCCCTGGGTCCCGCAGGGTGGCCCAGGCAGGGAGGGGAACCGGGGACCTGGTCATTCCCACAGGAAAGAACCTGACAGCCTGAGACTGAAACCGCGTTTGCAAATTATGATTATGTTTTTAAATTTTGAGACGGAGTTTCGCTCTCGTTACCCAGGCTGGAGCGCAATGGCGCGATCTCGGCTCACCCCAGCCTCCGCCTCCTGGGTTCAAGCGATCCTCCTGCCTCAGCCTCCCGAGTAGCTGCGATTACAGGCACGCGCCACCATGCCCGGCTAAATTTTGTATTTTTAGTAGAGACGGGGTTTCACCACATTGGCCAGGCTGGTCTTGAACTCTTGACCTCGTGATCCACCCGCCTCGGCCTCCCAAAGTGCTGGGATCACAGACGTGAGCCACCGCGCCCGGCAATTTAATTTTTAAAGAGATTCTGGTCCAGGCGAGGTGCCTCACGCCTGTCACCCCAGCACTTTCGGAGGCCGAGGCGGGTGGATCACGAGGTCAAGAGTTCAAGACCAGCCTGGTTAAGATGCTGAAACCCCCATCTCGAATAAAAATACAAAAATGAGCCAGGCGTGGTGGCTCATGCCTGTGATCCCAGCCTGACCAATATGGTGAAACGCCGTCTCTACTAAAAACGCAAAAATTATCCCATCAGAAAGAAAGAGGAAGGAAGGAAGAAAGGAGGGAGGGAGGGAAAGAAGGAAGGAAGGAAAACCTAGGTGGTCGGGGGCCCAAGATCACAGGCACGGCTCAGAGGGGAACCTCAACCTCCAAACTTAGCAGGATCAGGAGGTGCCAGCCTTGGAAGGGGGCAGGTCAGATTTCACGGAAGCCTCCGGAGTCCTGGTCCCATGCAGAAGCCACGTACCCCCTTACAGGTGTCGGGAAGAACACAGATATTTTGCAAAGGCTGGGGCACGTCGCCAGAGAGGTTCACACGTGCAGGGGCGCTGGCTGGTCCAGTCTGAGAGCCTTGGGTCTGGTTAGGTTTTTTTCTGAGACGGAGTTTCGCTCTTGTTATCCAGGCTGGAGTGCAATGGGCCATCTCAGCTCACCGCAGCCTCCGCCTCAGCGACTGTCCTGCCTCGGCCTCCCGAGTAGCTGGGATTACAGGCTTGAGCCACCGTGCTGGGCTAATTTTGGTGTATTTTTAGTAGAGACGGGATTTCACCACATCGGCAAGACTGGACCCAAGCGCAGGATGTAAGGTCATGCTGGATAAGGCAGCAATCTTTTCATCTTTTCGCTTTTATTTTTAAATCTTTATTTTTTTATTTTTATTTTTAAAGACGGGGTTTCACCATGTCGGTCAGGCTGGTCTCGAACTCCTGACCTTGTGATCATCTGCCCATTGTCGGACTCTCAAACTGCTGTGATTCAGGGCGTGAGCCTCTGTGCCCGGCCCTTAGAAACATCTTTACTGTTGAACTTTTTATTTTATTTCTTTATAATAATTATTATTTTTTAATTAATGTTTTTTTAAAGACGGGGTTTCACCATGTCGGTCAGGCTGGTCTCGAACTCCCGACCTCAGGTGATCCGCCCGCCTCGGCCTCCAAAGTACTTGGATTACAGGCATGAGACACCACGCCCGACCTGGTTTTTTTTTTCTGAGACGGAGTCTCACTCTGTCACCCGCAGTGCAATGGCGTGATCTCGGCTCACTGCAACCTCCACCTCCCGGGTTCAAGCGATTCTCCTGCCTCAGCCTCCTGAGTAGCTGAAATTACAGGCACCCGCCACCACGCCCGGCTAATTTTTGTATTTTTAGTAAAAACGGGGTTTCATCGTGTTGCCCAGGCTGGTCTTGAACTCCTGACCTCAGGTGATCTGCCTGCCTCGGTTTCCCAAAATGCGAGGATTACAGACTTGAGCCACCGCGCCCGGCCACCTTCACTGTTCTTTGAGATAAGGTTTTATTTGAAATTGACTCATTACAGTTTTTCAGCCTTTGCTCTATTCAAATTTGGTCAAGGAGAAAACGGTTTGTGTTTGAAAACAGGAAGTGAATCTCGGTGGATGCCAACGCTGTGTCTCAGGATAAATTACCACTATTTTGTGTAAAATCGTAACTGGGACAGCAGCCAGGAAAACAGCCATATCTGCAAGCACGTGTTCTAAATGTTAGCACATTCTCAATGTTGACCCGGCTATTACCCCTGACATTTGTCATTCTATCATGGATTTGTTTGAGTCCTTGGAAAAACTAATTTTAAGGATGATTTAGAGGCATAATCTCCAATACGGAGATACAGGCATCTCACCTACAAGGTAGATGGAAACAGATAGATAATATAATAGATAAATAATAATATTATCTATTATCCAATAGATAATACGTGTGGAGTTCTGATAAGAAGCTCTGTCCCATGGAAAAGGACTTATCCCATTTGCTTTTGATACATTCACTGTTAAAATTACCACCGTCACTGGGGCGTAGTGGCTCACGCTTGTAATCCAAGCACTTTGGAGGCCGAGGCGGGCGGATCACCTGAGGTCGGGAGTTCGAGACCAGCCTGACCGACATGGTGAAACCCTGTCTTTTAAAACAAAAAATTACCAACGTCAGGATGTTTTGTACAGCAGTGGGGTGAATAATGAAGAGCCCTGTGATCCCGAGGAGATGGCCACTCCGAGAACCCTCTGGGACACAGCTGTGGATGGGGAGGGACAGCAGTGGGTGGGGAGGTTGGGGAGGGATCACATCGGGAGAAATGTCCGACGTAGGTGACGTGGGTTGAGGGCAGCAAACACCGTGGCATGTGTGCACCTGTGCAAGAATCATGCAGGGTGTGCACACGTACTCCAGAACTTACGGTACCGTAAAAAAATGTGATTGTCAATTCACAAATTACGGTTGTTCATATTTTCAAGGTAGGAAGGAATGTTATGATTGGTGAATGCGATATGGAAAAACTGAGCTCACTAAGAAATAAGATAATTATTCGTGACCTCAAAATGTTATCATTTATTGTGACATTTGAAATTTACTCACCTTGGCCGGGCGCGGTGGCTCACGCCTGTCATCCCAGCACTTTGGGAGGCCGAGGCGGCTGGATCACGAGGTCAAGAGATCGAGACCATCCTGGTCAACATGATGAAACCCCGTCTCTACTGAAAATACAAAAAAGTATCTGGGCGTGGTGGTGCGTGCCTGTCATCCCGGCTACTCAGGAGGCTGAGGCAGGAGAATTGCCTGAACCCGGGAGGCAGAGGTTGCGGTGAGCCGAGATCGCCCCATTGCACTCCAGCCTGGGTGACAAGAGCAAAACTCCATCTCAAAAAAAAAAAAAAGAAAAAAGAAATTTACTCCCCTCTTTTGAATACACCAATATACTACTTTTAAATGAACAGCTAGAAATCAATTCATGTAAACAGTTAAACATAATTGAAATCAATGACTAATCACTCTAATAATTTGTTTTATCATTAAGTTTGATTCTTCAGGACACATTTGTGGAACTATTTGATTGTAATGTTTAATATGAATGCCCACACATATATGCACAGGTACGTTCTTTTTCTTTTTTTTCTTTTTTTTTTTTTTTTTTTGAGATGGTGTGTTGCTCTTCTGCCCAGGCTGGACTGCGGTGATTCCATCTTAGCTCCCTGCAGCCTCCGCCTCCTGGGTTCAGGCAATTCTCCTGCCTCAACCTCCCCAGTAGCTGGGATGACAGGCACGCGCCACCATGCCCAGCTAATTTTTTTGTATCTTAAGTAGAGACGGGGTTTCACCATGTTGACCGGGATGGTCTCGATCTCTTGACCTCGTGATCCACCCGCCTCGGCCTCCCAAAGTGCTGGGATGACAGGCTTGAGCCACCGCGCCCGGCCCACAGTGAAATTATTTTAAGGAATTTATTCGGTTTGATCGGCCTGTTTATAAAGTACTTGCCAAAATCAAGTAATTTATAAGCTACTCATTTAATAAATGAATTTACAGGTCAACTTATTTTGGAATCCTTTAGAAACAGGCTGATTAAAATCACATATATATATATACATATACATATATATACATATACACATATACATATACACATATACATATATATATACATATACAGATATACATATATACATATACACATATACATATATATACATATACACATATACATATATACACATATACACATATATACATATACACATATACATATATATACATATACAGATATACATATATACATATACACATATACATATATATACATATACACATATACATATATATACACATATACACATATATACATATACACATATACATATATATACATATACAGATATACATATATATATACATATACACATATACATATATATATACATATACACATATACATATATATACACATATACACATATATACATATACACATATACATATATATACATATACACATATACATATATATACATATACACATATACATATATATACATATACACATATACATATATATACATATACACATATACATATATATACATATACACATATACATATATACATATACACATATACGTATATATACATATACACATATACATATATATACACATATACACATATACATATATATATACATATACACATATACATATATATACACATATACAATGACATACATATATACACTAATTTTCTTTTGGATGTAGGTAGACAAAACGTTGAAAGTTTTTATTTTGCTGAAAGAGACTTTAAGTGGAAGATGATTATGGCACACCTCAAGTTAGTTTATTTTGAGTAGCGATTGCCTGGTACGGTGGCTCATGCCTGGAATACCAGCACTTTGGGGGGCCGAGGCAGGTGGATAAGCTGAGGTTGGGAGTTCGAGACCAGCCTTACCAACATGGAGAAACCCAGTTTTTACTAAAAATACAAAATTAGGTGGGTGGGCATGGTGGTGCACGCCTGTAATCCCAGCTACTCGGGAGGCTCAGACAGGAGAATTGCTTAAACCCGGAACACGGAGGTTGCGATGAGCCGAGATCGCACCACTGCCCTCCAGCCTTGTCAACAAGCATGAAACTCTGTCTCAAAAAAAAAGGGAAAAAGAAAAAAACTTTGAGCCCAGAGAAAAGTTAACAACAGATGAAAAGGATTCTGAATAAGGTCGAGGTTAAAGAGAGAGTCTTGAGGGGTATGTGTGATCTGTGTGTAAAGTCCCCTATTATTTTGGGGCCATAATCTTTTAGATTAGAAATATTTCCCCAAAATAAGGAGGCTACATTTCAACTATAGAAACGCAGATTTATTTTATTTATTTATTTATTTTTTTTGAGACAGAGTCTCGCTCTGTCGCCAGGCTGGAGTGCAGTGGTGGGATCTCGGCTCACTGCAGCCTCCGCCTCCTGGGTTCAAGCGATTCTCCTGCCTCAGCCTCCTGAGTAGCTGGGATTACAGGCTCACGCCACCGAGCCCAGCTAATTTTTTGTATTTTTAGTAGAGACAGGGTTTCACCATGTTGACCAGGATGGTCTTGATCTCTTGACCTCGTGATCCACCCGCCTCGGCCTCCCAAAGTGCTGGGATGACAGGCGTGAGCCACCGCGCCCGGCAAAGAATAAAAGATCTTTAAATGGAATCATTTAGTTATATTGAAAAGTTTACTTTCAGACCAGCCTGGCCAACATGGTGAAACCCCGTCTCTACTAAAAATACAAAAATTAGCTGGGCTTGGTGGCATGAGCCTGTAATCCCAGCTACTCCAAAGGCCGAGGCGGGAGGATCACTTGAATCCGGGATGCAAAGGGTGTAGTAAGTACAGTTCGTGCCATTTTACTGCAGCTGGGCTGCAAGAGCAAAACTTTATCTCAAAAAAAAAAAAAAAAAAGTTTATTTTGTGTCCTTACTTTCCCCCATTTTCTCATAAATCAGTGAAAATCCAGCCTGCCAGCTAACAGTAAGTTAGCCCTCCCTGCCCCCTTGGTTTGGTAAACTGAGCTCAAATCTCAGGGATCGGGGCGGGGGGTGGGGGGAGGCTTCTGGCTCTCCCAGTTCTTAAACTTGTGGCCTTATGTTGATGGTGCCTGAATTTCTTACGTTAAATAGGGATTTTTATAACTACTTAGGGGTTGGGTCACCTGTAATCCCAGCAGTTTGGGAGGCTGATACCTGTCAGATCTCTTCAGCTCAGGACTTTCAGACCAGCCTGGGCAACAGGGCAAAACCGTCTCTAAAAAAAAAAAAAAAAAAAAAAAAAATACAAAAATTAACGGGGCCTGGTGGCGCATGGCTTCAGTTCCAGCTTCTTGGGAGGTTGAGGTGTGAGGATCACTTGATCCCGGGAGGCTGAGGATAAAGCAAATCTGAGGTGACTCCATCCTGCCGTCATTTCCCATCGATTCCCCGCTCTCCTCCTCTGCCCCTCCACAGGCTCCCACACAGGCTGACACCACCATATGGAACCCTAATGGAGTCCGCCAATTATTTCGGGTTCTCCTCTGGGCCTCTTGAAGGTGGAGGTAATTACGGGATTGCGTTGACTCGGGAGATGTGAGTGGAAGTGAAGTGTGTCACCTCAAGGCAAAAGAGTTGAAAGGCGTGGAGACTGGCCACCCTTTCCCTCATCTCTTAGAGCCACTGGCAGGTCCCATGTAGAGGCTGCTCCTTTATTTTGGTGGCAGATGAGGGGATGTGGAGCACAGGGCCCAGGAGAGCCATGGAGGATGTGCACCATGATCAGAAAAAGTCTTCAGTGCTGTAAATTTCCATTTTTGGGTGCTGTTTATCACCTACAATGATACCTGGCCCATCCTAGCAGGTAGTCACCATCTATTCCACGTTCTGTGAAGCAGACCAGCCTACCGTGAGAACGTGAACTGGTTGAAAGGCACATGTAGATAATCTGGGGCAATCCACGGCCAGGTGAAGTTTGGGGACCCCCCCAGGTCCCGGTGCCCGCCCGTTCCCAGCGCGTCTCGTCACCATGCCTCGGAAAATTGAGGAAATCAAGGACTTTCTGCTCACAGCCCCACGAAGAGATGCCAAATCTGTGAAGATCCAGAAAAATAAGGACAATGTGAAGTTTACACCCTGGTCATCAGTGACAAGGAGAAGGGCAGAGAAACTGAAGCAATCCCTGCCCCCTGGTCTGGCAGTGAAGGAACTGAAATAAACCAAAACACACTGATTTGACCTGTATTAAAATACTAAAAATCAAAAAAAAAAAGAAAGGCACATGTAAGTTTCAGTTTCAGCTCTGCCTCTCATTAACTGCAACCTCCGGCATTCAACTTTCAGTCTGAGCCTCAGTTTCCACTCTGTAAAATGGGTTGGTTATACGACTTCAGTTTGTGGAGAGAATGAAACTTCATAATGCATATCGATTGTCAATAGCCAGACAACGCGGCAAAGTATTACCAAAGAAAGGTAAACATTTGTGTATGTATTCTTTCCATCTTTATTTAAACAGATAGGATAAAACTATGAATATTCGTTCATATCCAGTGTTTTTTCTCTTAGTGATTGCTAAAAAAATTTGTTTATCTCGGGCCCATCACGAAGGCTCACAGCTGTACTCCCAGAACTTTGTGAGTCCAAGGCGGGTGGATCACAAAATCAGGAGTTTGAGACCAGCTTGGCCAATATGGTGAAACCCCTGTCTCTACTAAAAACACAAAAATGAGCCAAGCGTGGCAGCCTGTAGGACCAGCTACTTGGGAGGCTGAGGCAAAAGAAATGCTTGAACCTGAGAGGTGGGGGCTGCAGTGAGCCAAGATCGTGTACATATATATATATATATATACACACACATATACATATAACCTCAAAAACAAAAGATCTTATGAAATCGTTTTAAATGCCAAGATAATGTTTAATTTAATGAATCATTTAATTATTACTGTTGGGATTTCTGTAGATTGCACACAGCATTCAAAACAAATGAAGGAGAATTTAAAAGTATGACATGTTGTATAATAAATGCGATTTTAAAATTTTATTCAAAAAGATAGAACTATATATGTAATATAAAATGCATTTCTAATTATGAATCACGTTAAGAATAGTTTAGAAGCTGCGGATTTTGATTTCTGTTTCAAATTTTGCAAAATAACTTTTTTTCTTTTAAAGGCAGAGTCTCCCTCTGTCACCCAGGCTGGAGTTCTGTGGCGCAATCTCGACCCACTTCACTCTGACCCCGAGGTCCAAGCGATTCTCCTGCCTCAGCTATTTTTAGCAGAGACAAGGTTTCTCTATGTTCATGAGGCTGGTCCCGAACTCCTGACCTCAGGTGATACACTTGACTCAGCCTCCCAAAGTGCTGGGATGACAGGCATGAGCCACAACTCCCGCCTAGATTTTGTAGGATAATAAATAGCCTTTTGAAGTACCACTGGGCACTTGTCTGCTTGTTTTTCTTTCTTTTTTTTTTTTTTTTTTTTTTTTTTTTGAGACGGAGTTTTGCTCTTGTCACCCAGGCTGGAGTGCAATGGCGTGATCTCGGCTCACCGCAGCCTCCGACTCCTGGGTTCAGGCAATTCTCCAGCCTCAGCCTCCCGAGTAGCTGGGATTACAGATACGCGCCACCATGCCCAGCTAATTTTTGTATTTTTAGTAGAGACGGGGTTTCACCATGTTGACCGGGCTGGTCTCGATCTCTTGACCTCGTGATCCACCCGCCTCGGCCTCCCAAAGTGCTGGGATGACAGGCTTGAGCCACCGCGCCCGGCCAATCATAACTATATTTAATCATAACTATATTTAATCATACAAGGCCTTGGACATGGCTGGTGCTCAGTCAATGCATGTGGGCTCTGCACACATTATAGATTAGATTTATTATTTATATAGATTTATTTATATATTAGATTTTATTCGGCCTCCACCACTTACCAGCTGAGTGACCTGGGCAAGATAATTCGTGTCTTTACGTCTCCGTGTCCTTGTCTATAAGAGACAGATAATAAGACTCCCCAGATCTTTAGGTTGTTGCCAGGGGTGAGTGATTTGGCAAATAATAGGGGAGGTCTGATGAACTCCATCCAGACCTCCCTTTGCAGAGCCACAGAAGAGGTCATAGTGCCACCTGGTGACCGTGGAGTGTAATTACACGCGATCCCCAATAAGGCTCTCCCTCCACCGCAGGTGCAAAGGCTGGGTAGTTACCTCCTGGAGGTTTCTGCTGCACCTGCCTTCTCAGACCTCACGTAAAGACTTTCGTGTTTCCTCTTTGCATTTCCACAGATGGCGTTCGGGTTGCCCAACACAGCTGGGTGATCCACACAGGGCAGTGACCGCCTGTGCCAGCCCTGTGAGGTAGCTGGAGGATCGTTGTTTCTTCTTAAGCTCTGGGCAGATGCCAGGGCTGGGGTAACCCTTGCCCTCAAGTTTCTTGATTTGAAGGGTCACGTTTTCTTTTGGCAAGGAAGGCAAAGGTCACAGGAAGCCAGAGACCCGTGACCTCTCCATGCCATGGGATCAAACTATAAAGACCTGAACACTCTATGCTAAAAGCCCAAGACTCTGCTGCTCCCCAGGGCTTCTCACCTCGTGGCCTCTGCCTTTTACATGAACAATATGCCATTGTGTAAAGGACATGATGTCAAGAAGTATGTGCTTGACCTTTCTAAGGAAAAACGTTTCTTATCTTACTCTGAGCTTTTGATGTTTTGTTTTGTAAGATACGAAAAGAATCTGCCAGAAAAACTCACTTGTGTTAGATTTTTAAAAATGTAAATAGAGATCGTTTTCCAAATGCTCATATGAGCATTCTCTCTTTTGGCTTCCAAAGTGATAGAGTTTTAACAGGTATGAGCTTTGGGAGCTTGTAGCAAGCAGCCTCCCCAGCATGAAATCTCTTGTAAACTTTAAACTGTGTCTGAAACATTCGTGCACATTTTGCATACTGTTTCCCATATGTCAGCATGTTAAAAAAAAAACAAAAACACAATTTCCTAAATATGCAAGAGAAATGGATATTGTAGGACAATGTGACTTTTAAAAACATGTTACTTTGGCCGGGCATGATGGCTCATGCCTATAATCTCAGCACTTTGGGATGCTGAGGTGGGCGGATCACCTGAGGTCAGGAGTTAGCGACCAGCCCAACCAACAAGGAGAAACCTCGTGTCTACTAAAAATACAAAATTGGCTGGGCGGGGTGGTACATCCCTGTAATTCCAGCTACTCAAAAGGCTGAGTCAGGAGAATCACTAAAACCTGGGAGGCGGAGGTCGTCGTGAGCTGAGATCACGCCATTGCACTCCAGCCTGGGCAACAAGAGCAAAACTCCATTTCAAAAAACAAACCAAAAAAAAAAAAAAAAACAGTCTCACAATGATGAAGCACTTTGTCTAATGTGATTCAGCTAGTAAGTGTTGAGAACTTGCATCTAATCAAAGCCCATCTCATTCTAAAGGTCATCCTATGTGTTCTCTGGCCCATGGAGAGTAATTTTAATACAATTATTGACATTTCTACACAACAGTCACTAAAGATGCCATTCTAAAGTGTAATCATGTGGCCAATGGAGATATGACCGAAGTCATTAAGTGTGTACACCCATAACCCTGTACACATCCTTCCTTTTTCTGATGAAATTCAAGGACGCTTTTTGATGACTTAGCAAAACTGAGCTTTAAAGGGAGTTAAGGTTTCACCGGGTGCGGTGGCTGACACCTGTCATCCCAGCACTTTGGGAGGCCGAGGCGGGTGGATCACGAGGTCAAGAGATCGAGACCATCCTGGCCAACATGGTGAAACCCCGTCTCTACTAAAGATACAAAAATGAGCTGTGCATGGTGGCGCGTGCCTGTAATCCCAGCTACTCGGGAGGCTGAGGCAGGAGAATTGCCTGAACCCAGGAGGCGGAGGTTGCGGTGAGCTGAGGTCATGCCACGGCACTCCAGCCTGGGTGACAGAGCAAGACTCCACACACACACACACACATACACAAATACACACATGTATATAACGGGTTAAGGTTTTTATGTCCACGGGACTTTCTGTATTGCCTTTGAAGTCTCTGGTTCAATGAATATTCTTCTAATAGTGACCTGTGATTCCGTTTTGATCAAGTCTTTTCAAACTTGACATCTCTGATGGGTTTCTCCAGCATCAAAATCCTAAATCAAGTCTTTTTGGCTTAAAATTAAACCTTGAGATTTTTTTTTCACCTGGGTCCCTCGGGGAGTCTAAAGAATGTATTTCTCATCTTGTCGAAATATTAAATGATTCAATTTAGTTTGGAGATTGTATGGGAGGGCATACCCATTGCACTCCAGCCTAGGCAACAAGAGTGAAACTCCATCAAAGAAAGAAGAGAAGTACAAAAATCAGCCTGGCGTGGTGGCATATGCCTGCAGTCCCAGCTACTCAGGAGGCTGAGGCAGGAGAATTTCTTGAACCCAGGAGGTGGAGGTTGTAGTGAGCTGAGATTGGGCCATTGCACTCCAGCCTGGGCAACAGAACAAGACTCCATCTCAAAAAATAATAACCAAAGAAACGTATTAATGTATTCGGAGGATTCTATGAAATTTATATAAGTCTGGTGGTCCTGATGTGATGCTGTCAGTCAGGATTCTGGTTACTGTCTTAAAATGCTGCACGTAAGACTATTAACTAAATTTTCTTGTGCATTGGAAACGTTCAGCAGATTTCCATCATAACTACTGATTCCATCAGCCACATTTACTGTTTTGAATTCTTCTCTAAAAATATCTGTAATCAGCAACAGTCCAAATACAAATTTTTTTTTTTTTTTTTTTAAGATGGAATCTCCCTCTGTCACCTATGCTGGAGTGCAGTGGTAACATCTCTGCTCACTGCAACCTCTGTCTCCTGGGTTCAAGCGATTTTCCTGCCTCAGCCTCCCAAGTAGCTGGGCCTACAGGCACCTGCCACCACTCCTGCCCTCATGATCTGCCACCCACCTCAGCCTCCCAAAGCCCTTGGGATTACAGCCACGAGCCACCGTGCCTGGCCCCCAAATTTGCTTTTCATGGGAAAAAAACTCTACTGTGTCGTCTCCAACACAGGATTCTGATAACCCAGGCTTCACCACTGTGTAATATAGGCATGTCAGAAACTCACAGGCACACCCCTTCAATACATTAAAAATACAATTTTTTTAAAAAAAAATCAAAGCCGCAGGCCCAGTGGCTCATGCCTGTAATCCCAGCACTTTGGGAGGCCAAGGCGGGCAGATCACTTGTCAGGAATTCAAGACAAGCCTGGCTGACAAGGTGAAACCCCGTCTCTACTAAAAATGCAAAAATTAGCCAGACATGGTGGTGCGTGCCTGTAATCCTAGCTACTGGGGAGGCTGAGGCAGGACAATTGCCTGAACCTGGGAGCCAGAGGTTGCGGTGAGCCAAAATGGTGCCACTGCACTCCAGCCCGGGCAACAGAGGCAACACTCCATCTCAAAAAATAAACTTAAGGCCCTGCATGGCCCAAGGGAGGTTGGCACTCACGTGGCCTGATATAACAGTGCCATATAACTGTTAATTTCAGTTGGGACATGGGGAAACTTCTGCCACCTGCCAGACTCTGGCCCAATATAAAGCTCAAGTCTAGAGGGCTGGGGGTTGTGGGAGCCAGGACTGTCACCCCAGGATTATCAGACAGAGAGGGGCTCCTGGCTCTTACTTCTGCAGAAGCCACTATGACAGGTCCCTCACTTCAAGGAGCCTACTGCAGTTGCCCACACCAGTTTCTTAGAAAGGGCTGTCCTTCCCTACTCTGCGCCCCTCCCCTCCCCACCCAAGATCTGGGCACTGGTGGTGCCAGACGTCTTGTGCCCTGTCTGAGGCTGGTAGATCAGAAATGACCCTTGTCTCTGTCAAGGTCAAAATCATCCACACCCAGGTGGGGTGATCCCGCCTCTGGGAGGCGTCCTGCAGAAGGGCTGCCAGGAGGGTGAGGCGGCTTGGCTCCGCAAGCTCTGTGCGCATCAGCGTGGGGTGGCCAGGGAGTTGCAGGGCATCCCACACCATAACCCATGAGGCCGCCTGTATGGGCTGATGGGGGATCAGTGCAGGGCGGTAAGGGCCAGGGCCAGGTCTGAAGGGAAAATGGGCTCACGTTCACGTGAGTGAGGAAGGCAGTGTATGTGTCGGAGCACATCTTGAAAAGTCCCACAAGGGATGAATCAAAGAGGTTTCCTCGAGCAAGATCACCGGGATCTGGCAATGGGGTGGGACGGAAACCAGTTTTTTTTGTTGTGAAGTCCTTGGATGCTTTGAATTTTTGTTTAAATCATTTGCATGCATCATTGTGGATCCTCCAACCCCACCTCCACCCCAAGTACAGAAGAAAAGAAAGACACTTTGTTTCTTAAACTAGTTTGCCAGAAGGCTGGACATTCTATGTTGCTTGTTTTCCTGGAGATTTAGGTTGGAATTAATTAGGGCTTTGGAGTCAGAGTCTCTGGGTTCAACTCCTGGCTGGACCATTTTGTAGCTTCTCGGACAAGTTGCTTAACTTCGGTGAGCTTTTATTTTCTCTCCTGTAAAATGGCACAATATTATTGACATTATTATTATTATTATTATTATTATTATTTTGGAGACAGGATCGCCATCTCTCACCCCAGTTTGAGTGCACCGGCATGGCGCGATCAAAGCTCACTGCTGCCTCGAAATCCTGGGCTCAAGTGATCCCCCCACCTCAGCCTCCTGAATAGCTGAGACTACAAGCATGAACCATCCTGCACAGCTAATTTTTTTTTTTTTTTAGACAGAGTCTTGCTCTGTCAGCAGGTTGTACTGCAGTGGTGCGATCTGGGCTCACCGCAACGTCCACCTCCCGGGTTCAAGCAATTTTCCTGCCTCAGCCTCTCAAGTAGCTAGGACTGCAAGCATGAGCCACCACATCTGGCTAACTTTTGTATTTTTAGGAGAGATGGAGTTTCACCATGTTGGCCAGGACGGTCTCGATCTCTTGACCTCATGATCCGCCCGCCTAAGCCTCCCAAAGTGCTGGGATTACAGGCGTGAGCCACCGCGCCCGGCCATTTTTTTTGTAGAGACAGGAGTCCTGCTTTTTTGGCCAGTCTTCCTACCTGGGCCCCCTAAAATGCCAGGATTACTGTCATGAGCCCCCCCCCGCCACAGGCCTGATGTTAATATGTCCTGGGGTAAGAGGCCTGGTTGGGGCCACTGGTGCCTTGGATCTATTAGTGACCTGCTGTGGGAACTTGGGATGGTACCTTCCCCTCGTCAATGAATTGATGCGGTTGTGAAGGCTCTCCTGGGAATTGTGAAATGTGGGGTCTTCAAATGCTGGTGCCGAGTGATGTGGCAGCACCTCAGAGCCTGTTCCAGGCCCCAGGGCCAGGCATCCACCCTCAGGCTTAGGTGTTCCTATCTTCGTCCTTTGCCAGCACACCTGTTTTACCAAGTACACAACTTCCCTGGGGTCTCATTCAGTAGAATCCAGATTCTGACCCAGAAGGTGATCCCTGGAGAGGCCAGTGCTGTCGGTCTGAGGACCACACTTTGAGTAGCCAAGGTCTGAATTTGATGTGGGTCATAGTATACACCTGTGTAAAAAGCTATCAAGGCCAGACGCAGTGGCTAATGCCTGTAATCTCAGCACTTTGGGAGGCCGAGGTGGGTGGATCACCTGAGGTCAGGAGTTCGAGACCAGCCTGGCCAACGTGGCAAAACCCCATCTCTACTAAACAATCTTTAGGAGGAGTATCCAAGTTGGCTGATTAGAAGCAGCTCAGGATTGCAGCTCCAAGCCAAAGCGTGGAGTGTGAGTGGACGCTGCATTTCCAGATGGATTTTCATTGCCCACAGACTAGAAGATTCCCAGGCAAAGGAGCCGCATGGCTCACCAGTGTGACTGTTCTGATTGGCATGGCAGGTCGCTAAACAAAATACTATGGGTCCAGGCGTCATTTAGCTTGAGATTGGAGCTCCTGGGACACAGAGTCACCCATTCAGTTGATAAAAAGGGGACTGAAATAGGGAGCCAGACCAGGAGATTCCCAGGCAAAAAATCGCCATGAATCTCCATGCAGCTGTTTTAGCCGGTGCAGAGGTTCACTGCAAGGGAAATCACACAGATCCCGGTGCCTTTTCAATAGGTGACTGGAATGCCTGAGAGACAGAGTTGCTCATTCAGCCAATAAAAATGGGACTGAAACAGGGAGACAGGCCAGGTGATTCCTGGGCAAAAAAGTGCCATGAGCCTCCAGTGGCTGTTTCAGCCAGTGCAGCAGGTCTACACACAGGAAATCACACAAATCCGGGTGCCATTTCAACTGGCGGCTGGGATGCCTTGGAGACAGAGTCGACTGTACAACTGAAAAAAAAAAGGGGGGGGCCTATGAGAGGGAGCCAGGTGATCAGGCTCGGCGAGTCCCACCCCCAACAAAAAATAATCTGAAACACTCTGGATTGAGAGTTTTACAGCAAGCACAGATGAACCCGGGGCAGTCCAGCTCTGTGGGGGAGTGGCATTTACCATTATCGAGGCAGTCCACCACTACCAAGGTAGTCCGCCATTGCTGAGGCAGCCTGCTATTCCCGAGGCTCCTATAAACAGGACTGCAGGGAAGTTCACATGGCAGCTGGATGGAGCCCACAGCAGCTCAGCAAAGCCTCTGCAGGCACACTGTGACTAGGCTGCCTCCTCGCTGGGCAGGGCAGCCCTGACAAAAGGCAGCAGCAAGACAGAAACTTATAAATAAAGCCCTAACTCCCTGGGACAGAGCACCTGGGGTTAAAAAAAAAAAAAAAAGGCCTTTATGAGTTCTGCTGCAGCAAACTTAAACATACCTGCCCAGAAGCTCTGAATGGAACAATGGAGCTCACAGCTCAGTACTTGAGCTCCTATAAAGGACACACTGTCTCCTCAAGCAGCTCCCTGACCCCCGTATATCCAAAGAATCACCTCATAAAGGAGAGCTCAGACTGACATCTGGCGGGTATCCTTCTGGGACAAAGCAGAAGAAACTGGCAGCAACCCTTACTGTTCTGCAACCACTGCAGGTGATCCCCAGGCAAGCAGGGCCTGGAGTGGACCTCAGCAGTCCTACAGCAGAGGGGCCTGATGGTTAGAAGGAAAAGTAAGAAACAGAAAGAAATAACTTCATCATCAACAAACTGGACGTCCACTCACAGACCCAATCTGAAAGTCAACGACTACAAAGATGACAGGTGGATAAATCCACAAAGATGGAAAGAAACCAGCACAAAAAGGATGAAAACACCTGAAACCAGAATGCCTCTCCCCCTACAAGGGATCACAACTCCTCACCAGTAAGGGAACACGGCTGGATGGAGAATGAGTGTGATGAATTGACAGAAACAGGCTTCAGAAGGTGGATAATAAGAAACTTCTGTGAGCTAAAAGAACATCTTCTAACCCAATACAAAGAAACCAAGAATGTTGAAAAAAAGGTTTGATGAAATGCTAATGAGAATAAACAGCTTAGAGAGGAATATAAGTGAATTGATGGAGCTGAAAAACACAACATGAGAACTTTGCAAAGCATACACAAGTTTCAACAGCTGAATTGATGAAGGAGAAAGGATATCAGAGGTTGAATATCAACTCAGTGAAATAAAATGAGAAGGCAAGATTAGAGAAAAAAGGGTAAAAAGAAATGAACAAAGTCTCCAAGAAATATGGGACTATGTGAAAAGACCTAACCTACGTCTGATAGATGTATCTGAATATGATGGAGAGAATGAATCCAAGATGGAAAATACTCTTCAGGATATTATTCAGAAAAACTTCCCCAATCTAGAAAGGTAGGCCAATATTCAAAGCCATGAAATACAGAGAACATCACAAAGATATTCCTTAAGAAGAGCAACCCCAAGGCACATAATCGTCAGATTCACCAGGGTTGAAGTGAAGGAGAAAATGCTAAGGGCAGCCAGAGAGAAAGGTCGGGTCACCCACAAAGAGAAGCCCATCAGACTCACAGCAGATCTCTCGGCAGAGACTCTACAAGCCAGAAGAGAGTGGGGGGCCAATATTCAACATCCTTAAAGAAAAGAACTTTCAACCCAGAATTTTGTATGCAGCCAAACTAAACTTCATAAATGAAGGAGAAATAAAATCCTTTATGAACAAGCAATTACTCAGAGATTTCATCACCACCAGGCCTGCTTTACAAGAGCTCCTGAAAGAAGCACTAAACATAGAAAGAAACAATTAGCACCAGTGACTCCAAAAATGTACGAAATGGTAAAGAGCATCAACACAATGAAGAAACTGCATCAACTAAGGGGCAAAACAGCCAGCTAGCATCAAAATGTCAGGATCAGATTTACACATAACAATATTAACCTTAAGTGTAAATGGGCTAAACACCCCAATCAAAAGACACAGGCTGGCAACTTAGATAAAAAGCCAAAACCTATCAGTGTGCTGTATCCAGGAAACCCATCTCACATGCAAGGATACACATAGGTTCAAAATAAAGGGATGGAGGAAGATTTACCAAGCAAATGGAGAGCAAAAGAAAGCAGGAGTTGCAATTCTCATATGTGATAAAATAGACTTTAAACCAACAAAGATCAAAAGAGACAAGGAAGGATGTTAAATAATGGTAAAAGGATCAATGCAACAAGAAGAGCTAACAATCCTAAATATATATGCAACCAATACAGGAGCACCCAGATATATAAAGTAAGTTCTTAATGACTTACAAAGAGACTTAGACTCCCACACAATAATAGTGGGAGACTTTAACACCCCACTGTCAATATTAGATCAACGAGACAGAAAATTAACAAGGATATCCAGGACTTGAACTCAGACCTGGAACAAGCAAACCTAATAGACATTTACAGAACTCTCCACCCCAAATCCACAGAATATACATTCTTCTGAGCATCACATCACACCTCTAAAATTGAACACGTGATTGGAAGTAAATCACTCCTCAACAAATGCAAAAGAATGGAAATTATAACAAACAGTCTCAGACCACAGTGCAATCAAAATTCAGAAAATAACTCAGAACCGCACAGCTTCATGGAAACTGAACAACTGGCTCTTGAATGTTGCCTGGATAAACCATGAAATGAAGGCAGAAATAAAGATGTTCTTCAAAACCAGTGAGAATGAAGACACAACATACCAGAATCTCTGGGACACATTTAAAGCAGTGTCTAGAGGAAAATATATAGCAATAAATGCCCACATGAGAAGAAAGGACAGATCTAAAATTGACACCCTACTGTCAAAATTGAAAGAGCTAGAGGAGTAAGATAAAAAAAAACTCAAAACCTAGCAGAAGACAAGAAATAACTAAGATCAGAGCAGAGCTGAAGGAGATAGATACACAAAAAACCCTTCAAAAAAAATCAGTAAATCCAGGAGCTGGTTTTTCAAAAAGATCAACAAAATAGACCACTAGCCAGATTAATTTTAAAAAAAAAGACAGAGAATAATCAAATAGATGCAATAAAAAACGATAAAGGGGAAATCACCACAGATTCCACAGAAATACAAACCATCATCAGTGATTATCACAAACAACTCTATGCACATAAACTAGTAAACCTGGAAAAAATGGATAAATTCCTGGACCCTTGCATCCTCCCATGCCTACACCAGAAAGAAGTCAAAATCCTGAATGAACCAATAACAAGGTCTGAAGTTGAGGCAGCAATTAAGAGCCTACCACCCAAAAAAAACCCAGGTCCTGATGGGTTCACAGCTGAATTCTACCAGACACACAAAGAGGATCTGGTACCATTCCTTCTGAAACTATTCCAAATAATCCAAAAAGAGGGAACCCTTCCCAAATCATTTTATGAGACCAACATCATCCTGATACCAAAACCCGGCAGAGACTCAACAAGAAAAGAAAACTTCAGGCCAATATCCATGATGAACACAGATGCAAAAATCTTCAATAAAATACTGGCATACTGATGGCAACAGCACATTAAAAAGCTTATCCACAATGATGAAGTAGGATTCATCCCGGGGATGCAAGGCTGGTTCAACATATGCAAGTCTATAAATGTAATACACCACATAAACAGGAGCAAAAACAAAAACCACATGATTATCTCAATTGACCCAGAGAAGGCATTTGACAAAATTCAACAGCCCTTTATGCTAAAAACCCTCAATAAACTCGGTATTGACGGAATGTATCTCAAAGTAATAAAAGCTATTTACGACAAACCAACAGCCAATATCATAATGAATGTGCAAAGGCTGGAAGCATTCCCTTTGAAATCCGGCACTAGACAAGGATGCCCTCTCTCACCACTCCTATTCAATATAATATTGGAAGTTCTAGCCAGAGCAATCAGGCAAGAAAAAGAAATAAACAGTATTCAAATAGGAAAGGTGGAAGCCAAATTGTCTCTATTTGCAGACGACATGATTGTATGTTTAGAAGACCCCGTCATCCCAGCCCAAAATCTCCTGAAACTGATAAGCAACTTCAGCAAAGTCTCAGGATACAAAATCAATGTGCAAAAATCACAAGCATTCCTGTACACCAATAACAGACTTAAAGAGAGCCAAATCAAGAACAAACTGCCATTCACAGTTGCTACAAAGAGAAAAACATACCTAGAAATACACCTAACAAAGGACATAAAGTATCTCTTCAAGGAAAACTACAAACCACTGCTCAATGAAATAAGACAGGACAGAAACAGATGGAGAAACATTCCACGTTCATGGTTAGGAAGAATCAAAATTGTGAAAATGACCACACTGCCCAAAGTAATTTACAGATTCAGTGCTATCCCCATCAAGCTACCAATGACTTTCTTCACAGAACTGGAAAAAAAACACTTTAAACTTCATATGGAACCAAAAGAGAGCCCACAGAGACAAGTCAATTCTAAGCAAAAAGAACAAAGCTGGAGGCATCACACTACCAGACTTTAAACTATACTACAAGAATACAGTAATCAAAACAGCATGGTACTGGTACCAAAACTGAGATATAGACCAATGGAACAAAACAGAGGCCTCGAAGGCAACACCACACATCTACAACCATCTGATCTTTGACAAACCTGACAAAAACAAGCAATGGGGAAAGGATTCCCTGTTTAATAAATGGTGCTGGGAAAACTGGCTAGCCATGTGCAAAAAGCAGAAACTCCACCCATTCCTGACACCATACACTAAAATTAACTCCAGAGGGATTAAAGATTTAAACATAAGACCTAACGCCATAAAAACCCTAGAAGGGCTGGGTGCGGTGGCTCACGCCTATAATCCCAGCACTTTGGGAGGCTGAGGCGGGTGGATCACGAGGTCAAGAGATCGAGACCATCCTGGTCAATGAGGTGAAACCCCGTCTATACTGAAAATACAAAAATTAGCTGGGCATGGTGGTGAGTGCCTATAGTCCCAGCTACTCTGGAGGCTGAGGCAGGAGAATTGGTTGAACCCAGAAGACGGAGGTTGTGGTGAGCCGAGATCGTGCCATTGCACTCCAGTCAGGGTAACAACAGTGAAACTCCATCTCAAAAAAAAATAAAAAATAAAAAAACCCTAGAAGAAAATCTAGGCAAAACCTTTCAGGACATAGGCATAGGCAAGGACTTCATGACCAAAACACCAAAATCGTTGGCAACAAAAGCCAAAATAGACAAATGAAAACTAATCAAACTCCGCAGCTTCTACATAGCAAAAGAAACAGTCATTAGAGTGAATCAGCAACCAACAGAATGGGAAAAAATTTTTGCGATCTACCCATCTGAGAAAGGGCTGATATCCAGAATCTACTAAGAACTAAAACAGATTTACAGGAAAAAAACAAGCCCATTCAAAAATGGGCAAAGGATATGAACAGACACTTTACAAAAGAAGACATACATGAGGCCAACAAACATGAAAAAATGCTCATCATCACTGGTCATTAGAGAGATGCAAATCAAAACTACATTGAGATATCATCTCACGCCAGTCAGAATGGCGATCATTAAAAAATCTGGAGACAGCAGATGCTGGAGAGGATGTGGAGAAATAGGAACACTCTTACACTGTTGGTGGGAGTGTAAATTAGTTCAACCATTGTGGAAGACAGTGTGGCGATTCCTCAGGGACCTAGAAATAGAAATTCCATTTGACCCAGCAATCCCATTACTGGGTATGTATCCAAAGGACTATAAATCGTTCTACTATAAGGACACATGCACACAAATGTTCATTGCAGCACAGTTTACAATAGCAAAGACTCGGAACCAACCCAAATGCCCATCGAGGATAGACTGGACTGGGAAAATGTGGCACATATACACCATGGAATATTATGCAGCCATCAAAAAAGATAAATTCGTGTCCTTTGTAGGGACATGGATGAACCTGGAAACCATCATTCTCAGCAAACAGACACAAGAACAGAAAATCAAACACCGCATGTTCTCACTCATAGGTGGGTGTTGAACAATGAGAACACGTGGACACAGGGAGGGGAGCCTCGCACACTGGGGTCTGTCGGGGGAAAATGGGGGGGGTGGGGAGTTGGGAAGAGAGAGCATAGGGAGAAATGCCAGATATGAGTGATGGGGAGGAAGGCAGCAAATCACACTGCCACGTGTGTACCTGTGCAACAGTCCTGCATGTTCTTCACATGTACCCCAAAACCTAAAATGCAATTAAGAATAAAAAATAATTAAAAAAAAATTTCTTTAAATTAGCTGGGCACAGTGGCATGTGCCTGTAATCTCAGCTACTGCGGAGGCTGAGGGGAGAGAATTGCTTGAACGTGGGTGGGGGAGGCTGAGCCGGGACCAGGCCGTTGCACTCCAGCGTGGGAGGCAGAGGAAGACTCCACCTCAAAAAAAAATAATAAAAAATAAAAACCCAAAAAGATGAGGGCACTCTTACCGTAGAGGTTATGCCTCCCTTAAAAAATTTCAAACATACACACATACACACGCATGCATGTGCCTGTGCGTGCACCCACACACGCATACACACACACGCACGCACACAGGCAAACACACACGCACACACACATGCACACACATGCACGGACACCCACACACACAAACACACACACGCATGCACACCCACACACAAACACGCACACACACGCATGCACACACACATGCACACCCACACACGGACACACACACCCACACACAAACAGACACACGCGTGCACACACGCACATACATGCACACACGTGCACGCACACACAAACACGCACACACACGCACACGCAGACACATATGTGCACACACGGACACACACGCGCACACACGCACACGCACAAACACGCACACACACGCACACACAAACACACGCACACACGCACACACGCACACAAACACGCACACACATGCACACAACACGCACACACAAACACACACGCACACACGCGGACACGCACACACACACGCACACGCACACACACGCACACAAACACGCACACACAAACACGCACACACAATCACGTGCACACACGCACACACACAAACACGCACACACACGCACACAAAACACACACACAAACAGACTCACGCACACACGCGGACACGCACGCACACACAAACACACGCACACGCACACACACGCACACAAACACGCACACACAAACACGCACACACAATCACGCACACACACGCACACACACGCACACAACACGCACACACAAACACACGCACACACACGCACACACACACAAACACACGCACACAAACACGTGCACACACACGCACACAGACAAACATGCACACACACGTGCACACACGCACACACACAAACACACACACAAACACGCACAATTCTGAGTTCTACATTGACAGAAAGTTGCACAGAAAATAACATTAAAAAATCCATCCCATGAAGTGTTGCGGATGAACTCAGAATGGTTAATGAACCATGAGCCAAGTGCGGGGTACTGTCCACCCAGGATAGCCCTTAGCCCTCCTCTCCCCTCTCTCACCCCATCTCCTGTACAGTCACCCCCCAACACACACTTCCATCCGGGCCCCCAGCAGGAGGAGCAAAGGGAGAATTTCCTTAGGAGACGTTCTCGTGCCCTCTTGTGCCCACCATGCAGATCCAGGCTGGGTCTGCAATACAGACTGTTAGGACCGGCCTCCCCTTCCCCCTACCACAGTCAACCGGAAAATCCTCAACCACAGTGGACAAGGACCACCGTCAATGTTTAGCCGGGTTCCCAGTTAAGCTGTTTGCAAGGACCCCCTCCTCCTCCTCCTCCTCCTTCCCTTTTTCCCCCCCCACCTCGAAACCCTCCCTTCTTAAGGAGATAGCCAAGCCACAAAAATCCCTACCTGAGGGAGAGCACGCCCCCTCCCTACCTGAGGGAGGGCACGACCCCTCCCTACCTGAGGGAGAGCACGCCCCATCCCTACCTGAGGAAGGGCACGCCCCCTCCCTACCTGAGGAAGAGCACGCCCCATCCCTACCTGAGGAAGGGCACGCCCCCTCCCTACATGAGGAAGAGCACATCCCCTCCCTACCTGAGGAAGAGCACATCCCCTCCCTACCTGAGGAAGAGCACGCCCCCTCCCTACCTGAGGAAGAGCACGCCCCCTCCCTACCTGAGGGAGAGCACGTCCCCTCCCTACCTGAGGGAGAGCACGTCCCCTCCCTACCTGAGGAAGAGCACGTCCCCTCCCTACCTGAGGAAGAGCACGCCCCCTCCCTACCTGAGGAAGAGCACGTCCCCTCCCTACCTGAGGGAGAGCACGTCCCCTCCCTACCTGAGGAAGAGCACGTCCCCTCCCTACCTGAGGAAGAGCACGCCCCCTCCCTACCTGAGGAAGAGCACGCCCCCTCCCTACCTGAGGAAGAGCACATCCCCTCCCTACCTGAGGAAGAGCACATCCCCTCCCTACCTGAGGAAGAGCACGCCCCCTCCCTACCTGAGGAAGAGCACATCCCCTCCCTACCTGAGGAAGAGCACATCCCCTCCCTACCTGAGGAGGAGTACATCCCCTCCCTACCTGAGGAAGAGCACGCCCCCTCCCTACCTGAGGAAGAGCACGCCCCCTCCCTACCTGAGGGAGAGCACGCCCCCTCCCTACCTGAGGGAGAGCACGTCCCCTCCCTACCTGAGGGAGAGCACGTCCCCTCCCTACCTGAGGGAGAGCACGTCCCCTCCCTACCTGAGGGAGAGCACGTCCCCTCCCTACCTGAGGGAGAGCACGTCCCCTCCCTACCTGAGGAAGAGAACGCCCCCTCCCTACCTGAGGAAGAGGACGCCCCCTCCCTACCTGAGGGAGAGCACGCCCCCTCCCTACCTGAGGAAGAGCACGCCCCCTCCCTACCTGAGGGAGGGCACGCCCCCTCCCTACCTGAGGGAGAGCACGTCCCCTCCCTACCTGAGGGAGAGCACGTCCCCTCCCTACCTGAGGAAGAGCACGTCCCCTCCCTACCTGAGGAAGAGAACGCCCCCTCCCTACCTGAGGAAGAGCACGCCCCCTCCCTACCTGAGGAAGAGCACGCCCCCTCCCTACCTGAGGGAGGGCACGCCCCCTCCCTACCTGAGGGAGGGCACGCCCCTTCCCTACCTGAGGGAGGGCACGCCCCCTCCCTACCTGAGTAAGAGCACGCCCCCTCCCTACCTGAGTAAGAGCACGCCCCATCCCTACCTGACGAAGGGCACGCCCCATCCCTACCTGAGTAAGAGCACGCCCCATCCCTACCTGAGGAAGGGCACGCCCCCTCCCTACCTGAGGAAGAGCACGCCCCCTCCCTACCTGAGGAAGGGCACGCCCCCTCCCTACCTGAGGAAGGGCACGCCCCCTCCCTACCTGAGGGAGGGCACGTCCCCTCCCTACCTGAGGGAGGGCACGTCCCCTCCCTACCTGAGGGAGGGCACGTCCCCTCCCTACCTGAGGGAGAGCACGTCCCCTCCCTACCTGAGGGAGAGCACGCCCCCTCCCTACCTGAGGGAGAGCACGCCCCCTCCCTACCTGAGGGAGAGCACGTCCCCTCCCTACCTGAGGGAGAGCACGCCCCCTCCCTACCTGAGGGAGAGCACGCCCCCTCCCTACCTGAGGGAGAGCACGCCCCCTCCCTACCTGAGGGAGAGCACGTCCCCTCCCTACCTGAGGGAGAGCACGTCCCCTCCCTACCTGAGGGAGAGCACGTCCCCTCCCTACCTGAGGAAGAGCACGCCCCCTCCCTACCTGAGAAAGAGCACGCCCCCTCCCTACCTGAGGGAGAGCACGCCCCCTCCCTACCTGAGGGAGAGCACATCCCCTCCCTACCTGAGGGAGAGCACATCCCCTCCCTACCTGAGGGAGAGCACGCCCCCTCCCTACCTGAGGGAGAGCACGTCCCCTCCCTACCTGAGGAAGAGCACGTCCCCTCCCTACCTGAGGAAGAGCACGCCCCCTCCCTACCTGAGGAAGAGCACGCCCCCTCCCTACCTGAGGAAGAGCACATCCCCTCCCTACCTGAGGAAGAGCACATCCCCTCCCTACCTGAGGAAGAGCACATCCCCTCCCTACCTGAGGAAGAGCACGCCCCCTCCCTACCTGAGGAAGAGCACGCCCCCTCCCTACCTGAGGAAGAGCACGCCCCCTCCCTACCTGAGGGAGAGCACGTCCCCTCCCTACCTGAGGGAGAGCACGTCCCCTCCCTACCTGAGGAAGGGCACGCCCCCTCCCTACCTGAGGAAGAGCACGCCCCCTCCCTACCTGAGGAAGAGCACATCCCCTCCCTACCTGAGGAAGAGCACATCCCCTCCCTACCTGAGGAAGAGCACGCCCCCTCCCTACCTGAGGAAGAGCACGCCCCCTCCCTACCTGAGGGAGAGCACGCCCCATCCCTACCTGACGAAGGGCACGCCCCATCCCTACCTGAGTAAGAGCACGCCCCATCCCTACCTGAGGAAGGGCACGCCCCCTCCCTACCTGAGGAAGAGCACGCCCCATCCCTACCTGAGGAAGGGCACGCCCCCTCCCTACCTGAGGAAGAGCACGGCCCATCCCTACCTGAGGAAGGGCACGCCCCCTCCCTACATGAGGAAGAGCACATCCCCTCCCTACCTGAGGAAGAGTACATCCCCTCCCTACCTGAGGAAGAGCACGCCCCCTCCCTACCTGAGGAAGAGCACGCCCCCTCCCTACCTGAGGAAGAGCACGCCCCCTCCCTACCTGAGGGAGAGCACGTCCCCTCCCTACCTGAGGAAGAGCACGTCCCCTCCCTACCTGAGGAAGAGCACGTCCCCTCCCTACCTGAGGGAGAGCACATCCCCTCCCTACCTGAGGGAGAGCACGCCCCCTCCCTACCTGAGGAAGAGCACGCCCCCTCCCTACCTGAGGAAGAGCACATCCCCTCCCTACCTGAGGGAGAGCACGCCCCCTCCCTACCTGAGGAAGAGCACGCCCCCTCCCTACCTGAGGAAGAGCACGCCCCCTCCCTACCTGAGGAAGAGTACATCCCCTCCCTACCTGAGGAAGAGCACGCCCCCTCCCTACCTGAGGGAGAGCACGTCCCCTCCCTACCTGAGGAAGAGCACGTCCCCTCCCTACCTGAGGAAGAGCACATCCCCTCCCTACCTGAGGAAGAGCACGCCCCCTCCCTACCTGAGGAAGAGCACGCCCCCTCCCCACCTGAGGAAGAGCACGCCCCTCCCTACCTGAGGAAGAGCACGCCCCCTCCCCACCTGAGGGAGAGCACGTCCCCTCTCTCACTCAAGCGCAGTGGAAAACTCCTGACTCCTGCTCTATAAGTCTCTCAGCCCAGCTCCCAGGCGCGGCTACCCACTTCGGTCTGTGCAGTGGTGCTTAGTCCGCCCGGAGCTCCTCATAAAGCTTGGACGTTCACTTGGCTTTATTTTTCCACTACTCGGCGCGGCAGGCCTAGAACTACCTCCAGACACAGACCACTCCCCTCCTGTCTCCTGCTCCCTCCCTGGCAGATGGCGAACCCTGAGGTGTCCTCTGAGTGGCCTGTGTCCTTGGTTACCCCCCACCCTGTCCCCTGTCCTTGTGTCCTTGGTGGAGACGGGTATGTCCTTCCACCTGCCCCACCGCCTCACTCCTGTCATTTATTTCCTCACTGACGTCCTCTTCCGTGGAGGACCATGGAGCTGAGACACTCTGTGTGCCTCAGTTTCCTTGCCTGTAAAGATCGACCTCACGGGCTTGTGAGGATCAGCCTCAAAATGCAAGCTGAGTCCTTAGAATCCTTGGCACATAACAAGTGCTCAATAAACTGCCTGACTCCTGTTCACTGGGGACAGAGTCCTTCGCTCTCTGGATATCTGACTGTGCTTTGTCCCCTTCCCCACGGGGCCATCTGTGAATACTGGGTACAAACAAGAGACCGGGACAGCAGCACAAAGGAGTTCTGCTCGTGTGGCTCTTCCCAGACGCGGGACCCTCCCGGGCCAGGAAGGTGAAAACATTTTGCAGATGAGGTCAGGAGTTCAAGACCAGCCTGGCCAACATGGCCAAACCTCATCTCTACTAAAAATACAAAAATTAGCTGGAGACGCGGGACCCTCCCGGGCCAGGAATCTGAAAACATTTTGCAGATGAGGTCAGGAGTTCAAGACCAGCCTGGCCAACATGGCCAAACCTCATCTCTACTAAAAATACAAAAATTAGCTGGAGACGCGGGACCCTCCCGGGCCAGGAATCTGAAAACATTTTGCAGATGAGGTCAGGAGTTCAAGACCAGCCTGGCCAACATGGGCAAACCTCATCTCTACTAAAAATACAAAAATTAGCTGGAGACGCGGGACCCTCCCGGGCCAGGAATCTGAAAACATTTTGCAGATGAGGTCAGGAGTTCAAGACCAGCCTGGCCAACATGGGCAAACCTCATCTCTACTAAAAATACAAAAATTAGCTGGAGACGCGGGACCCTCCCGGGCCAGGAATCTGAAAACATTTTGCAGATGAGGTCAGGAGTTCAAGACCAGCCTGGCCAACATGGGCAAACCTCATCTCTACTAAAAATACAAAAATTAGCTGGAGACGCGGGACCCTCCCGGGCCAGGAATCTGAAAACATTTTGCAGATGAGGTCAGGAGTTCAAGACCAGCCTGGCCAACATGGGCAAACCTCATCTCTACTAAAAATACAAAAATTAGCTGGAGACGCGGGACCCTCCCGGGCCAGGAATCTGAAAACATTTTGCAGATGAGGTCAGGAGTTCAAGACCAGCCTGGCCAACATGGGCAAACCTCATCTCTACTAAAAATACAAAAATTAGCTGGAGACGCGGGACCCTCCCGGGCCAGGAATCTGAAAACATTTTGCAGATGAGGTCAGGAGTTCAAGACCAGCCTGGCCAACATGGGCAAACCTCATCTCTACTAAAAATACAAAAATTAGCTGGAGACGCGGGACCCTCCCGGGCCAGGAATCTGAAAACATTTTGCAGATGAGGTCAGGAGTTCAAGACCAGCCTGGCCAACATGGCCAAACCTCATCTCTACTAAAAATACAAAAATTAGCTGGAGACGCGGGACCCTCCCGGGCCAGGAATCTGAAAACATTTTGCAGATGAGGTCAGGAGTTCAAGACCAGCCTGGCCAACATGGCCAAACCTCATCTCTACTAAAAATACAAAAATTAGCTGGGTATAAGTGGCACATGCCTGTGATCCCAGCTACTCAGGAGGCTGAGGCGGGAGAATCGCTTGAACCCGGGAGGCGAAGTTGCAGCGAGCTGAGATCACGCGACCGCCCTCCAAATCCCCCTGTGGCAGACGATGAATTTGTCCTGGATGCACACCTCTGGTTTGCTTCCAAGAAATGAAACTTTGGCAGCTGGAGAGGGATGGGGTCGGGGCGGGTGGGGTCCAGCAAGACCGGGAAACAGAACTGTCATCTAACGTCTGCAGAAGGTGGGACACCCAGCAAGTGGGATTAAGCACCTCTGTGCTTTGTGGCAATGACCATGTCTAAATCTCTAACTCTCTCACTGCCACAGGGAGGGTTTCTGTTTCCATTTTATAGACAGGCAAACTGAGGCTCAGAGAAGTCAAGTCCCTTCCCCAGGAGACTCATACCTGGAAGGAGGCGGGGCTGGAATTCATAATTTTTTTCTTTTTTTGAATGTTCAAAAGATACTTCTTATTTGCCTGTTTAATAAAAAAAAATTTCTCCCTTACTTTAGACAATTAGTAAAATTATTTACGATAAGAATAAGTCAATATTTGTAATAAAATCTTGTTTTTGGCCAGGCACGGTGGCTCACACCTGTAATCCCAGCACTTCGGGAGGCCAAGGTGGGCAGATCACTTGAGGTCAGGAGTTCAAGACCAACCATGGTGAAATCCCGTTTCTACGAAAAATACAAAAATTAGCTGAGGCAAGAGAATCACTTGAACCTGGGAGGCAGAGGTTTCAATGAGCCAAGATTGCATCACTGGACTCCAACCTGGGTGACTCTGTTTAAAATATATATATAGGCCGGGTGCGGTGGCTCAAGCCTGTCATCCCAGCACTTTGGGAGGCCGAGGCGGGTGGATCACGAGGTCACGAGATCGAGACCATCCTGGTCAACATGGTGAAACCCCGTCTCTACTAAAAATACAAAAAATTAGCTGGGCATGGTGGCGCGTGCCTGTAATCCCAGCTACTCGGGAGGCTGAGGCAGGAGAATTGCCTGAACCCAGGAGGCGGAGGTTGCGGTGAGCAGAGATCGCGCCATTGCACTCCAGCCTGGGTGACAAGAGCGAAACTCCGTCTCAAAAATATATAAATAAATAAATAATAAAAAATATATATATATTGTTTTAACCAATCATATTTTAGTTACAGATGTATCTCTAGAATGATTCTTATAACTGCTTTATAATTATAACCAACCGAATTATATAAATTTTTTTTTTACTAACCTGATTATGACTTATATAGACCATTCACAATGCAATTTTTTTAAAAAAAAAAAAAAAAACAGGGTCTCTGTCACTCAGGCTGGAGTGCGGTGGCGTGATCATAACTCACTATAGCCTCAGCCTCCCTGATTCGAGGAATCCTCCCACCTCAGCTGCCTCAGTAGCTGAGACTACAGGCACCCACCACCACACCTGGCTAATTTTTCATTTTTTGTAGAGTCGGGGCTCACTGTGTTTCCCATGCTGTTCTCTAACTCCTGGACTCAAGTGATCCCCTCACCTCAGCCTCTCAAAGTGCTGGGATTACAGGTGTGAGCCACCGTGCCTGGCCCCAGGCTAGATTTCAGACCCAAGCCCTCACCTCGTAGGCTGCAGAACTGAGCTCACATCCCATCGTAGGGGGAGACGAGAGATGAACAGGTAAGATTAATGTAGGCAAATGATGTTTCGGAGGAAAATGATGAGATGATATGACAGAGGATGATAGCAAAGGTGTGGAATCTAGACCAGCCACGTGGTGGAGGTGGGGGGACTGTTGGCAGAAGCCATGTCTGAACTCAGATAGGGACGAAGAGGAGGAGCCAGACATGTGAATGTTAGAGGAAACAGTGTCCTGGGCACAGCGACAGCATGTGCAGAGGCCCTGGGGTGAGACTGAGCCTGGTGTGCGGGAGGAACAGAGAGCATGTGCAAAGGCCCTGGGGTGAGACTGAGCCTGGTGTGCCGGAGGAACAGAGAGCACGTGCAAAGGCCCTGGGGTGAGACTGAGCCTGGTGTGCTGGAGGAACAGAGAGCACGTGCAAAGGCCCTGGGGTGAGACTGAGCCTGGTGTGCTGGAGGAACAGAGAGCACGTGCAAAGGCCCTGGGGTGAGACTGAGCCTGGTGTGCTGGAGGAACAGAGAGCACGTGCAAAGGCCCTGGGGTGAGACTGAGCCTGGTGTGCGGGAGGAACAGAAAGCACGTGCAAAGGCCCTGGGGTGAGAGTGAGCCTGGTGTGCAGGAGGAACAGAGAGCACGTGCAAAGGCCCTGGGGTGAGACCGAGCCTGGTGTGCTGGAGGAACAGAGAGCACGTGCAAAGGCCCTGGGGTGAGACTGAGCCTGGTGTGCGGGAGGAACAGAAAGCACGTGCAAAGGCCCTGGGGTGAGAGTGAGCCTGGTGTGCAGGAGGAACAGAAAGCATGTGCAAAGGCCCTGGGGTGAGACTGAGCCTGGTGTTCTGGAGGAACAGAAAGCACGTGCAAAGGCCCTGGGGTGAGAGTGAGCCTGGTGTGCTGGAGGAACAGAGAGCATGTGCAGAGGCCCTGGGGTGAGACTGAGCCTGGTGTTCTGGAGGAACAGACAGCATGTGCAAAGGCCCTGGGGTGAGACTGAGCCTGGTGTGCTGGAGGAACAGAGAGCACGTGCAAAGGCCCTGGGGTGAGACTGAGCCTGGTGTGCTGGAGGAACAGAAAGCACGTGCAAAGGCCCTGGGGTGAGACTGAGCCTGGTGTGCTGGAGGAACAGAGAGCACGTGCAAAGGCCCTGGGGTGAGACTGAGCCTGGTGTGCGGGAGGAACAGAGAGCACGTGCAAAGGCCCTGGGGTGAGACTGAGCCTGGTGTGCTGGAGGAACAGAGAGCATGTGCAAAGGCCCTGGGGTGAGACCGAGCCTGGTGTGCGGGAGGAACAGAAAGCACGTGCAAAGGCCCTGGGGTGAGAGTGAGCCTGGTGTGCAGGAGGAACAGAGAGCACGTGCAAAGGCCCTGGGGTGAGACCGAGCCTGGTGTGCTGGAGGAACAGAAAGCACGTGCAAAGGCCCTGGGGTGAGACCGAGCCTGGTGTGCGGGAGGAACAGAAAGCACGTGCAAAGGCCCTGGGGTGAGAGTGAGCCTGGTGTGCAGGAGGAACAGAAAGCACGTGCAAAGGCCCTGGGGTGAGAGTGAGCCTGGTGTGCAGGAGGAACAGAGAGCACGTGCAAAGGCCCTGGGGTGAGACTGAGCCTGGTGTGCTGGAGGAACAGAGAGCACGTGCAAAGGCCCTGGGGTGAGACCGAGCCTGGTGTGCGGGAGGAACAGAAAGCACGTGCAAAGGGCCCTGGGGTGAGAGTGAGCCTGGTGTGCAGGAGGAACAGAAAGCATGTGCAAAGGCCCTGGGGTGAGACTGAGCCTGGTGTTCTGGAGGAACAGAAAGCACGTGCAAAGGCCCTGGGGTGAGAGTGAGCCTGGTGTGCAGGAGGAACAGAAAGCACGTGCAAAGGCCCTGGGGTGAGAGTGAGCCTGGTGTGCAGGAGGAACAGAGAGCACGTGCAAAGGCCCTGGGGTGAGACTGAGCCTGGTGTGCTGGAGGAACAGAGAGCACGTGCAAAGGCCCTGGGGTGAGACCGAGCCTGGTGTGCGGGAGGAACAGAAAGCACGTGCAAAGGGCCCTGGGGTGAGAGTGAGCCTGGTGTGCAGGAGGAACAGAAAGCATGTGCAAAGGCCCTGGGGTGAGACTGAGCCTGGTGTTCTGGAGGAACAGAAAGCACGTGCAAAGGCCCTGGGGTGAGACCGAGCCTGGTGTGCTGGAGGAACAGAGAGCATGTGCAAAGGCCCTGGGGTGAGACTGAGCCTGGTGTGCTGGAGGAACAGAAAGGCCTTCATGGCTAGAGTTCTGTGAGTGACGAGCAGGAAGGCCCTGGGGCTGGAGAAGTAGGCAGGGGCCTGGCAGGTCATGTGGGGGAGTTTGGGTTTATTCCGAGGGCAGCCGTAAATCACCAGGAAGGTTAACCAGATTTCCGGGAGGCTCCGCACACCTGGGATTGGATTTCGGCTCTGCCACTTAACGGCTTTGCGATCTAGGACCCACAGTGTCCGTTTTCTGAGCCTCAGTTTCCTCAGCTGTAGAAATGGGGATGTGGACCACGTGAGGTGGCTCACACCTCTAGTCACGGTGCTTTGAGAGGCCGAGGTGGGTGGATCACAAGGTCAGGACATGGAGGCCATCCTGGCTAACGTGGTAAAAGCCTGTCTCTAGTAAAAATGCACAACATGAGCCAGGCATGGGGACGCTGCCCTGTCATCCCAGCTGCTTGGGAGGCTGAGGCAGGAGAATCGCTTGAACCCGGGAGACGGAGGTTGCAGTGAGCAGAGATGTTACCACTGCACCCCAGCCTGGGAACAGAGTGAGACTGCATCTCCAGAAAAATTAAACGGGGGCGGGGAGGGGATGTCAGCTGGGGGCATTGGCTCATGCCTGTCGTTCTGGCGCTTTAGGAGACTGAGGCAGGAGGAATGCTTGAGCCCAGGAATTCAAGACAAGCCTGGGGAATATATATATATATATATATATATGTATCTATGTGTGTATAGTATATATATGTGTGTATATAGTATATTTGTGTGTGTATATATATGTACATATGTGTGTATAGTATATGTGTGTATATATGTATGTATGTGTGTATAGTATATATATGTGTGTGTATATATGTATGTATGTGTGTATAGTATATACATATGTGTGTGTATATATGTACGTATGTGTGTATAGTATATATATGTGTGTGTATATATGTATGTATGTGTGTATAGTATATACATATGTGTGTATATATGTATGTATGTGTGTATAGTATATATGTGTGTGTATATATATGTATGTGTGTATAGTATATACATATGTGTGTATATATGTATGTATGTGTGTATAGTATATATATGTGTGTGTATATATGTATGTATGTGTGTATAGTATATACATATGTGTGTGTATATATGTACGTATGTGTGTATAGTATATATATGTGTGTGTATATATGTATGTATGTGTGTATAGTATATACATATGTGTGTATATATGTATGTATGTGTGTATAGTATATATATGTGTGTGTATATAGTATATATGTGTGTGTGTATATATGTATGTATGTGTGTATAGTATATATATGTGTGTATATATGTACATATGTGTGTATAGTATATATATGTGTGTATATAGTATATGTGTGTATATATGTATGTATGTGTGTATAGTATATATATGTGTGTGTATATATGTATGTATGTGTGTATAGTATATATTTGTGTATATAGTATATATATGTGTGTGTATATATGTATGTGTGTATAGTATATATATATGTGTGTATATAGTATATATGTGTGTATATATATGTATGTATGTGCATATAGTATATATATGTGTGTGTATATACTATATATCTGTGTGTGTATATATGTATGTATGTGTGTATAGTATATATGTGTGTGTATATATGTATGTATGTGTGTATAGTATATATGTGTGTGTATATAGTATATATGTGTGTGTATATATATTTATGTATGTGTGTATAGTATATATGTGTGTGTATAGTATATATATGTGTGTGTATATACTATATATCTGTGTGTGTATATATGTATGTATGTGTGTATAGTATATATATGTCTGTATATATATGTACGTATGTGTGTATAGTATATATATGTGTGTATATAGTATATATATGTGTGTATATATGTATGTATGTGCATATAGTATATATATGTGTGTGTATATACTATATATCTGTGTGTGTATATATGTATGTATGTGTGTATAGTATATATGTGTGTGTATATATGTATGTATGTGTGTATAGTATATATGTGTGTGTATATATGTATGTATGTGTGTATAGTATATATGTGTGTGTATATAGTATATATGTGTGTGTATATATATTTATGTATGTGTGTATAGTATATATGTGTGTGTATAGTATATATATGTGTGTGTATATACTATATATCTGTGTGTGTATATATGTATGTATGTGTGTATAGTATATATATGTGTGTGTATATAGTATATGTGTGTGTGTATATATATATGTACGTATGTGTGTATAGTATATATGTGTGTGTATATAGTATATGTGTGTGTATATATATGTATGTATGTATAGTATATATATGTGTGTATCTAGTATATATATGTGTGTGTATATATATGTATGTATGTGTGTATAGTATATATATGTGTGTATATAGTATATATGTGTGTATATATGTATGTATGTGTGTATAGTATATATCTGTGTGTGTATATAGTATATATGTGTGTGTGTCTATATATATACACTATATATAGTATAGTGTATATACACACACACATATATAGTACATATATAGTATACATTCTATACACTACATATATGTATAGTATATACATAATTAGGCGGGAGTGGTGGCACATGCCTGTAGTCCCATCAACTCTGGAGGCTGAGGTGGGAGGATCATCTGAGTCTGCGAGGTTGAGGCTGCAGTGAGCTGTGGTAGTGCCATCCTCCCTTTGCAGAACAGGCCTGAATAGAAGCCCTTGGTACCGAGCTGATGACCATGAATGGTGCCCAGTATTTCCGCAGTTGTCTGTTAGCATCCATGCAGCGCCTTCTCAGACCCAAGGCCGATCACGTCCTGGCTCCTTGGGGGTCCCCCTGCCCAGAGGACATAGAGTTCACTGTGTTTCCAGGCTGGTCTCAAACTCCTGGACTCAGGGTGATCCTCCCACCTCAGCCTCTCAAAGTGCTGGGATTATGGGTGTGAGCCACTGTGCCTCACCCAGAGCTAGAATTCAGACCCGAGGGGAGGAACATGGGGATGGCCCAGCTCCCAGAGCTCCCCATTCCTGTTTCCCTTCCAGGGCCAACTCAGTGAGATTTCCATGGACATCGAGCATTCTTTCCAAGGAGGGTCCAAAGATCAAGCTCCTGTGCCTCTGGGGATGGGTGTGGGTCAGGAAGCCTCAGTTTATCGACTTGTGAAAGTGTCACAGTAACCTCAGACCTCTTCAGCGCCGGTTCCCTGATTTGAGAATTTCAAAGATCAGCAGACTTAAAAATATAAACTTTGAGGCAGGGGTTCCTAAACCCTGGGCCACAGACTGGTATTGGTTTGTGGCCTGTTAGGAACTGGCTGTACAGCAGGAGGTGAACAGCAGGTGAGTGAATGAAGCTTCGTTTGTGTTACAGCCACTCCCCATTGCTTGCATTCCTGCCTGAGGTCTGCCTGCCGTCAGATTGGCATTAGAGTCTCATACAAATGCAAATCCCTATCTAGACTGCATACTCCTTATGAGAATCTAATGCCCGGTGATCTGTCACCTGAGGTCAGGAGTTCGAGACCAGCCTGGCCAACATGGTGAAACTCCATCTCTTCTAAAAATAGAAAAGATTATTTGGGTGTGGTGGCAGGTGTGTAGAATCCCAGCCACTCTGGAGGCTGAGGCAGGAGAATTGCTTGAACCTGGGAGGCTGAGGCTGCGGTGAGCTAAGGGTCACAACACTGCCTGGGCAACAAGAACGAAACTCCGCTGCTTTACAAAAACTTCTGAAAGAAGCATTACACACAGAAAGGAACAACCAGTATTAGCCTTTCTAAAAATATACCAAAAAGTAAAGAACATCGACAGAAAGAGGAATTTACATCAACAAATGGATAAAATAGCCAGTTAACATCAAATGGCAGTAATCTTAAATTGAAATCGACTAAATTTTCTAATTAAAAGATACAGCCAAAATCTAACGGTATACTATATCCAGACCCATTTCATATCCAAAGATACACAAAGACTAAAAACAAAGGGTTGGAGAAAGATTTACCAACCAAATAGAGAAAAAAAAAAACAAATAAATAAACAAAAAGGAGTTGCAATTCATGCATTTGATAAAACAGATTTCAAACCAAAAAAGATAGAGTGGCATAAGGATCAATGCATCCTAACACCCAGATACATAAGACCCATAAAGAGATTCAGACTCAACGAAACAGAAAATTAATAAGGATATCCAGAATCTGAACTCAGATCAGTAACAAATAACCTTAATAAGCAGTTGCAGAGCTCTCCACTTTAGATAAATAAAATATACATTCTCCATTTTAAATACACAAAATAATGATCGGTGATGATTAATACCCATTTATAGAATAAAGCAATATTCCTGTTCTCTGTCCCTCTTTTTCTTCCTCTCTTTTCCTTTCCAAAAAAAAAAAAAAAAGAATGAAACTCCATCTCAAAAAAAAAAAGAAAAAGAAAATTGTGTCGGGATACCCTGCCGGACCCTCAGTAAGTGATTGTACATTTCGGTGAATTATATAATTATTTTGTTACAGACTACAATGTAATAATAACAGAAATAAAGTAACACAATAAGTGTCATGTGCTTGAATCATCCTGAAAGCATCACCAGCCCTTGGAAAAATTGTCTTCCGTGAAATTGGTCCCTGGGCTGGGACCCATGAGCTTGGTGACTCATACCAGTAATTCGTACCAGTTTGGGAGGCTGAGGCGGGTGGATCACCTGAGGTCAGGGGTTTGAGGCCAGCCTGGTGAAACCCCGTCTCTGCTAAAAATACAAAAATCAGCTGGGTGCAGTGGTGGGCACCTGTAATCTGCTACTCGGCAGGCTGAGGCAGAGAATCACTTGAATCCGGGAGGTGGAGGTTGCAGTGAGCCAAGATCACACCACTGCACTCCAGCCTGGGCAACAGAGCGAGACTCCATCTCAAAAAAAAAAAAAAAAAGGAAAGAAAGAAACTGGTCCCTGTGACTAAAAGGTTGGGGGCTGCTGTATGCTGAGTTGTGAAAAAACCAAATAGGATCTGTGATTTTCGTTCCTTCCTGAAGGGAAATATAATTAGCTGGGGCATCTGTGTCAGCTCCTATTGTGAGATCAAAGCTGGGACCTGAAATGCCAGGGGCTGCTCTGGATGCTTAAGAACTCACTGTGGGATGCATGCCCGGGGACCCGAGGTGGCCACACAACTCTGAGGTGGCCGATCTGGGATTCAAGTCCGCAGAAGCCGCCTCCCCCATCTGTACTTTGCACCCCTAAAGCCAGTGGTCCTCAAGCATCAGTGTTCCCTGCAGCACCCACCTGGAGTTCCAGTAGCCAGGGTGGGCCTGAGAATGGGCATTCCTCACCTGTCCCCAGTTGGTACCAGTGCCGCTGGCCCCAGGCCACCCTTCAAGTACCACTCCTCATGGGGGCTGAGCAGGGTGGGTCTGCCTGAATTCCAGCACCTTGGGAGGCTGAGGCTGGGCGATCCCTTGAGGCTAGGAGTTCAAGACCAGCCTGGACAACACAGTGACCCCTTATCTCTAAGCCTCGTGCTAAAGGTGCCCTGTGACTGCTGGGAGATCTCTGGTGGATGGGCAGGGGACAGCTGGTGATGTGGCATGTTGGGATGGGGGAAGAGCAGGCAGAAGGGTGTTCCAGGCCAAGGGTACACTTGCATGAAATCCAGGAGTGTGGACTTTAATGCGGGGTAAGGCTGGGGCGATGAGGGGCCTGGGAAGGCCCACTGGCTGCCGTCAAAGTGGGCTGAGCATGCTGTTTTCTGTGTTTCTGAGGCTGACCTCTGTGAACTCTGAGAGAGAGAGAAGGAAAATGGGTGTATCTCTTAGCAGGAGCTGGGAATGTGAGTGTGCCTTTGTGTCCATGTGTGTGCATGTGTGTGTATCTATGCTTATGTGTATGTGAGTGCATGTGCCTCTGCGTGTCTACTTGTGTCTTCATACAAGCCTGAGTTTATGTGCATGAGAGTTTTGCTTTCACATTCAATGCTAGTCAGAGGCTCCAGTTCCCGTAAACCTCATGGTCTCATTTTCCAGCAGACATCACACAGCAGTGGCATTGGACACAACAGCCCAGGCTAGGTCTGGCCTATGCCTTCCCCTTTTCAAGCCTCCGGCTGCAGGGTGTAGAGGGGATGTAGGAGAAGGCAGGACACCTGACGCCCAGCTGGCTGCAAGCACCACCATTCCTGGCATCTGTGGCATAAAGCCCCCCATGGGAATCTGATGAAAGTCACGTTACTGGGACCGGGTGGGGCAGAGCTGTCCTGGGAAATACGGGTACACCTTCATTGTATTGTATTAAAAGTGAAAATCAGATCACACCTCTCCTCTCTCCCTCTTCAAACCCTCCAAAGAGTCCCTGTTGCATTTAAAACAAAACACCTCTCTCTACCTGGTATCTCAGGCATCACCAGGGCCCCACTGGCCAGAAAGACTTGGGAAGGAACCGCCCATGACATATCCACTGTGTGAATCTGGGCTTTGGGTCCCTTACTGTAAAAGCAGAGTAGGAAGTCCTTGGGGGGTACAGGGGTGATTGTGTGTTTGTGGCTGTTCCTCTGGCCAGTGGGTAGATGCTGGGAGGATCCGGAGACTTGGCCATGAAGGAGAGAGTCCTCCCAGTGGGCCAGAGCATTTTCACTTTCCATATAGCCATAGGACATAGCAAAGAGTTGTTGCTTCCCCATGCTTTTTAAAAATTGTGACTTTATATTTTATTTTTTGAGACAGGATCTTGCTGACTGCAGCTTCTACCTCTGAGGCTCACATCATCCTCCCACCTCAGCCTCCAGAGTAGCTGGGAACGCAGGTGTGCATTATCACACCTGGCTAGTTTTAAAATTTTGTCTAGGTTTTTCTTTTTTTCAGACGGAGTTTCGCTCTTGTCACCCAGGCTGGAGTGCAATGGCGCGATCTCGGCTCACCGCAACCTCCGCCTCCTGGGTTCAGTCCATTCTCCTTCCTCAGCCTCCCGAGGAGCTGGGATTACAGGCACGCGCCACCATGCCCAGCTAATTTTTTGTATTTTTAGTAGAGACGGGGTTTCACCGTGTTGACCGGGATGGTCTCGATCTCTCGACCTTGTGATCCACCCGCGTCGGCCTCCCAAAGTGCTGTGATGACAGGCGTGAGCCACCGTGCCCGGCCAGAAACAGGGTTTTTCTATCTTGCCCAGGCTTGTCTCAAACTCCTGAGCTCAAGGAATCCTCCCATCTCAGCTTCCCAAAGTGCTGGGATTACAGGCGTGGGCCCCCATGCCCGGTCCCCATGCCATTTCTGTGCCACTAGGAAATAACCCTGGCTCACCATGGTTGGCATTTCTGTTGTTCCAGAGTGAAATGGATGAGTGATGCTTTTTTAACCGGGGGTCGGGGGGAGAATCGTGAGGTCAAAATGGAGAGGCAAGAGGAGGGAGGGGTGTGGAGGTCCTTGAATGCTGGCATGAACACTCTGGGCCTTCCAGAGGGTGGGCAGCACAGGGGAGGGGGTGTCTAGCCAGGTCCTGGAGTGCTCTGGCTCAAAGTCTCTTTGTATCAGGCAAGGGCACCTGCATGGATCCAGTTGCTCAAGCCCCAAACCCTTGCTCCAGCCAGTGGCAATCTCCTGAAAATGAAAATCAGATCCTCTCTCTCTCTCTCTCTCTCAATATGGAATATCTGTCTGATGCCAAGGCTGGAGTGCAGTTCAGCAATTTTGGGTAACTGAAACCTCCACTTCCTGGGTTTAAGCAATTCTCCTGCCCCAGCCTCCCAAGTTAGATGGGATTACAGGCCTCCCACCATCATGCCTGGCTGATTTTTGTATTTTTATTAGAGACGGGGTTTCACCATGTTGGCCAGGCTAGTCTCGAACTCCTGACCTGAAGTGATTGTCCCACTTTGGCCTCCTAAAGTGCCGGGATTACAGATGTGAGCCATGGCACACAGCCTGTCTCTCTCTTTCTCTCTCTGCTCCAGAGAATGCCCATTCCTGACGCATTTAGAACAAAATCCAGATTCCTTTAAGTGGCCTGTGAGTCTCTACCCGATCTTGCCTCACCTACCTCTTGTCTGCCTCACTGACTCTTCCCCAACCACTGGCCTTTCTGTTCCTCATACACACCAGGTCACTGCTGCCACAAGGCCTTCACATTCGCCATTCCCTCTGGTAGGAGTGCCCTTCCCCAGGCCACCAGCCCCTTCTCATCATTCAGGTCTCAGCAGAGGGAGCCTGCTCAGATAAGCCCCTGTCCCCCTCCCTCCTACTTTATTTCCCTCATCTGCATGTGCTCAGCACGCAAAACTGTCTCTTGCTCTCTCCCCACCTTCACCAGATTATAAACTCCATAAAAGCAGGGTCTTTATTGGTTTCGTTCACTGCCACACCCCAGGCATTCAGTGAGCACTCGTTGAGTGCAGAAATTAGACTGTCTCCCCCTCTGTCAAATAGGGTCACATCATACTTCCCAGCGGGGTGGTGGCATGGCTCAGGGTAATGCTCGTACACAGCTGGAGTTCTTCCCTACTGGCCCGAGTTACCTGGCCACCCCTCCTGGAGCTTAGCCTCCTCCAGCTCCCCCAAGCCCTCTGCTGTGGCAGCAGACACCTTAGCAGAGGGGCTGTCCTCCAGACCCTTTGCAGCCAGGCCTTGCTGCCTGTAAGGACATCTGGTGGGGGGGGAGTTGTCACCTAGAACCCAGCCCCAGGCTCATGCAAATTCTGTCTCCCAGTCCAGCAGCTGTGGCCTCCTTCATTCGGCCTTTTTTTTTTTTTTTCAATTATTCAAATCAATTTATGCATTGAAATTTGACCAATTCCCACATTTCTTTCTTTTTTTTTTTTTAATTTTTATTGAAAATGTGGCACATATACACCATGGAATATTATGCAGCAATGAAAAATGATGAGTTCGTGTCCTTTGTAAGGACATGGATGAATCTGGAGAACATCATTCTCAGCAAACTGACACAAGAACAGAAAAAGAAATACCGCATGTACTCACTCATAGGCGGCTGAGAAAAATGAGAACACATGGACACAGGGAGGGGGTCTGCTACACACTGGGGTCTATTGGGGGGAATGGGGGAGGGACAGCGGGGGGGATCAGGGGAGGGATAGCCTGGGGAGAAATGCCAAGTGTGGGTGAAGGGGAGGAAGGCAGGAAAACACACTGCCATGTGTGTACCTATGCAACTATCTTGCACATTCTGCACATGGACCCCAAAACCTAAAACACAATTAAAAAATAAAAAAATTAAAAAAAAAAAGCAACCGCCAGCTGCCAAAACACCTCTCTTTTACTGGAAGCAGCCACCCAGATCCTCCCTTTTCCCTCCTCTCTGGTGTAAAGGAGCAGGACGGGCTCTGACGTAAGGCTTCCCCTGAACTCAAGCCCCTGCAGGGGTCCTGTCTGTCATCTCTGACGGGGCCCATTTGGTCTCCCAGCCTACCTCGACTTTGTTCTGATCAGTGAGGGGGTGATGAGGAGGAGGAGGCGCTGCAGAAACCTGGGCACTCATTGAGGAGCTCCCCCGCTGCTGCTGGTGGGACCCTCCCCCAGGCTCACCATTTTGGGGACATTCTGGTCAGTTCTGCGGCTGTACGATGTGGTGGATCACCATGTGGTCAGGCCCCCTGCTTTTGCCCTGAGACTCCTGGTCCCTGGCTTTGTGTGGGAACGTGGGCAAGTCCGTGGCCTAAAGTCTTCTTACCCTGAAGATGGGCAGAAAATAGCCACTTACAGAGCATCACATGTGACCTCTTAATTTTTTTAGTCACCTAAGAAGGAATTGTTTGTAAAACCCAGCGCCTGTTAACCACAGGGACCGTGGTGACCTCAGGGCCTGGGGGGCTGTAAAGGGCCCTCGGGAGTCAGTGAACTGCCCCCAGATGGTCCCTCCCAGTGTTCAGTTGGGTGGAGAAGGCTGATTCAGAGGGCAGCTGGACGGGCTGAGGGAGGCCAAGGACGGAACTGCTCGGCCTGGAGGGCAGGCCCGGCTCAGCATTGGGCCCAGTACCTCTGATACTCAGTACCTCAGCATTGGGCCCAGTACCTCCGATACTCAGTACCTCAGCATTGGACCCAGTACCTCGGATACTCAGTACCTCAGCATTGGGCCCAGTACCTCCGATACTCAGTACCTCAGCATTGGGCCCAGTACCTCTCTGATACTCAGTACCTCAGCATTGGGCCCAGTACCTCCGACACTCAGTACCTCAGCATTGGGCCCAGTACCTCCGACACTCAGTACCTCAGCATTGGGCCCAGTACCTCCGACACTCAGTACCTCAGCATTGGGCCCAGTACCTCTGACACTCAGTATCTCAGCATTGGGCCCAGTACCTCCGACACTCAGTACCTCAGCATTGGGCCCAGTACCTCCGATACTCAGTACCTCAGCATTGGGCCCAGTACCTCCGATACTCAGTACCTCAGCATTGGGCCCAGTACCTCCAACACTCAGTACCTCAGCATTGGGCCCAGTACCTCCGACACTCAGTACCTCAGCATTGGGCCCAGTACCTCCGACACTCAGTACCTCAGCATTGGGCCCAGTACCTCCGACACTCAGTACCTCAGCATTGGGCCCAGTACCTCTGATACTCAGTACCTCAGCATTGGACCCAGTACCTCGGATACTCAGTACCTCAGCATTGGGCCCAGTACCTCGGATACTCAGTACCTCAGCATTGGGCCCAGTACCTCCGATACTCAGTACCTCAGCATTGGGCCCAGTACCTCCGATACTCAGTACCTCAGCATTGGGCCCAGTACCTCCGACACTCAGTACCTCAGCATTGGGCCCAGTACCTCCGATACTCAGTACCTCAGCATTGGGCCCAGTACCTCCGACACTCAGTACCTCAGCATTGGGCCCAGTACCTCCGACACTCAGTACCTCAGCATTGGGCCCAGTACCTCTGACACTCAGTACCTCAGCATTGGGCCCAGTACCTCCGATACTCAGTACCTCAGCATTGGGCCCAGTACCTCGGATACTCAGTACCTCAGCATTGGGCCCAGTACCTCCGACACTCAGTACCTCAGCATTGGGCCCAGTACCTCCGATACTCAGTACCTCAGCATTGGGCTCAGTACTCCAGAGCCTGTGTGACAAGAGAGCTACCTTGTGGAAAGCCACAGTTTGCTCTGTAGGGAGACTAAGCCCCAGCAGGAAGGCCCAGTAGGTACTGAAACTGTCGGAGGAACTCGCAGTCTCATGGGGAAGACATTGCTGGAAGCAGGCCGTGGTGAGAGAGGACATTTTCCTTGACCCAGGTCTCACGACCCTCCCTTGGGCTAGCTCTGCTCCAGGAACTGGACCCACACAGTGAACCTGTGAGTGAGAACATGCGGTATTTCTTTTTCTGTCCTTGTGTCAGTTTGCTGAGAATGATGTTCTCCAGATTCATCCACGTCCTTACAAAGGACACAAACTCATCATTTTTGATTGCTGCATAATATTCCATGAATGTCTTCAGGTAGTCCTACATGGGGGAGGGACAGCGGGGGGGGGGCTGGGGAGGGATAGCCTGGGGATGAATGCCAAGTGTGGGTGAAGGGGAGGAAGGCAGCAAAACACACTGCCATGTGTGTACCTATGCAACTATCTTGCATGTTCTGCACACGTACCCCAAAACCTATAATGCAATAAAAATTAAAAAAAAAATAAAACTCCCAAAGGTGAAGGATACAGAAAGGGAGAAAACAGTGAGATGGAGAGCGATGGGGTAGTGGAAATCCCAGATCTGGGCAAACTGCAACCCCTCTTCAGACGGTCGAGCTGTGGTGATGAGGATGGGTGGTCAGGAAGGCACGTGGGCCAGCGGGAGGGTGCCGGGCATGGCTGCAGAAACTTGGATTTGAACCTTGGCTCTTTCCCTTCCCAGCTGGTGTTCTTGGACACCTTCTCTCCCTCTCTCCAAACCTCAAATACAAACAGATACTAACAGCTCCTTGCCAGGCTGGGAGGGGACAAGCGAGGTCCCCAAGATGCACACTGGGTGGGCTGGGCAGCTGTCACAATGTGAGGGTGGCACTGGGGCCCACACGTGTTTCGGGACCAGCTTCCACTCTCTGAAGCCGAGACCAAGGGACCCTGAGGAAATGTGGTTCTGGAACCATCCTGCAGAGGAAAGCAGGTTTCCATAAAAATCAGCCTTCCCAGCACCCAACACCTAAACTCAACCCAGGGATGGTTCAGGGCCACTCCCTGGCCCCAGTGGGCCCCTCCCCTTGGAGCCCACAACAGAGCCCCCCACACGCCAGGAGATGTGAAGTCATACATGATCTCTGCAAGAAGCGGTGTGGGGAGGAGAGAGGAAGAGGCTGCAGGGAGAGGCAGCCCCACCATCCTCCCTGAGCAGGGGACAGGAGGGAATGGGGCTGCTGGCTCTGGCCCAGCCTCCTTCATTCCTGCCTCTAGCTTTTGTGCAGGGATGCACAGGGTTCTGCTCCTCAGTGCAGCCTGTCCTCCTTCCCCCCTGCGAGAGGACTTGTGTAGAAACCGTTCTGAATCACAAAGCCCCCGTCGTCACCCAGCTGCTCTCAGTGACCTTCACCTTAATGTCCTAGTGCCCTGGCTTGGGTCTGAGCCCTTTGTAACCTGCCCCTGCAGGCCACTCCAACCTTCTTCAGCCCCCTGACTGCAGCCAGCCCCAGCTGCTCTCTGGGCCTCAGGTGGAGGAGGTCAGCTCTGCCTCCCAGCTGTGGCCCCTTTCTCCCTCCTCCATCACCTCCACCTTCCTGCAGAACACCTGATGCTCTTCGAGAATCCATTTCGGACATCTCTGGCTCTGCTGTTTTGCCTTCCTTCCTGCTGGAGTCTTCCCTGTGCCCACAGACAGCGTCGGAGCTCCTGGCTCATTCTGGGGACCCCACTTGACCGAGACTCCCTCGGGAGAACCGGACCCTGCTCCTCTCTAGCTCAGCCTCCCGCCTCCACAGGTACAGGCTCTGGGAATGTGTTTGACAGTGGAGAGTGCCAGGTCGTCATTGTGGGGGCCAAAGGGGGTGCCACCTTCTCTGGGGGCTGAGCAGGCTGGGAGTTCAGCCAGACTTCAGGTCCCTGCTCCCCAGGCCTCCTAGACTAAGACTGCCTGCTGGGCCTGACATGACCCCTTTATCGGCTGGACTGTGAGAAGAGCCGGAGGACCTTCAGAGAGCTGAGCCGGAGCGGTGATGGGGCTTCAGGTCATTTGTTACCATCCTGGTGTTATTTCAGTATTTGAGCATCTAGGTGACTCAGGGGTCATGGCCCCAGCTGCCTCGAATCAGGCCCAGGCTCTCCGTACTGGGAAGAGGGAAGGAGCTGGGAAGGTCTGGACGGCAGCAGACTTGGGGAGCAGCTCACGCAGGAGGGACTCAAGGCCCGGTGTGGAGACCCAGGGCCCTTTCTGCAGACAGGCTGAGCATGGGCTCTAGAGGTAGCTGACCTTCAAATCAGGTAGCATCTGACCCGGCCCGGGTGGTTAACCTTATAGGGCCTCAGCATTGACGCTTTAAACCCTGGAGAACAGTGTCAGTTTCCTGATGAGAGAACAGAGCGTGTCCCATGCCAGGACCGAGTAGGGTGAACCCCCGTTCCTGTGGCCCTCAAAACTATCTGCATCCTCAGCCAGGGTCCAGTAATGGCTGGTGCTCTGGCCTTCCCGGGACCAGGACAGGCTGGCAGTGACGCCTCTGTGGTCCCCTGGCTTCATATGAGGACCCCTCTTTCCACAGTGTGCTAGGCTCCTGCCACCCCACAGCACAGGGCCTCCTCACCTCCTCCTCTGGAACCCATCCCGCATCGCTGCGTCCCCAGTCCTGGGGTCCTCGTCCCCTCCTTCGCCTTCTCTCTGAGCCCTGCTATGACGGTGGATGGAAATGGCAATCGGGTAAAAGAATCCGCACCCAACTGTACTGGTTTAGTGATTCCCAAATGTGGAAACACAGATACACGGTGGGGAGGAGACTTCTTAGCGGTCTCTGGAAGAATTTTAAAAATTTGATGTTTCCATTTTTTGTTTCTATTTTTATCTTATTCTGTTGTCTCGAAAAATCATAGTCATTATTTTAGATACGTTCATCTTTTAGTCTTTCTACTCAAGATATGAGTAGTTTATACACCGCAGTTACAGTGTTACAATATTCTGTTTTTCTGTGGACTTATTATTACTAGTGAGTTTTGTATCTTCGGATAATTTATTGTTGCTCATTAACATCCTTTCTTTGAGATTGAAGAAGCCTCTTTAGCATTTCTTGTAGGACAGATCTGGCATTGACAACATCTCTCGGTTTTGGTTTGGGAAAGTCTTTATTTCTCCTTCATGTTTGAAAGTGTTTTTGTTGGATAAACTATTCTCGGATAAAAGCTTTTTCCTTCACTACTTTAAACATGTCATGCCAATCTCTCCTGGCCTGTAAGCTTCCACTCAGAGGTCTGCTGCCAGACGTATTGAAGCTCCTTTGTATGTTATTTGCTCCTTTTCTTTTTCTGATTTAGTCTCCTTTCTGTATCCTTCACCTTTGGGAGTTTGATTTTTTATTTTATTTGATTTTTTAAATTTTTATTGCATTTTAGGTTTTGGGGTACATGTGCAGAACGTGCAAGATAGTTACATAGGTACACACATGGCAGTGTGTTTTGCTGCCTTCCTCCCCTTCACCCACACTTGGCATTTATCCCCAGGCTATCCCTCCCCAGCCCCCTGCGCTGTCCCTCCCCTATTCCCCCCAGTAGACCCCAGTGTGTAGTAGACCCCCTCTCTGTGTCCATGTGTTCTCATTTTTCTCACCCACCTATGAGTGAGAATATGTGGTATTTCTTTTTCTGTTCTTGTGTCAGTTTGCTGAGAATGATGTTCTCCAGATTCATCCATGTCCTTACAAAGGACACAAACTCATCATTTTTGATGGCTGCATAATATTCCATGAACGTCTTCAGGTAGTCCTACATGAGTTAAATTTGCTTGGTGGTTTACAACCTTCTCCTGTTTGAATACTAATATCTTTTTTCTAGTTTTTTTATCTGTTGTTATCTCTTTGAATAAACTTTTTTTACCCCGTCTCTTTCTCTGTCTCCTCTTTAAAGACAATGAGTCTTAAATTTCCCATTTTGAGGCTATTTTCTAGACCTTATAGATGCAGTTTAGTCTTTTAAATTTTTTTTCTTTTGTCTCTTCTGACTGTGTATTTTCAAATAGCCTGTTTGAAGCTAATTATTTATTTTGCTAGGTTAGTTCTCCTATGAAAATGCTCTGATGCAATCTGCCTTATTCAATTAGGTGTGAGGTCATCTGGAAAATAGCACCCTTTGTATCAATTAATGTGGAATCACAGCTCTGTGTCGACCCCTCTGGGGCTGCTGGGTGTTTTGCTGGAAAGTGTGCCATAAATTGTGGGTCATGTTTTATGCAGGGAAGTCGCTTTTTTTTTTCATCCTGTGGGGATTAGAGTCTTACTGGAAGAGGTGCTAACAGACTTCAGCTAAATCAACTCAAAGCCCAATTCTAATTCAAGAGCCTATTAACAGACCTTTGATATGGCAGTGATTCTCTACTATTAGTCATGTGCCAACTTCCAAGCCTGTGCCAGTTTATTTAAAGCACGTATACACCATGGAATATTATGCAGCAATGAAAAATGATGAGTTTGTGTCCTTTGTAAGGACATGGATGAATCTGGAGAACATCATTCTCAGCAAACTGACACAAGAACAGAAAAAGAAATACCACATATTCTCACTCATAGGCGGGTGAGAAAAATGAGAACACATGGACACAGAGAGGGGGTCTACTACACACTGGGGTCTATTGTGGGGAATGGGGGAGGGACAGCGGGGAGGGCTGGGGAGGGATAGCCTGGGGATGAATGCCAAGTGTGGGTGAGGGGGAGGAGGGCAGCGGAGCACACTGCCATGTGTGTACCTATGCAACTATCTTGCACGTTCTGCACATGTACCCCAAAACCTATAATGCAATAAAAATTAAAAAAAAAAAGAATATAGAGTGAACTTTGTGGACTAGGGGAAAGGGTGGGAGGTGGCAAGGGATAAAAGACTACACACTGGGTACAGTGTACACTGCTGAGGCAGTGGGCGCACCAAAATCTCAGAAAAGCACCTCTAAAGAACTTATTCATGGCTGGGCACGGTGGCTCATGCCTGTCATCTGAGCACTTTGGGAGGCCGAGGTGGGAAGATCACTTGAGGTTAGGAGTTCAAGACCAGCCTGGCCAACATGGCAGAACCTCATCTCTACTAAAAATACAAAAACTAGCTGGGTATAGTGGCACATGCCTGTGATCCCAGCTACTCAGGAGGCTGAGGCAGGAGAATCACTTGAACCCGGGAGGTGAAGTTGCAGCGAGCTGAGATCATGCGACTGCACTCCAGCCTAGGTGACAGAGAGAGACTCTGTCTCAAAAAAAAAAAAAAAAAAAAGAACTTATTCATGTAACCAAACCACCCGTTCCCCCAAAACCTACTGAAATAAAATTTAAAATATATATATAGAGAGAGAGAGTGAAGTTACTGATTTCATCCCAGTCTCTTTACTTAATCAGCTATGCTGTTCTTAGGCCATTAGAAGATCTCAATTTAAAAATGACCTATCCATGTTGCATTTCAAATATGAGCAAATATATTTTTTTCTCTTCTGATATTTTCCCTTCTATCTGGTAATGCAAGGAGCTTCCTCTTTCCCTTTCATGGAAAAGAAGCCTGGAACATAAATTTTATTTCATTACCACATGTTTATTCATTCAGCAGCTACATTTATTCCTGTTAGAAGCATCTCTTTTCTCCTTCCTTCTCTCTCACTCTCTCTTACCTTCCTCTTTTCCTTCCCTCTTTTCTCTCTTCCTTTCCTTCTTTTATTTCCTCTTTCTCTCCCTCTTTCTTTCCTTCCTTCATTCTTTCTCTTGCCTTTATAAAATGACTTAAATAGTGCATTATGGTAAAGCAGTGTCTGACAAACTTCACTGATTTTGAGGAAATTACTAAAGCAACACTCATCCTACTGAGAACAAAGCAACTTTAAAAACCTGTTTCTGGGAAAATGTGGCACATATACACCGTGGAATATTATGCAGCAATGAAAAATGATGAGTTTGTGTCCTTTGTAAGGACATGGATGAATCTGGAGAACATCATTCTCAGCAAACTGACACAAGAACAGAAAAAGAAATACCACATATTCTCACTCATAGGTGGGTGAGAAAAATGAGAACACATGGACACAGAGAGGCGGTCTACTACACACTGGGGTCTATTGGGGGAAATGGGGGAGGGACACCGGAGGGGGCTGGGGAGGGATAGCCTGGGGATGAATGCCAAGTGTGGGTGAAGGGGAGGAAGGCAGCAAAACACACTGCCATGTGTGTACCTATGCAACTATCTTGCAGACTCTGAACATGTACCCCAAAACCTATAATGCAATAAAAATTTTTTTAAAAAAAACTGTTTCTACCACAGAGTTTATCAGATGTTGAGAGGAATCTTAACATGAAAGTTGAGCCTTAAAATAACCTAGTTACTGAATTGTGTTTCCAAATCACCTTTTGCATGTACGTCCCAGGCGATTCTAGGAGATCTTCGTTTGGTGCTTCTCTGTGTGTGTTTGTTGTGCACAAATAAACTCCTGGGAGGCTCTGAGGACTCATTTAAAATGGCTGCAAGGCACTTGAAGACCTTAGAAGTGATTTTAAGGAGAACTATAATTTACTTTCTTTTTAAGAAATGTGTGAAGGAATTGAGAGAGTGAGGAAGGAGGCTGGAGCACAATTCTCTTTCTTTCTTTCTTCTTCTTTCTTTCTCTTTCTTTCTTTCTTTCTTTTTCTTTCTTTTTCTTTCTTTCTTTCCAGTGACCGTGGAGGACTCACATCTCTCCAACCCGTGGCAGAGAAAGAAGAGTGACAAGACCTTTTTATACCCACAAAACTGCCTTGGGAGTGGGGTGAGGAGCGGAGATGAAAGTCTGTAAATCACCTGTTAGGCTGAGATGAGGGTGAGGGGGCTCCAGACATTCCAAGGACTAGAGATTTACAGAGTTTAATATAACCATTTGCTTACACATCATCTGGGTGGGAGTTACTTGGGTCCAGAATGGAATTATTCAGGGGTGCTTCTTCTGGTCATGACCGATGATCAAAGGCCAGCAATTCTGGCAGTTACAGATAAGGGGAAGTATGCAGCTTTACCTTTTTGCAAAGTAAATTTGCAGTTTACAGAAACCAAGGTCAGCAGTCATTGTGAGGAGAATGGAAACCATTTTGTCCTTTATAAAATGGCACTGTACAGGTTCCTTTCCTTTGAACTCAGACAGGCTTTGTTTCTGTTGTTCTAATAAAGTCATCATTTTTCATTGAGGAAAACGCATTATCCTATTAGAGCTTTGTTTTGAAGTTGCATCCAGGAGCCCTGTGGTGGCTCAGTGAGGTAGACAAGTGAATCTTTAGGTTCCTTTCAGGTCATGTTATATAGTTGCACCATTCCTTTCTAGTACCATCTCTAGCTTATTCTAAACTGTGAAGCTACTGGTAGTTTACAGTTCTAATGAGAGAGGGAGACAGACCCTATAAGCCCCCCAGTGCAGAAGGATGAATGAAAGCATATGGCTGGAGTGGGAAGATGTGGAAGTATTTGCCACTCCTCAAGGGTGACACCCTATCCCTTTTTGCTGAGTTTTTCCTTATTCTTGCTGTTGTTGGTTTCACGTGATAATTCATGGCACATGGAGAAAAAGCCATGACTTGAGTTTTTTTTTTTTTTCATTAGAGTAGGAAACTTTATTATAATAAATGCTGGGGTAAGAGTCTGGGCATTGGAGAAACTGGAATTCTGGTTTTACCTCTTGCTGGCTGTGCAAATCCAGGCAAATTCTTAATCTCATAAGCCTCAGTCTCTGCATCTGGGAAATGAGGCTGCTCAGTCTCTATGTATGGAAAGTAAATAAAATGATGCCCAAAACTTCCTTTGTACAAATACCAGACACTAAAGAAGGACTTCATGAATGTGAGTTTTCTATTTTATTTTAATTCTTTTAATCAATTTTTAAAAAAATTTATTTAATTTTGTTTACCTTATTTTATTTTATTATTATTTTTTGAGACAGTCTTGGCCTGTCACCCAGACTGCAGTGCAGTGGAGCAATCTCAGTGCACTGCAACCTCTTCCTCCAGGTTCGAGTGATTCTCCTGACTCAGCTCCTGAGTATCTGGGACTACAGGCACGGCCACCCTGCCTGGCTATTATTATAATTATTATTTTGTATTTTTAGTAGAAATGGATTTCGCCATTTGTCCAGGCTGTTCTCACACTCCTGACCTCAGGTGATACACCTGCCTTGGCCTCCCAAAATGTTGGGATTACAGATGTGAGCCACTGCACCCAGCCATGTTTTTTAAAAAATTATGATTTACCAGTTTTTTTTCAAATTTTGCTCAGATATCTTTTCAAAGAACCTTTTCCTGATCATAAAGACAGAGCTTAGGCAATGCTGATTTCATGCCTTCGTTGGAGCTCAAAACATACTGCTTTGCAATTTGTCTACTTTCTTGTGTGTCATTTTTCTGTACACCAAATTCTCTTGACCATAGGGAATGTTGTGAATATCGTTCACCTTGGTATGCGACTAAGAGTTGCCTAGCCCAACCTACAAATACTGCTTCTGTTTGCTCCTGAGATATTTACTGAGTGCTTGCTATGGCCAAATATTGTGCTAGAACCAGGCCTACAGTGGGGACAGATCCTATCTTTAAGAAGCCCACAGTCTAGTGATGGATATGGATAAACAGCCAATAAAAATAGAGTGTCATAAAAGAGCAGTTTACTTAATTCTTTTTTTTTTTTTTTTTTTTTTTTTGAGACGGATTTTTGCTCTTGTTACCCAGGCTGGAGTACAATGGCACGATCTCGGCTCACTGCAACCTCCGCCTCCTGGATTCAGGCAATTCTCCTGCCTCAGCCTCCTGAGTATCTGGGGTTACAGGCACGCGCCACCATGCCCAGCTAATTTTTTTTGTATTTTTAGGAGAGACGGGGTTTCACCATGCTGACCAGGATGGTCTCGATCTCTTGACCTCGTGATCCACTCGCCTCGGCCCCACAAAGTGCTGGAATTACAGGCTTGAGCCACCGTGCCCGGTGCTACTTAATTTTTTATATACTTAGAAAAGGTCAGAGAAGACTTCCTGGAGGAAAAAGTACATTTAAAATAATACATAGGTATCTATGAGATCTCGAGGATATTGCTTTAATTTTTTTTTTCCAAAAACAGAACCCGAGGAAAGGATTTGGGTGTAAGTAATTTATTTGGGAGGTGCTCCCAGGAGGAAGAATTACGAGTCAGGAGAGTGAGGGAGGAATGAAAAAATCCAGAAAAAGTGCATTGTTGAACTGGGTACTTCTGTTGGCAGATGGGAGGTAGAGCACCCTTTCCATTTTCCCTTTGAAACCCAAGAGATTGGGGCATTTATCTACTGACTGACTCCTCTGCTGGAGGAGAGTCACCTCCAGAGGCATTAACCCTCTTATATTCCTGTCTCCATACAAAGGCAGAGCAGGCTGCCTTGGCTTCAGAAAGAATTCGAGCCAGAAAGTGGGTGAATATGTTTGGAAGGAGAGAGGGTGCTGTGGGAACCGTCCAGCAGAGCTTTGGCTGAAGTCACTTCAAGCTGACCATGCGGAAGGAGAGAGGGTGCTGTGGGAACCGTCCAGCAGAGCTTTGACTGAAATCACTTCAAGCTGACCATGCGGAAGGAGAGAGGGTGCTGTGGGAACCGTCCAGCAGAGCTTTGGCTGAAATCACTTCAAGCTGACCATGTGGAAGGAGAGAGGGTGCTGTGGGAACTGTCCAGCAGAGCTTTGGCTGAAATCACTTCAAGCTGACCATGCGGAAGGAGAGAGGGTGCTGTGGGAACTGTCCAGCAGAGCTTTGGCTGAAATCACTTCAAGCTGACCATGCGGAAGGAGAGAGGGTGCTGTGGGAACTGTCCAGCAGAGCTTTGGCTGAAATCACTTCAAGCTGACCATGTGGAAGGAGAGAGGGTGCTGTGGGAACTGTCCAGCAGAGCTTTGGCTGAAATCACTTCAAGCTGACCATGTGCAATGCTGAGGGCCTTGGCCATCTCCCCATTAAGTTAAAAAAGTAAACTACCTTGGGAGGCTGAGTTGGGTGGGTCACTAGCTCAGGAGTTCAAGACCAGCCTGGCCAACATAGTGAAGCCCTGTCTGTACTAAACACAAAAATTAGCAGGGCATGGTGGTGTTTGGCTGTAATCCCAGCTACTCAGGTGGCTGAGGGAGGAGAATTGCTTGAACCCAGGAGATGGAGGTTCAGTGGGCCTATATTGCTTCACTGCACTCCAGCCTGGCAACAGAGCAAGACTCTGTCTCAAAAAAAAAGTACCTTGCCTCTAAAACTCATGGGCAGACTTTCTGGATTCAAGACATCCTAAGAGCTATGAAAACCGTTTTAGAAATTGTTGCAGGCTCCCACAACTGTGAACTGTCAGGGCTCAGTGTGGGTTCCTTCTGTAATTACCTGAAGATTATAATTGGGAAATAAAGCATGAGTAAAATAAATGTATAATATATTCATGGAATGTGTTTCATTTAAACTTTTTCAGAATAAGCTGTACGACTTAGAAACTAAAATGTGTTTTATATTCTCTCAAAGCCTGATTTATCTCTGCCTCTTACCACGCCTTATCAAATCATCAGCCCCTTGAGGAAGCAATGATATTGCTTCCAGAAAAAATAACCACTCTTTACTTAGCAGGAGAACAAGTAGTCTAAGGGGGGGGAAAGAATAGGATGCATTTAAATTATCTGAAGCATGCATAATATTTGGTGGCCACAGTTTTTTCCTGGAGACGTGTAGAGAAGAAAGTGTGCCTCTGAAGATCCCTACTGCTTAGGTTTAAGAAGAGATTGAACAAAACTCTAACCTCCACAAATAATTATTTTCAAAATAATGGCTAACATTTTTTTTATGGAGTCTCGCTCTGTTGCAGGTGCAATGACGTGATCTTGGTTCACTGCAACCTCTGCCTCCCAGGTTCAAGCAATTCTCCTACCTCAGCCTCTTTAATAGCTGTGATTACAGGCATGTGCCACCACACCCAGCTAATTTTTGTATCTTTAGTAGAAATGAAGTTTTGCCATGTTGGCCAGGTTGGTCTCAAATTCCTGGCCTCAGGTGATCTGTGGCTGTTTCAGCCATGAGCAAAATTCAATGACAAAGCAAGGGAACAGGATGAGCCTATCTGGAGACTGATTCTCCAAACAGCTGCCAGCACATGTACCTCTCCTGTCTGCTCCAGTCACTGGGTTGTCATTTCCCCATAAACTCCTTCACCTCCCTTGGGAGCCCCAGGACTCCCTATAATTCTGATCTCCACAATCACTAGAGACTAAGACAGCAACAAGTTTTTATCATCAAATTCAACCCCTGCCAACAGAGCTGAATGGTGCCCAATTTTTTAAAACTTTCCCTTAGTCCTTGCCACTGTGATGAATGAGTCTTCTCGTCATATGCTTGGTTATAAGCTACCACAGATCTAAACGCTAGTTTGGAAAAAGACAGGGGCAAATACGTTAACTTTATGGGGTTGTTCACAGTCCATAAAACATCCAGTTGAAAAAGGATGTATATATTTTTCAGACAGAGTCTCATTCTGTTTCTCAGGCTGGAGTGCAGTTGCACAATCTTGACTCACTGCAACCTCCACCTCCTGGGCTCAAGGGATTCTCCTTCCTTGGCCTCCTGAGTAGCTGGGATTACAGGTGCCTGCTGCCATGCTCGGCTAATTTTTATATTTTTAGTAGAGATGTGGTTTCTCCATGTTGGTCAGGCTCATTTCAAATTCCTAACCTCAGGTGATCCACCTGCCTCAGCCTCCCAAAATGCTGGAATTACAGGCATAAGCCACTGTGTTTGGCTGTGAAGAAGGATGCTTTTAATGAACAGAGACTCACCCTTACACTGTGCTGAATCCTCCTCATTTCTGGAATGAACCCTGTTAGGGGAGATTTTCCTTTTATCTGCAGAGACTTCTCTTCACTGGGAAAAAAAGTGCAGAATTATGCATAGAATGCTGGGTAGGGTTTTGTTTTTTGTTTCTTTGACAGTCTAAATTATGGTGATTGCTTTGGGTGCACCCTGTTGTGTTGACATCCTGCCAAGCTGAGCACATGGGGAGGCCAAAAGAGAGGGGGCTGCATGAGTGGGTGCAGGAGAAACCTGCAGCATCAATCAGTTATCCTGGAGAGCAGAGGCCACTCCATGTCCGGAAGGGCTTTTTCACCTTGAATGGAAGCCATGGTTTTAGGCATGAAAACCTGGGTGCATATAGTGTGGCTTGTTTGGGCTGGTGAGTTTTCTGTCTTCAGAGGCAGAGAATCTAAGAGGCCAGATGGGGATGTTTGTTTCAGATGGATCTGGAAACAGATCTTTAGGCTCTTGGTTCTAATGGGGGAGAATTTCAGGTTCTGAAAGCTTTTTCTTCTGGCTGGTACATGTTTTTCCTTTAAATATTAAAGCTAAAGGAAAGTCATTAGGAGGAAGACAAAACCTTGCCGAGTGTGATTTATCTATTTGCTTGATGAAGCAATCCTGCAATCCTGCTGTGGAATTAGTTTAACTCTGTGAGGTCTGGCCATTCATATGCAGGACTCTGGCTATATAATTCAATCAACTGCTGAACTACCTAGAATAAAATGGAGTTTGGAACAGGGAAAACCCCCCAACTCTTCTAATAACTGCATAATAAGCCTAACGTGTTGATTCTATCCTTCTACACATCCTTTAAATCAGCAGGATATCCTGTGCTGTAGAAATGCTGCCTTATTCTTGGGGCAGAGGATTTCAGTGGGAATTAAGGGCATGGTGGTTGAACTTTCAGCTTGAACTTCTTGATGGAACAGTGATCTATAATAAACCTGTAGGAAGTAGGATCAGCAGTATGGCTTCGGAGAGGTCTCACTGTTTATAACTGCCACGTGGTTTGCCACTCATGGCTGTCAGTCACTGTTATGGGCATGATGGTTGTTCTACAGCAGACTTCTTTTCAGCTGTGTGCATTGTGATTTGTTTGCGACACTTTCACGCATGTTGTTAAGTATAGCTAATTGTCACCCAAATTCCATCGTTTCATGAATACATCATTATTTATTTTATCTGTGCTATATTCATTCACAGTATTTTTCCAATTGTTTGTTCTTAGGGGGTCACACATCAATAAATATTATTGTACATGTAGAATTTCATATATGTGCGAGGATATTCATTAGGCCAATCTCTATACTTTGAGCTTTTTGATCAAGTGTATTTTTAATTTTGAAAGGTAGTGCTAAATCGCTCACCATAGAGATTGCACTAAAGTCATGAGGTGGAAGGAGCAAAGGGGGTTATGATATGTATCTATGTGTAGCAGACCCTTTCGTTGCTGTTTTTCCCATCCTTGAGGTCCATCTCTGGTCTCAGCTGTGGCTATGCTGCATGGCACAACTATCCTACACTTGGATTGATGAATTCTGCATCCTACTTCTCATGCACTGAGAGCCTCTTTGAGCTTCTTTTTTTAAAAAAAAAATTATTATACTTTAAGTTCTAGGGTACATGTGCAGAACGTGCAGGTTTGTTTTATAGGTACACACATGCCATGGTGGTTTGCTGCATTCATCACACTGTCATCTATATTAGGTATTTCTCCTAATGCTGTCCTTCCTCTATCCCTCCCTAACCCTCCTCCCCACTGCCGACAGGGCCCAGTGTCTGATGTTCCCCTCCCTGTGTCCATGTGTTCTCATTGTTCCACTACCACTAATGAGTGAGAACATGTGGTGTTTGGTTTTCTTTTTGTGTGTTAGTTTGCTGAGAATGATGGTTTTCAGCTTCATCTGTGTTTCTTGCTTTCTGCACAACTTTAAAAACGTGCCTTCTACTGGCTTTTCTTTTTTTCTATCTCACTCTGTTCCTTCACTCCTGCACAGTCACAGTCTCCCAAATTCCTCACTCAGGTTCTGTTTACGGGGAAATACAAAATAAGGCAGAATGCGAGGTGCTGACCTCTTGGCCACATGCAACAATGATAGGTATTATTAGGTTTAAAATTTAAAAGTAAAAGTTAGCTGTCCTGTGACAAGTCCTATTAGGATTACCGTCCCCCAGGCATTTCTTCTTATAGACCTCTAAAAGGTGGTGCTGCTGGGGACTATTGGGGGAAATGGGGGAGGGACAGCAGGGGGGGCTGGGGGGGGATAGCCTGGGGATGAACGCCAAGTGTGGGTGAAGGGGAGGAAGGCAGCAAATCACACTGCCATGTGTGTACCTATGCAACTATCTTGCACGTTCTGCACATGTACCCCAAAACCTATAATGCAATAAAAATTAAAAAAAAAAAAAAGGTGGTGCTGTTCAAACTAAAAAATCTGCTTTAGTTTATTTAAATTTTCTTCCTAGTTAACATATTTTGGACAATATTTTAAAAAGTGCACAGAAACCATTGTGGGGGGGATTCAGAGGTGCGTCCACGAATCTTCGAGAGCTGTGACGTGTTTTTATGTGGCTGCCTGACATGGAGCAGGCGGGGTGATAGACTCGGGGGCTGAGCAACCCAGCTTCTGTGGGTTTCAGGCCACGCTGGTCTCAGATGCCCAGTGAAGCCACTAATGTGAGTGAGGGGAGGGCTGTGGAAATCTCCATTTAGTTTTATCTCCATCAATAAAGTGGGCTTTCAAAAAGAAAAAAAAAATTAAAAGTAATGCTGGACGGATAACCTAAACAATTGGAAAATCCATTCTGTTTCCTGTACTTTGAATGCTGCCTTTGTGTGCTCCTACAACCTAGGACCTTCCTTGTCATTAACCAGCATTCACAACTCCATGTAAAAAAGGTTAATTTTGGAGATCATAAATGAGCCATTCTTCTCCCTCTCAAAGTGCCAGGCCCATGATTGGGTAAGATCGGGGGAGGAGCTTGAAGGGTAGGAGAAAGTCTCTCCATGTAATAACTTGGAAGGGAGAATTAATCCTTTATTTACTAAATCTCCTCAGTTAAGTCTTCACTTCCCTTTTCTCTCAGGAATGCCTACGTATCTCCACAGACTCTAAGCTCTGGGGCTGATCCTTGTTTTTCAATGTGGGAATAGACCACATAGACTGGGCAACTGAGACCTCTTCAGAACAATCATAAAATTTGAGATTCATCAAGTGCACATTTCCTTTTGGACATTCTGCTATGGGAAGTTCTGGAGCTAGCTAGAGGCTGTTTCCTCCATGTCAGGAACGTAATATAATATATAGAATTAAGATTCATATATTCTATAGCAATTCCTTGGGAAGAAAATGGATGATAGGTTAAAAATAATTTCAAATAAAAATTAATGGCAGAAGAGAAAGATGAGAAGTTGGATATACTCTTCAAAGAAGTTCCTGGGATCAGAATTTAGGATTCAAAACTCTCTTCCTCTGGTGTTTTTCAAAATAGTCGACTTCCTTTTCTTAAATTATTATGTGTTTTCTTTCTTAAATTATTTCACCATTTTTTCCCTCTAAAAGATAAGAATGGAAAAGGGTGGAAAGAAAAGAGTCAAGAATAAGGAGAGTATGTCACACTGCATGCCTGTATCAAAATGTCTCATGTACCCCATAAATATATATATCTACTAGGTACCCACAGAAATGAAAGTAAAATAAAATATAATAGAAAAAGAAGGAGTGGAAGTAGAAATAAAACAAGAGGCAGAAGTGAATTACCAACTTGAAATAAAACAGAAACCATGTGTAGAAGAAAGTTCTATGTTTTCCTTCCTTGGTTTTCTTCTACAGGAACAAGACACATGTTGGAAAGTTTCCAGAGAATTCACCCTGGAAATAAACATTTCCATTTGCTCTGAAAATCCACCTACAAATGGCATTTTTAAGATTTATTTTTATCATACGTTAAGTTCTGGGGTACATGTGTAGAACGTGCAGGTTTTTTACATAGGTCTATGCGTGCGATGGTGGTTTGCTGCATCCATCACGCTGTCATCTACATTAACTATTTATCCTAAAGCTAACCCTTTCCTAGTCCCCTGCCTCCTGACAGGCCCTGGTAAGTGATGTTCCCCTCCTGGTGTCCAGGTGTTCTCATTGTTCAACTTTCACGTATGAGTGAGAACATGCGGTATTGGATTTTCTGTTCTTTCTTTTTTTTTTTAATTTTTATTGCATTATAGGTTTTGGGGTACATGTGCAGAACGTGCAAGATAGTTGCATAGGTACACACGTGGCAGTGTGTTTTGCTGCCTTCCTCCCCTTCACCCACACTTGGCATTCATCCCCAGGCTATCCCTCCCCAGTCCCCCCCGCTGTCCCTCCCCCATTCCCCCCAATAGACCCCAGTGTGTAGTAGACCGCCTCTCTGTGTCCATGTGTTCTCATTTTTCTCACCCACCTATGAGTGAGAATATGCGGTATTTCTTTTGCTGTTCTTGTGTCAGTTTGCTGAGAATGATGTTCTCCAGATTCATCCATGTCCTTACAAAGGACACAACCTCATCATTTTTTATGGCTGCATAATATTCCATGGTGTATATGTGCCACATTTTCCCAGTCCGGTCTATCATCGATGGGCATTTGGGTTGGTTCCAGGTCTTTGCTATTGTAAACAGTGCTGCAATGAACATTCGTGTGCATGTGTCCTTATAGCAGAACGATTTATAGTCCTTTGGATAGATACCCAGTAATGGGATTGCTGGGTCAAATGGAATTTCTATTTCTAGGTCCTGGATTTTCTGTTCTTCTGTCAGTTTGCTGAGAATGATGGTTTCCAGCTTCATCCATGTCCCTGCAAAGGACACGAACTCATCCATTTAATGGCTGCATAGTATTCCATAGTGTATATATGCCACATTTTCTTTATCCAGTCTCTTTTACAACTTTTGCCTAAGAATGTGGAGATCAGTAATCCCAGAGGCAAGATCACATGAGCAATGGAAGAGTGGGGGAAGTTCCAGTGTTTAAAAGTCCTTCTCGTATATCAATAACGCTTCAGTCCATTCCGAACTTTGCTTTTGCTTTGTTGATGAGGCTTTGGTACCATGACCATAGGTAAATGTCCCCTCCAACCCCTTGCCTTCTGAATGTAAGATTTGTCTTCCTGATGTTAGTGACAGAACTTGCTTTAATAGGAAGCAAAGGGTAGGACAGGAATTTGTCATCACACTGAGGGTGCATATCTTGTGTGCATGTGTGCAGAAGTATGGGCTTTGTTTGCTTCTGAGATTTTTGAGGGTGAGCCTTTGATCAAAAGTCAGACATAAAAGTGTGAAGGGGCCGGGCACAGTGGCTCACGCCTATAATCCCAGCATTTTGGGAGGGTGAGGTGGGTGGATCACGAGGTCAAGAGATCGAGACCATCCTGGTCAACAAGGTGAAACCCCGTCTCTACTAAAAATACAAAAACTAGCTGGGCACGGTGGTGCACACCTGTAGTCCCAGCTACTCAGGAGGCTGAGGCAGGAGAATTGCTTGAACCTGGGAGGCAGAGGTTGTGGTGAGCCGAGATCGCGCCATTGCACTCCAGCCTAGATAACAAGACTGAAACTCTGTCTCAAAAAAAATATATAAAAGTGTGAAGCGAGTTGCCTATAATTCTGAGAGGTCTTCATGTCAGCTTTCCTTTCTCAACGTACTAAAAGAAGGTTTCCTTACTTCCTAAAAGACTTCCGGTTGGGCATGAAGGGGTAAACTAACTCATCAGGGAACTGTTAGTCTTCAAAAGGCCTCATTGCCAGTGGAAAGAGGAGAAACAGAAAAAAATGACCCTGCAGAAAGCAAATGCTCTGATGATTCATGCATTACTTGCAGATTTTTTTTTAAAAAAAATAATAACTAAAAACTAAACACTGCTTGAGGCTGGGAATTTCTCTAGGGAAAAAGATAAAGAGTTATTTCCCTCTATGGACAACACCTAATATTTGCACAGCATGGGAAAGTAATTTTCAAAAGTACTATTTTGCTTACCCATTTTCATCCTCAGGCTGAATTAAACCTCAGTTGTCATGTTCGATTGAATCTGTCTTTGCCGACAGAAGTTTTCTGGTTGACCCAGAAAGTCCACAATATGAGATAATGTGATAGAGGATACAGTGAATCAATAATGTCTCTGCTGGAATTACTTTCTGGAGACTTTTAAATGTCAGGGTTGAAATGTCATATAGAAAGTCACTGGGCTGGTAGATAACTGGAGATGTGACTCCATGAAGGCATTGCTTATTTCTGTTTCAAGCATATCTGGCTGCTTTTGAAAGGGAAATAGGGATGGATGAAAAGGGGAAGCTTTAGTCCTGAATTTGTACCCTGGTTCTGCCACTTACCAGCTCTGCTGCTCTTGTAAGGGAAATCATGTAACATACTAACTCCAGTAATAATCACTGAAGGTCATGAGTCCTCTAAAGTAAATAGCATTTGCCCCATTTACAGAAGAGGATACAGCAGCAGAAAAGTTAGTTACTTTTCCTAAGTTCCCTGGGCACATTTATTACCTGGATGCAAACTCAGGCTTTGTGATGCCATGCCCTGTGGGGATTCCATCACGTCATCACTGGCCATAACTGGAAGCAGGAGAGACCCATTGCTAAGGCGTGATAGCCACACCAAGAAGTGGTTTGAACTCCCAGTATGAGGCCCACAAGTAAAGCTCACATGTATTTTGTTGGCTGGGTTGCATAACTAGAAAAGACTGGGTGACAGTGCTTAGATGTTGGCAAATAACAACAAGACTCTTTTGTCTTATATTCTCACTCAAATTCTGTGCTCTGATGAACGGCTGAATCTCTTGTTTGTACCAAATGATTCAATTCATGTAAACAAGTATATTTCTTTGTAGCACTGCCTGTGCCTATGAAAACTTAGGGAAGTAACATCACTTCAATTCTTGGTAAAAAATGGAGAACAGAGCCATCTTCCATATGATTATTGGAGAGATGACTGTGACAATGCTTTTACAATGCTTAACACAGTGCCTGGGACAGAAGAGCACCTGTTATCAGTCAGAACTATTAGTGCAGTTTTAAACTAGCTGTGCTTGCAAGTACATCACTTGGTCTCAAACCTTTACAACTAGCTGCCCATGTATCTGCAGGAACACCCAGCTCCAATATACACAATTTCTAAAGTGTCTGACATCAAGGTTTTGGATGTGAGGATTGCTCACTTCTTTCTCTCTTTCAGAATTGACCTCTGCTTTCTTTTCCCATCACTACTGGTGTTTTTAAGATAAACTATTTTAAAAATGCAAAGCACTCTTGCCTCAAAGTTATCATAAGTATAAAATAATAATGCCAGACTCATCTTGGCAACCTTACCATACCCTCTGTAAAGCTGAATACCTGCTTGTTCAGGTCTAACCCTCCATTGAGAGGCAATGCGAATTAATCCCCATGCCCATGTCTCCGGGCCTGTTCAATCTTAGAAGAGAACCTCCTCCCTGTGATTCCCAGGGAAGACAGTGGTGAATTAATTCTAATGAACATGGAACAGTCAGCCCCTGCCTGTCCCTGAGACGTGGCCCAGGGGGGTTAATCTCCCATCTCCTAGTTAATCACTTTCATCCTCAGGCTGTATTAAGCCTCAGTTTTCATTTTTTTGATTGAATCTGTCTTTGCTGATGGAAGTTTACTGGGCAACCCAGAAAGTCCTCAGTATGAGAGAATATGATGGAGGATGCAGTGAACCTATAACATCTTTGCTGTGCTTTCTGGAGGCTTTGAGATATCAGGGTTGAAATGTCACAGGAAGTCACTGGCCAGGGAGATAACTGAAGAAATGGAACAGAAATGGCTTATCTCTGTTCCAACCATATCCGGCTCCTTTTGAGAGGTAAATAAGGATGGAGGAAGAGGAGGAGAGTCAGTCCTGAATTTCTACCCTGCCTCTGCCACTTACCAGCTCTGCTGCTCTTGCTAGGGAGATCATGTTAATATATTAATACCAATAATAAGGCCAGGCGCGGTGGCTCAAGTCTGTGATCCCAGCACTTTGGGAGGCCAAGGCGGGTCGATCACGAGGTCAAGAGATCGAGACCATCCTGGTCAACATGGTGAAACCCCGTCTCTACTAAAAATACAAAAAATTAGCTGGGCACGGTGGCGCGTGCCTGTCATCCCAGCTACTCGGGAGGCTGAGGCAGGAGAATTGCCTGAACCCAGGAGGCGGAGGTTGTGGTGAGCCGAGATCGCGCCATTGCATGCCAGCTTGGGTAACAAGAGCGAAACTCCGTCTCATAAAAAAAAAAAAAAAAAAAAATACCAATAATAATCACTGAAGGTTATGAGTGTTTTATATCCTCACTACCCAAAATGTGGCATTTTCTGGATGCTTGCAGGCCAAACCCCAAATTACCTAGAGATTCTGATTGAATGAACAAGAATATGCATCTGGGGGGGGGGGGCCGGGGAGGGATAGCCTGGGGAGAAATGCCAAGTGTGGGTGAAGGGGAGGAAGGCAGTAAACACACTGCCATGTGTGTACCTATGCAACTATCTTGCACGTTCTGCACATGGACCCCACAACCTATAATGCAATAAAAATTTAAAAAAAAAAAAAGAATATGCATCTAATCAAATTCTCTTAGTAATTTGTATGCTCTGGACAGTTTGAGAAGCACTTGCAATTATTTCATTTCTTCCTTATGATGATACTAAAGATACTCATTTTGTAAAGTCTGTCTTCTTAAGATTCTAAGTATCCATCACTCAGCAGAGAACCAGGCCCACCATAGATGGATGATACATGTTGGTGATTTTCTCTGTTCCTTCTATTTTCTTTCTCTGTTCTGGTTATTTTCAGACTTCCAGATGCTCCCTTGTCATGGCACTTATGTTGGTCCACCCTAGATAGGCTGGGTCCTGCCTAAATTCCTGGTCCCCCCTTGACTAGGGCAGTAGTTCTTGATTGTAGCTTGGAGCGAGTGCTGTCTGTTTTCCTGTGGCATCCTAGAGTGTCTCCTGGAGGGTGTTGCCGGCCTCTCTTTTCCCTCATCCCCACTGCAAAGAACTTGATGATGTTTGCTCCTGACCATGAAGCTGGGATGGAAAGCAATCCCCCAATAGTCTGGCTAGCATCTTGTTCCCTTCCTCTAGACAGGTATCATGGTTTCCCTAGGCCAGACATGGGATGAGTTCAGGATTTTCACCTCTTATTTCTTTTGGTCCTGGGAGTTGCATAAATAAACCAGTCTTTGGTGCGGTGTGGGGGGGAGGCTTGTGGTTTCACAGTTTACTTTTCTTTGGAAAAACAAAGGGTTCTGATTTATAGATACATTATTCCTTTTTTTAAATTGTTTTCTTTTTAATTTTTATTGCATTTTAGGTTTTGGGGTACATGTGCAGAATGTGCAAGATAGTTGCATAGGTACACACGTGACAGTGTGTTTTGCTGCCTTCCTCCCCTTCACCCACATTTGGCATTTCTCCCACGGCTATCCCTCCCCAGCCCCCCCCGCTGTCCCTCCCCTATTCCCCCCAACAGTCCCCAGTGTATAGTAGACCGCCTCTCTGTGTCCATGTGTTCTCATTTTTCTCACCCACCTATGAGTGAGAATATGTGGTATTTCTTTTTCTGTTCTTGTGTCAGTTTGCTGAGAATGATGTTCTCCAGATTCATCCATGTCCTTACAAAGGACATAAACTCATCATTTTTCATTGCTGCATAATATTCCATGGTGTATATGTGCCACATTTTCCCAGTCCAGCCTATCATCAATGGGCATTTGGGTTGGTTCCAGGTCTTTACTATTGTAAACAGTGCTGCAATGAACATTCTTGTGCATGTGTCCTTATAGTAGAACGATTTATAGTCCTTTGGATATATACCCAGTAATGGGATTGCTGGGTCAAATGGAATTTCTATTTCTAGGTCCCTGAAGAATCGCCACACTGTCTTCCACAGTGGTTGAACTAATTTACACTCCCACCAGCAGAGTAAGAGTGTTGCTATTTTTCCACATCCTCTCCAGCATCTGTTGTCTCCAGATTTTTTAATGATCGCCATTCTAACTGGCGTGAGATGGTGTCTCAATGTGGTTTTGATTTTCATCTCTCTAATGACCAGTGATGATGAGCATTTTTTCATATGTTTGTTGGCCTCATGTATGTCTTCTTTGTAAAGTGTCTGTTCATGTCTTTTGCCCATTTTTGAATGGGTTTGTTTGTTTTTTTCCTGAGTTCTTTGTAAATTCTGGATATCAGCCCTTTGTCAGATGAGTAAACTGCAAAGATTTTTTCCCAATCTGTTGGTTGCTGATTCACTCTAGTGACTGTTTCTTTTGCCGTGCAGAAACTGTGGAGTTTCATTAGGTCCCATTTGTCTATTTTGGCTTTTGTTGCCAATGCTTTTGGTGTTTTGGTCATGAAGTCCTTGCCTACTCCTATGTCCTGAATGGTTTTGCCTAGATTTTCTTCTAGGGTTTTTATGGTGCCAGGTCTTATGTTTAAGTCTTTAGTCCATCTGGAGTTAATTTTAGTGTAAGGTGTCAGGAAGGGGTCCAGTTTCTGCTTTCTGCACATGGCTAACCAGTTTTTCTAACACCATTTATTAAACAGGGAATCCTTTCCCCATTGCTTGTTTTTGTCTGGTTTATCAAAGATTATATGGTTGTAGATATGTTGTGTTGCCTCCGATGCCTCAGTTCTGTTCCATTGGTCTATATCTCTGTTTTGGTACCAGTACCATGCTGTTTTGATTACTGTAGCCTTGTAGTATAGTTTGAAGTCTGGTAGTGTGATGCCTCCCGCTGTGTTCTTTTTGCTTAGAATTGACTTGGCTATGTGGGCTCTCTTTTGGTTCCATATGAAGTTCATGGTGGTTTTTTCCAGTTCCATGAGGAAATTCAATGGTAGCTTGATGGGGATAGCCTTGATTCTGTAAATTACTTTGGGCAGTATAGCCATTTTCACTATATTGATTCTTTTTCTACCTAACAATGAACATAAAATGTTTCTCCATCTGTTTGTGTCCTCTCTTATTTCATTGAGCAGTGGTTTGTAGTTTTCCTTGAAGAGGTCCCTTACGTTCCTTGTAAGTTATATTCCTAGGTATTTTATTCTCTTTGTAGCAATTGTGAATGGCAGTTCATTCTTGATTTGGTTCTCTTTAAGTCTGTTATTGGTGTATAGGAATGCTTGTGATTTTTGCACATTGATTTTATATCCTGAGACTTTGCTGAAGTTGCTTATCAGTTTCAGGAGCTTTTGGGCTGAGGTGATGGGGTCTTCTAGGTATACTATCATGTCGTCTGCAAATAGAGACAATTTGGCTTCCTCCTTTCCTATTTGAATACCCTTTATTTCTTTTTCTTGCCTGATTGCTCTGGCTAGAACTTCCAGTACTATGTTGAATAGGAGTGGTGAGAGAGGGCATCCTTGTCTAATGCCGGATTTCAAAGGGAATGCTTCCAGTTTTTGCCCATTCAGTATGATATTGGCTGTTGGTTTGTCGTAAATAGCTTTTATTACTTTGAGATATGTTCCATCAATACCGAGTTTATTGAGAGTTTTTAGCATAAAGGGCTGTTGAATTTTGTCAAATGCCTTCTCTGTGTCAATTGAGATAATCAGGTGGTTTTTGTTTTTGGTTGTGTTTATGTGGTGAATTACATTTATAGACTTGCGTATGTTGAACCAGCCTTGCATCCCCAGGATGAATCCTACTTGATCATGATGGATAAGTTTTTTTAATGTGCTGTTGCAGTTGGTTTCCCAGTATTTTATTGAAGATTTTTGCATCTATGTTCATCATGGATATTGGCCTGAAGTTTTCTTTTCTTGTTGAGTCTTTGCCTGGTTTTGGTATCAGGATGATGTTGGTCTCATAAAATGAATTGGGAAGGGTTCCCTCTTTTTGGATTATTTGGAATAGTTTCAGAAGGAATGGTAACAGTTCCTCTTTGTGTGTCTGATAGAATTCGGCTGTGAACCCATCTGGACCTGGGCTTTTTGTGTGTGGTAGGCTCTTAATTGCTCCCTCAATTTAAGACCTTGTTATTGGTCTATTCATAGTTTTGTCTTCCTCCTGGTTTAGGCTTGGGAGGGCACAGGCATCCAGAAATTTATCCATTTATTCCTGGTTTACTAGTTTATGTGCATAGAGTTGTTTGTAGTATTCTCTGATGATGGTTTGAATTTCTGCAGAATCTGTTGTGATTTCCCCTTTATCATTTTTTATTGCATCTATTTGGTTGTTCTTTCTCTTCTATTTTATCTGTCTGGCTAGTGGTCTGTCTATTTTGTTGATCTTTTAAAAAAACCAGCTCTTGGATTTATTGATTTTTTGAAGGGTTTTTCGTGTCTCTATCTCCTTCAGTTCTGCTCTGATCTTAGTTATTTCTTGTCTTCAGCTAGGTTTTGAGCTTTTTTGATCTTGCTTCTCTAGCTGTTTCAATTTTGACGATAGGGTGTCAATTTTGGATCTCTCCACTCTTCTCATGTGGGCACTTATTGCTATATATTTTCCTCTACAGACTGCTTTAAATGTGTCCCAGAGATTCTGGTACGTTGTGTCTTTGTTCTCGTTGGTTTTGAAGAACTTCTTTATTTCTGCCTTCATTTCATTGTTTATCCAATCAACATTCAAGAGCCAGTTGTTCAGTTTCCATGAAGCTGTGCAGTTCTGAGTTATTTTCTGAATTCTTAGTTCTAATTTGATTGCACTATGGTCTGAGAGACTGTTTGTTATGATTTCCGTTGTTTTGCATTTGCTGAGGAGTGCTTTACTTCCAATTATGTGGTCAATTTTGGAGTAGGTGTGATGTGGTGCTGAGAAGAATGTATATTCTGTGGATTTGGGGTGGAGAGTTCTGTAAATGTCTATCAGGTTTGCTTGTTCCAGGTCTGAGTTCAAGGCCTGGATATCCTTGTTTATTTTCTGTCTGGTTGATCTGTCTGATATTGACAGTGGAGTGTTAATGTCTCCCATTATTATTGTGTGGGAGTCTAAGTCTCTTTGTAAGTCATTAAGAACTTGCCTTATATATCTGGGTGCTCCTGTATTGGGTCCATATATATTTAGGATCCTTAGCTCTTCTTGTTGTATTGATCCTTTTACCATTATGTAATGCCCTTTTTTGTCTCTTTTGATCTTTGTTGCTTTAAAGTCTATTTTATCAGAGATGAGAATAGCAACTCCTGCTTTTTTTTTTTGCTCTCAATTTGCTTGGTAAATCTTCCTCCATCCCTTTATTTTGAGCCTTTGTGAATCTTTGCATGTGAGATGGGTTTCCTGGATACAGCACACCGATGGGTTTTGTTTTTTTATCCAATTTGCCAGTCTGTGTCTTTTGATTGGTGCATTTAGTCCATTTACATTTAGGGTTAATATTGTTATGTGTGAGTTTGATACTGCCATGATGCAGATTCTTCATTTTGTTGATGCTCTTTAGCATTTGGTATGTTTTTTGAATGGCTGGTACTGGTTGTTTCTTTCTATGTGTAGTGCCTCTTTCAGGAGCTCTTGTAAAGCAGGCCTAGTGGGAACAAAATCTCTGAGTTCTTGCTTTTTGGCAAAATATTTTATTCCTCTTTTACTTATGAAGCTCAGTTTGGCTGGATATGAAAATCTGGGTTGAAAGTTCTTTTCTTTAAGGATGTTGAATATTGGCCCCCACTCTCTTCTGGCTTGTAGAGTTCCTGCCAAGAGATCTGCTGTGAGTCTGATGGGCTTCCCTTTGTGGGTGACCTGACCCTTCTCTCTGGCTCCCCTTAGTATTTTCTGCTTCATTTCAACCCTGGTGAATCTGACGATTATGTGCCTTGGGGTTGCTATTCTTGCAGAATATCTTTGTGGTGTTCTCTGTATTTCCTGGAGTTGAGTATTGGCCTGCCTTGCTAGGTTGGGGAAATTTTCATGGATAATATCCTGAAGAGTGTTTTCCAGCTTGGATTCATTCTCTTCATCACATTCTGGTACACCTATCAAATGTAGGTTAGGTCTCTTCACATAGCCCCACATTTCTTGGAGATTTTGTTCATTCCTCTTTGCACTTTTTTCTCTAATCTTGGTTTCTCTTTTTATTTCATTGAGTTGATCTTCAACTTCTGATATTCTTTCTTCTGCCTGGTCAATTCGGCTGTTGAAACTTGTGCATTCTTCGTGAAGTTCTCATGTTGTGTTCTTCAGCTCCTTCAATTCATTTATATTCCTCTCTAAGTTGTCCATTCTTGTTCTCATTTCCTCGAATCTTTTTTCAAATCTTTTTTCAAGGTTCTTAGTTTCTTTGCGTTGATTTAGAACATGTTCTTTTAGCTCACTGAGGTTTCTCATTATCCACTTTCTGAAGTCTGATTCCATCATTTCATCACTCTCATTCTCCATCCAGCTTTGTTCCCTTGCTGGTGAGGAGTTTTGGTCCTTTGTAGGAGGTGAGGTGTTTTGGTTTCGGGTGTTTTCCACCTTTTTGCACTGGTTTCTTCCCATCTTTGTGGATTTATCTACCTGTTGTCTTAGTAGTTGCTGACTTTTTGATTGGGTCTCTGAGTGGATGCCCAGGTTGTTGATGATGAAGTATTTCTGTTATTTAGTTTTCCTTCCAATGGTCTAGCCCCTCTGCTGTATGAGTGCTGAGGTCCACTCCAGGCCCTGCTTGTCTGGGGTACACCTGTAGCAGCTGCAGAACAGTGAGGGATGCTACCAGTTTCTTCTTCTGCTATCTTTGTCCCAGAATGATGCCTGCCAAATGTCAGTCAATTAGTCCTTTTTTGAGGTGGCTCTTTGGATATACATGGGTCAGAGAGCTGCTTGAGGAGATGGTCTGTACTTTATAGGAGCTCCAGTGCTGAGCTGTGAGCTCTGTTGTTCATTCAGGTTTGCTGGGCGAATGTGTCTGCTGCAGCAGAACTTATAAAAGCCTCCCCTTTTTTTCCCTCAGATGCTCTGTCTCAGGGAGTTGGGGCTTTCTTTATGAGTATCTGTTGCACTGTTCTGCCCAGCTAGGAGGCAGTCTATTCACTATTTGCCTGATGGGGCTCCACCCTGCTAGCGTGGGTCTGCCCTGCTGCCATGGGGCTCCGTTCTACTGTGGTGCACTCTGCCCTGTTGGCAGCAATGGCAGGCTGCATCAGCAGTAGGTGGTACCTCAGTAGGGGCGGATTGCGTCCGTAGTGGCGGAAGCCTCTCCCCCACCGAGCTGCACCATTTGGATTCAGCTGACCCTGCAGCAAAACTCTCAACCCTGAGTGCCTCAAATTGCCATGCTGCTTGTCCCCATGAGGGTGAGACCCACCAAGCCCGATCACCTGGCTCCCTGCCTCAGAGTCCCTCCTCTCTCTCTCTTTCCTTTTCTTTCCAAATTGAATGGTTGACTCTCTCACAGGCACCCCAGTCACCTGCTGATTGGCCACTGGGATCCGTGTGATCTCCCCTGCAGCGGCCCACTGCACTGGCACAAATCGCTCTTCCCAGGAATCTCCTGGTCTGGCTCACCATCCAAGTCCTGTTCAATCAAATGGACATGTCAATCTGCCCTCCCAAAACTCAGATTGCCAGTTTAACAGGGCACCCAGACCAGTGAGCTTTGTGCGGGCTGCTGCCGTACCATGGTGCGGCGCCAGCCAAAACGGCCATGCAAGTGGGCTGCGCTGCTCTCCTGTGTCTCTCCTACACCTGGGAATTTGCCGGTTCTGTGGGCTACAAAAGTCCATCTGAAAATGCAGCTAGAACTCACCCTCTGCACCTTCACTGAGAGCTGCAATCCTGAGTTGTTTCTATGGCGCCATCTTGGAACTGCTAGAATCACCTAGATACATTATTTCTAAAAAGGATGAGCACATTTATAGTTAATCAGTTTCTATGGTTTTGGTTTCTCAGTAATAAGGATGTTAAATCATACAGGACAGGAGAATGGTAGAAGGATTAAAAGAGAGAAACATGGAATCTGGGTTAAATATACAAGAGTATAATTGAGTTCCATGATCCCATCATTTCTAGATCCAATTTTTCAACCAGGTGTAGCTCAGATCTTATTAGGTGTTTCTTAGCATATCTAGATCCTGTGACAGTCACACCACTAGTCAACCTTATCTTAGGCTTTCAACATGAGTATATGATGAGGAAATGCTTTGGGACAAAATGGAAAACTCCTGGGGCAGCTGGGTGAAGACCATAGTGAATCAGATCATTGAAGTACCTTCTCTCATTTGATTAACATCCTTGTTTAGAAAACTAATGACAAGTGGATTTGTGACTGTTTTTGGGGAAAGAAGCCTGAAATAAGGAGGAAAAAAAGGAGAATGTGCATATACCTTGGAGAGCCTAGTGGCTGTAGCAGAAAATATGTGAGTTATTTATTATTGCATAACAAATCGCCTAAAAAACTAAGTGACTTAAACAGAAAGACATGCATATTGTGACACAGTTTCTGTGTGTCTGGAATCAGGAGTGATTTAGCTGGGCAGTTCTGGCTCAGGGTCTGCCATGGAGTTATAGTTAGGACTGCAATCTCTGAAGGTTTAAACAGAATTGTTAATGGGACCAGAGGATCCATTGCTGATTCACATAGCTGGAAAGGTGGTACTGTCTCTTGGCAAAATTTCCCTGCTCCCTGGACACTTAGAAGCCCTTTGAAGTGTCTTGAGTGTCCCCACAACCTTGTATCTGCCGTCCTGCAGAGCAAATGTTTCAAGAGAACAAGACAACAGCCACAATGTTTTTTATGACCTAGCCTCAGCAGTCACACGTTGCCATTGCCACTATATCCTGTTGGTTATACAAGTCAGCCCTCTTTAGTGTGAGAGAAAGTTATACAAGACTGTGAATACTGGTAGGTGGGGAATCACTGGGGGCCATCATTGAGGTTGGATATTACAAAAGATAATATATAATCATCTAGGGGCAAGGGGGGCATTCTGGGTTCCTAAAACTCTCCTTAATTGTGTGATCTTAGATCATTTGGAATCTCTTGGTCTCAGCTTCTTAACCTCTGAAGACATTAGAATGATTTCAACTACTCTAATGCTATGAGCTTTCGGTCAGATGGAAAGGTAGAAAACTTGTCACTTGAGGACCTCAGTTTGAAGTCCAACTCTTTTTCACTTGCTAGAAGGTCTAAGACAAGTCACTCCAAGTTCTGAAGTATATTTCCAATCTGCAAAGTGGGGATGGTCCTGAGGATTAAAAGAGATAATGGATGTGAAAGTCTTTTAAAAATTTAAGTGTCCATGCACTTGTAAGATGTTTTATTTCCTCATTAAAAAGCTGAAGTAGAGGAAACCAGAAGGCAGTATCATTATCATGAAAATAAAATTACCTTTTACTCTCCAATGCATTATGAGCCCTGAAAACAGCCTCTTCTATCTGCCAGGCTAGGCTGTGATCTTTTGAGCTATGCCAGGTGGTTATTATAATAGAAACTAAAAGCCATATTATTTCACATGTATGCTTTACAACTTACAAAGAGCTTTTACTGACATTATGTAATTTAGACCTCATTTTTTTTTTGCCAGTGTAAAATACCTCGTTTATGGAAGTACTTTTTAAACTAGTATTTTTTAAAAATGCAAATGTATGATCTTAGAAAATTCATGCTGATTGTCATTTTTAGGATTACTTATCATGCTCACCCATGAAGTGGTTAAAGATGGTCAAGTAGGACTCCTCCTTATCTTTTAACACATGAGAAATTTGCATCTTAGAGAAGTTAAGTGGCTTATCACTCAGAGCCACTCAGGATGAATCTGTAAAGGCACATATTATGTCTATAGATATTTTTTATTTTAAAAACTGTGCTTTAAACCACTGAGATAAAAATGACAAACTAATCAAAACTATTATTATTATTAAACTCTATGAACTCATCTTATGTTTTTTTCTGATGCCAAGTACTGGAGTCATAAAGATGAAGAAAATGTGGTTTCTGACATTGTGTAACTCATTCATGGGTGGAGATGCTGGATCAGGCTAGACATGTAGGTGAATAATTTCAAGGTAGCATCATATATCTCACTGTAGAAGTTTATTAAAAAGTATGTGCTCTGGGGGGAAAACTGGTGCACAAAACATGATCTTCTGATTGAGGTTGTAGGAAAGTGGAGGGGCTCTTAAGCTGTAGGTGAAGATGAAGGGCATTGCACAGTATGGGGAGCTGAGCTTTAGGAGGCTTGCTCCACAAGTGACAGGCAGGCAGGGGCCAGGTGTGAATGCCCTTGTATACTTATAAAAAATATTGTGGCTTTGTTCTGTGAATGACAGAGAAACGTTGGTATATTAAAAATACATTTCCCCCGATTATAAAAATACAGTCATCCCTTAGTATCTGTGGGGGATTGATTCCAAGGCCTCCACTGAACGCCAAACTCTATGGATGCTCAAGTCCCTGATATCAACAGCACAGTATCTGCATGTAACCTATGTATTTCCCCCCATGTACTTTAAATCATCTCTATATTGCTTACAATACCTAATATAGTGTAAATGCTATGCAAATAGTTGCCATACTATATTGTTTAGGAAATAATGACAAGAAAACTATACATGTTGTGTATATAAGCAATATTTTTTAATATTTTCTATTCACAGTTGGTTAAATCCACAGTGCAGAACACATAGATATGGAGGGCCAACCGTATTTAGAAGGCTTTTGAACAGGGAGATGGCATGAAGACAGTTACAAATACATTTAGAAAACAGGCAGGAATGAGTCATTAAGTTTGTAAGAGGCTAAGAAGGAGGGTCAGGCTGGAATGAAAGGGAGTTTTGTGTTGTCTCACACTGGGAGGTAAGTGGACTTGTAGCCTCTGCACAGGAATGTGCTGTAGCTCAGGGGCCAGCAAATGTTTTCTATAAAATGATAGATGGAAAAAATTCTAGACTTTGTGGCTCACATGGCCTCTGTAGCAATTACCTAACTCTGCTGTTGTAGCAATGTATTAACAAATGAGTGGGGCTGTGTGCCAATAAATCTTTATTTATATATACTACATTTTGATTTCATATAATTTTCACATATCAAGAAATGTTATTCATTTTTTGAATTTTCCAATCATTTAATAATAGTCAAATCATTTTTAGTTTGTGAGCCTTCCCAAAACAGGTGTGGAACATATTTTACCCACAGACCATAATTTTGCAGCCCCTCTGGTAGCTTCTGGAAATCCAATTGCCATGTCTACGTGATGAACTTGGCAAATTAACTCACCCCAGTCGTAGTAAATGGAAACATTACAGAGCAATTTCCTGCCACATAGCATTCTTTTTCAGGTCACATGTGGAGTTGAAACATACTCCTAAATAGCAAAAGTTAAGTGTGAACAAGGGGAGGCAGGTGTGCCTGCTCAGGTCATTTTTCTGTTTTTTTTTTTTTTTTTTTAATGTGTGAATTTTCTTTCTTTTTTTAATTGCATTTTAGGTTTTGGGGTACATGTGCAGAACATGCAAGATAGTTGCATAGGTACACACATGGCAGTGTGATTTGCTGCCTTCCTCCCCTTTACCTACATCTGGCATTTCTCCCCAGGCTATCCCTCCCCAGCTCCTCCTCATGCTGTCCCTCCCCTATTCCCCCCAATAGACCCCAGTGTGTAGTGCTCCCCTCCCTGTGTCCATTTGTTCTCATTGTTCATCACCTGCCTATGAGTGAGAACATGTGGTATTTCATTTTCTGTTCTTGTGTCAGTTTGCTGAGAATGATGTTCTCCAGATTCATCCATGTCCCTATAGAGGACATGAACTCATCGTTTTTGATAGCTGCATAATATTCCATGGTGTATATGTGCCACATTTTCCCAGTCCAGTCTATCATCGATGGGCATTTGGGTTGGTTTCAGGTCTTTGCTATTGTAAACAGTGCTGCAATGAACATTCGTGTGCATGTGTCCTTATAGTAGAACGATTTATAGTCCTTTGGATATATACCCAGTAATGGGATTGCTGGGTCAAATGGAATTTCTATTTTTAGGTCCTTGAGGAATCGCCACACTGTCTTCCACAATGGTAGAACTAATTTACACTCCCACCAACAGTGTAAGAGTGTTCCTATTTCTCCACATCCTCTCCAGCATCTGTTGTCTCCAGATTTTTTAATGATCGCCATTCTAACTAGCGTGAGATGGTATCTCAATGTGGTTTTGATTTGCATCTCTCTAATGACCAGTGATGATGAGCATTTTTTCATGTGTTTGTTGGCCTCATGTATGTCTTCTTTTGTAAAGTGTCTGTTCGTATCCTTTGCCCATTTTTGTTTGTTTTTTTCCTGTAAATCTGTTTGAGTTCTTTGTAAATTCTGGATATCAGCCCTTTGTCAGATGCGTAAACTGCAAAGATTTTTTCCCATTCTGATGGTTGCCAATTCACTCTAATGACTGTTTCTTTTGCCGTGCAGAAGCTGTGGAGTTTGATTAGGTCCCATTTGTCTATTTTGGCTTTTGTTGCCAATGCTTTTGGTGTTTTGTTCATGAAGTCCTTGCCTACTCCTATGTCCTGAATGGTTTTGCCTAGATTTTCTTCTAGGATTTTTATGGTGCCAGGTCTTAGGTTTAAGTCTTTAATCCATCTGGAGTTAATTTTAGTGTAAGGTGTCAGGAAGGGGTCCAGTTTCTGCTTTCTGCACATGGCTAACCAGTTTTCCCAACACCATTTTTGTCTGGTTTATCAAAGATGATATGGTTGTAGATATGTTGTTTTGCCTCCGATGCCTCAGTTCTGTTCCATTGGTCTATATCTCTGTTTTGGTACCAGTACCATGCTGTTTTGATTACTGTAGCCTTGTAGTATAGTTTGAAGTCTGCAGAACAATGAGGAATGCTACCAGTTTTTTCTTCTGCTATCTTTGTTTCAGAATGATGCCCATCAAATGTCAGTCTGATTAGTCCTTTTTTGGGGTGATGACTCTTTGGATATACAGGGGTCAGGGAGCTGCTTGAGGAGACAGTCTGTGCTTTATTGAAGCTTCAGTGCTGAGCTGTGAGCTCCCTTGTTCATTCAGCATTGTTGGGAGGATGTGTTTATGTCTGCTGCAACAGAACTCATAAAATCCTCCCCCTTTTTCCCCCTTAGATGCTCTGTCTCAGGGAGTTGGGGCTTTCTTTATGAGTATCTGTTGCACTGTCCTGCCCAGCTAGGAGGCAGTCTATTCACTATTTTCCTGCCAGGGCTCTGCACTGCTAGTGTGGGTCTGCCCTGTTGCTGCAGGGCTCTGTTATGCTGTGGCTTGCTCCGCCCTGCTGTGGCTTGCTCCGCCCTGCTGGCAGAGTCTCTCTGTTATGGCAGGTTGCCTCAGCAACAGCAGGCTGTGTCAATCCTGGGTGGTACTTCAGTAGGGGGGGATTGTGTCAGTAGTGGTGGACGCCCCTCCCCCACCAGGCTGCACCATCCTAGATGCCGACAGCAAAACTCTCATCCCCAAGTGCCTCCAATTGCTGCCCTGCTTGTCCCTGTCAGGGTGGGACCCACCAAGCCCGATCACCCAGCTCTGTGCCTCAGAGTCCATCCTCTCTCTCTCTCTCTCTCTCTCTCTCTCTCTCTCTCTCTCTCTCTCTCTCTCTCTCTTCCTCTCCCCAAGCTGAATGGTTGACTCTCTCACTGGTGCCCCAGTAGCCTGCTGATAGGGCACTGGGATCCATGCAATCTCCCATGCCGCTGCCCACTGCACCGGCTCAGATCACGTTTCCCAGGAATCTCCTGGTCTGGCTCATTGTCCAAGTCCCATTCAATCAGATGGACATGCCAGTCTGCCCTTCCAAATCTCAGATTGCTGGTTTAACAGGGCACCCGGACCAGTGAGTTTTGTGCCCGGTGCCGCTGCGCTGTGGAACCGGCCAAAGCAGCAGCACGAGCCGGCTGTGCTAGCGTCCCGTGTCTCTCCCACACCTGGGACTTTCAACGTTCTGTGGGCAAAAAAGATCTGTCCAAGAATGCAGCTAGGACTCACCCTCTGCACCTTCACTGAGAGCTGCAATCCAGAGTCACCTCTACGATGCCATCTTCCATATTTAGCTTTTTCTCTTCCTTTTTTTTTTTTGGTTATTATTTCCTGCATATCAGTCCAAACTTCTCAGTTTAATTCTTTTTGACCCAAGTATGTCCTTGACTTAGAGTTCTGCCAATGAGGATCTGTTGATAGTAAACTTTATCAAAATGTGTCTGATAATTATTATTTGTTATTTCATCTCATGTTAAAAAAGTATATAGCTATGTATGAATTTTTGAGTAGAATATGTTTAATATACAAGATTGATTTTCTTTTACTCTCAGAATTTAAAAATCATTTCATTGTCTTCTGGTTTGTTTTTTTTTTTTACCTTTCATTTTTCATTTATTTTGGTGTTCATCACAGATTTTTTTTAAAAAAAAATTTTTATTGCATTATAGGTTTTGGGGTACATGTGCAGAACGTGCAAGATAGTTGCATAGGTACACACATGGCAGTGTGTTTTGCTGCCTTCCTCCCCTTCACCCACACTTGGTATTCATCCCCAGGCTTTCCCCCCAGCCCCCCCCACTGTCCCTCCCCCATTTCCCCCAACAGTCCCCAGTGTATAGTAGACCGCCTCTCTGTGTCCATGTGTTCTCATTTTTCTCACCCACCTATGAGTGAGTATATGCAGTATTTCTTTTTCTGTTCTTGTGTCAGTTTGCTGAGAATGATGTTCTCCAGATTCATCCATGTCCTTACAAAGGACACAAACTCATCATTTTTGATTGCTGCATAATATTCCATGGTGTATATGTGCCAGATTTTCCCAGTCCAGTCTATCATCGATGGGCATTTGGATTGGTTCCAGGTCTTTGCTATTGTAAACAGTGCTGCAATGAACATTCGTGTGCATGTGTCCTTATAGTAGAACGATTTATAGTCTTTTGGATAGATACCCAGTAATGGGATTGCTGGGTCAAATGGAATTTCTATTTCTAGGTCCTGAGGAATTGCCACACTGTCTTCCACAATGGTTGAACTAATTTACACTCCCACCAACAGTGTAAGAGTGTTCCTATTTCTCCACATCCTCTCCAGCATCTGAGGTCTTCAGATTTTTTAATGATCGCCATTCTAAGTGGTGTGAGATGATATCTCAATGTGGTTTTGATTTGCATCTCTCTAATGACCAATGATGATGAGCACTTTTTCATATGTTTGTTGGCCTCATGTATGTCTTCTTTTGTAAAGTGTCTGTTCATATCCTTTGCCCATTTTTGAATGGGCCTGTTTGTTTTTTTTCTGTAAATCTGTTTGAGTTCTTTGTAAATTCTGGATATCAGCCCTTTGTCAGATGTGTAAACTGCAAAGATTTTTTCCCATTCTCATGGTTGCCGATTCACTCTAGTGACTGTTTCTTTTGCCGTGCAGAAGCTGTGGAGTTTGATTAGGTCCCATTTGTCTATTTTGGCTTTTGTTGCCAATGCTTTTGGTGTTTTGTTCATGAAGTCCTTGCCTACTCCTATGTCCTGAATGGTTTTGCCTAGATTTTCTTCTAGGGTTTTTATGGTGTCAGGTCTTACATTTAAGTCTTTAATCCATCTGGAGTTAATTTTAGTGTAAGGTGTCAGAAAGGGGTCCAGTTTCTGCTTTCTGCACATGGCTAGCCAGTTTTCCCAACACCATTTATTAAATAGGGAATCCTTTCCCCATTGCCTGTTTTTGTCTGGTTTATCAAAGATAATATGGTTGTAGATACGTTGTGTTGCCTCTGATGCTTCTGTTCTGTTCCATTGGTCTATATCTCTGTTTTGGTACCAGTACCATGCTGTTTTGATTACTGTAGCCTTGTAGTATAGTTTGAAGTCTGGTAGCGTGATGCCTCCCACTGTGTTCTTTTTGCTTAGAATTGAGAAATTCAATGGTAGTTTGATGGGGATAGCATTGAATGTGTAAATTACTTTGGGCAGTATAGCCATTTTCACAATATTGATTCTTCCTAACCACGAACATGGAATGTTTCTCCATCTGTTTGTGTCCTCTCTTATTTTGTTGAGCAGTTGTTTGTAGTTTTCCTTAAAGAGGTCCCTTACATTCTTAGTGAGTTGTATTCCTAGGCATTTTATTTTCTTTGTAGCAATTGTGAATGGCAGTTCATTCTTAATTTGGTTCTCTTTAAGTCTGTTATTGGTGTATAGGAATGCTTGTGATTTTTGCACATTGATTTTATATCCTGAGACTTTGCTGAAGTTGCTTATCAGTTGCAGGAGCTTTTGGGCTGAGGTGATGGGGTCTTCTATGTATACTATCATGTTGTCTGCAAATAGAGACAATTTGGCTTCCACCTTTCCTATTTGAATACCCTTTATTTCTTTTTCTTGCCTGATTGCTCTGGCTAGAACTTCCACTACTATGTTGAATAGAAGTGGTGAGAGAGGGCATCCTTGTCTAGTGCGGGATTTCAAAGGGAATGCTTCCAGTTTTTGCCCATTAAGTATGATATTGGCTGTTGGTTTGTCGTAAATAGCTTTTATTACTTTGAGATATGTTCCATCAATACCAAGTTTATTGAGGGTTTTTAGCATAAAGGGCTGTTGAATTTTGTCAAATGCCTTCTCTGCGTCAATTGAGATAATCATGTGGTTTTTGTTTTTCCTTGTTTATGTGGTGTATTACATTTATAGACTTGCATATGTTGAACCAGCCTTGCATCTCCGAGATGAATCCTACTTGATCATGATGAATAAGTTTTTTAATGTGCTGTTGCAATCGATTTGCCAGTATTTTATTGAAGATTTTTGCATCTATGTTCATCATGGATATTGGCCTGAAGTTTTCTTTTCCTGTTGAGTCTCTGCCAGGTTTTGGTATCAGGATGATGTTGGTCTCATAAAATGATTTGGGAAGGGTTCCCTCTTTTTGGATTATTTGGAATAGTTTCAGAAGGAATGGTACCAGATCCTCTTTGTGTGTCTGGTAGAATTCGGCTGTGAACCCATCTGGACCTGGGCTTTTTGTGTGTGGTAGGCTCTTAATTGCTGCCTCAACTTCTGACCTTGTTATTGGTCTATTCATAGTTATGGCTTCCTCCTGGTTTAGGCTTGGGAGGACACAGGCATCCAGGAATTTATCCATTTCTTCCTGATTTACTGGTTTGTGTGCATAGAGTTGTTTGTAGTATTCTCTGATGATGGTTTGAATTTCTGTGGAATCTGTGGTGATTTCCCCTTTATCGTTTTTTATTGCATCTATTTGGTTGTTCTCTCTTTTCTTTTTTATCAGTCTGGCTAGTGGTCTGTCTATTTTGTTGATCTTTTCAAAAAACCAGCTCTTAGATTTATTGATTTTTTGAAGGGTTTTTCTTGTCTCTATCTCCTTCAGTTCTGCTCTGATCTTAGTTATTTCTTGTCTTCGGCTAGGTTTTGAGCTTTTTGGATCTTGCTCCTCTAGCTCTTTCAATTTAGACAATAGGGTGTCAATTTTGGATCTCTCCACTCTTCTCATGTGGGCACTTATTGCTATATATTTTCCTCTACAGACTGCTTTAAATGTGTCCCAGAGATTCTGGTACGTTGTGTCTTCATTCTCATTGGTTTCAAAGAACTTCTTTATTTCTGCCTTCATTTCATTGTTTATCCAATCAACATTCAAGAGCCAGTTGTTCAGTTTCCATGAAGCTGTGCGGTTCTGAGTTATTTTCTGAATTCTGAGTTCCAACTTGATTGCACTATGGTCTGAGAGACTGTTTGTTATGATTTCCGTTGTTTTGCATTTGCTGAGGAGTGCTTTACTTCTAATTATGTGGTCAATTTTGGAGTAGGTGTGATGTGGTGCTGAGAAAAATTTATATTCTGTGGATTTGGGATGGAGAGTTCTGTAAATGTCTATCAGGTTTGCTTGTTCCAGGTCTGAGTTCAAGTCCTGGATATCCTTGTTAATTTTCTGTCTGGTTGATCTGTCTGCTATTGACAGTGGAGTGTTAAAGTCTCCCACTATTATTGTGTGGGAGTCTAAGTCTCTTTGTAAGTCATTAAGAACTTGCCTTATATATCTTGGTGCTCCTACATTGGGTCCATATATATTTAGAATCGTTAGCTCTTCTTGTTGTATCGATTCTTTTAGCATTATGTAATGACCTTCTTTGTCCCTTTTGATCTTTGTTGCTTTAAAGTCTATTTTATCAGAGATGAGAATTGCAACTCCTGCTTTTTTTTGCTCTCCATTTGCTTGGTAAATCTTCCTCCATCCCTTTATTTTGAGCCTTTGTGTATCTTTGCATGTGAGGTGGGTTTCCTGGATACAGCACACTGATGGGTTTTGTTTTTTTATCCAATTTGCCAGTCTGTGTCTTTTGATTGGTGCATTTAGCCCATTTACATTCAGGGTTAATATTGTTATGTATGAATTTGATACTGCCGTTTTGATGCTAGCTGGCTGTTTTGCCCGTTGGTTCATGTACATTCTTCATTTTGTTGATGGTCTTTAGCATTTGGTATGCTTTTAGGATGGCTAGAACTGGTTGTTTCTTTCTATGTGTAATGCCTCTTTCAGGAGCTCTTGTAAAGCAGGCCTAGTGGTGACAAAATCTCTGAGTACTTGCTTGTTTGTGAAGGATTTTATTTTTCCTTCACTTATGAAGCTCAGTTTGGCTGGATGTGAAATTCTGGGTTGAAAGCTCTTTTCTTTAAGGATGTTGAATATTGGCCCCCACTCTCTTCTGGCTTGTAGAGTCTCTGCCGAGAGATCTGCTGTGAGTCTGATGGGCTTCCCTTTGTGGGTGACCCGACCTTTCTCTCTGGCTGCCCTTAGTATTTTCTCCTTCATTTCAACCCTGGTGAATCTGATGATTATGTGCCTTGGGGTTGCTCTTCTTGCGGAGTATCTTTGTGGTGTTCTCTGTATTTCCTGGAGTTGAGTATTGACCTGTCTTGCTAGGTTGGGGAAATTTTCCTGGATAATATCCTGAAGAGTGTTTTCCAGCTTGGATTCATTCTCTTCATCACATTCTGGTACACCTATCAAACGTAGGTTTGGTCTCCTCACATAGTCCCACATTTCATGGAGATTTTGTTCATTCCTTTTTGTACTTTTTTCTTTAATCTTGGTTTCTCGTTTTATTTCATTGAGTTGATCTTCAACTTCTGATATTCTTTCTTCTGCTTGGTCAATTCAGCTGTTGAAACTTGTACATGCTTCGTGAAGTTCTCGTGTTGTGTTTTTCCGCTCCTTCAATTCACTTATATTCCTCTCTAAGTTGTCCATTCTTGTTATCAATTCCTCGAATCTTTTTTCAAATCTTTTTTCAAGGTTCTTATTTTCTTTGCACTGGTTTAGTACATGTTCCTTTAGCTCACTGAAGTTTCTCATTATCCACTTTCTGAAGTCTGATTCCGTCATTTCGTCACATTCATTCTCCATCCAGCTTTGTTCCCTTTCTGGTGAGGAGTTTTGGTCCTTTTTTGGAGGTGAGGTGTTTTGGTTTCGGGTGTTTTCCTCCTTTTTGTGCTGGTTTCTTCCCATCTTTATGGATTTATCCACCTGTCGTCTTAGTAGCTGCTGATTTTTCAATTGGGTTTCTGTGTGAATGCTGAGATTGTTGATGATGAAGTATTTCTGTTACTTAGTTTTCCCTCTAATGGTCTATCACCTCTGCTGTATGAGTGCTGAGGTCCACTCCAGTCCCTGCTTGTCTGGGATATACCTGCAGCAGCTGCGGAACAGTGAGGGATGATACCAGTTTCTTCTTCTGCTGTCCTTGTTCCAGAATAATGCAGCCAAATGTCAGTCTGAGTAGTCCTTTTCTGGGGTGACTCCTTGGATATACAGGGGTCAGGGAGCTGCTTGAGGAGACAGTCTGTGCTTTATAGGAGCTCCAGTGCTGAGCTGTGAGCTCCGTTGTTCATTCAGCATTGTTGGGAGGTTGTTTATGTCTGCTGCAATAGAACTCATAAAACACCACCCTTCCCCCCCCTTAGATGCTCTGACTCAGGGAGTTGGGGCTTTCTTTATGAGTATCTGTTGCACTGTCCTGCCCCACTAGGTGGCAGTCTATTCACTATTTGCCTGCCGGGGTTCTGACCTGCTAGCATGGGTCCGCCCTGTTGCTGCTGGGCTCCCTTCTGCTGTGGAGTGCTCCCCCCTCCTGGTGGAGTCTCTCTGTTATGGCAGGTTGCCGAGGCAATGGCGGGCTGCGTCAGTCCTGGGCGGTACTTCAGTGGGGGTGGACCGCGTCAGCAATGGTGGACTCCCCTCCCTCACTGGGCTGCACCATCCTAGATGCCAGCAGCAAAACTCTCAGCCCCAAGCATCTCCAGTCACCGCCCTGCTTGTCCCCGTGAGCATGGGACCCGCTGAGCCCGATCACCCAGCTCCCTGCCTCAGAGTCCGTCCTCTCTCTCTCTCTCTTCCTCTCCCCAAGCTGAAAGGTCGACTCTCTCACTGGCGCCCCAGTAGCCTGCCGATAGGGCACTGGGATTCATGCGATCTCCCATGCCACTGCCCAGTACCCCGGCTCAGATCACGCTTCCAAGGAAACTCCTGGTCTGGCTCATTGTCCAAGTCCTGTTCAATCAGATGAACATGCCAATCTGCCCTTCCAAATCTCAGATTGCCGGTTTAACAGGGCACCCAGACCAGTGAGTTCCACGCCGGGTCCTGCTGCGGCGCCGGCCGAAGAGGCGGTGGGAGCTGGCTGCATTAGCCAGCTGCACGTCCCGTGTCTCTCCCACACCTGGGACTTTCAACGCTCTGTGGGCATAAAAGGAACATCCAAGAATGCGGCTAGGACTCACCCTCTGCACCTTCACTGAGAGCTGCAATCCTGAGTCGCCTCTACGACACCATCTTTCCTCTCATCACAGATTTTTACCTGTGTGCTCCTCACAGCAAGGGTTTGTGTGGAGTGGGCTGAGTAAATAAGGCACTCCTGTTGGAAGTCGGTTTTATACTTTGGCATACCTCTGAGGTCTCAAGTCGCTTCTCAGATTCTTCCCTTGCGATCCGCGTCCACAGGCGCAGGGGCCGGCTAGCGCTTGGAAAATGGGCAGGCACGGTGAGCCATCTTCTGGTCTTTTTTGTTGCTGATGAGAAGTCTGCTGCCATATCAATTGTAGGCCTTTTGCATGGCAAAGTCCTGCTTTTGCTCATTTTTTTAGATGTTACCTTCATCTTGAGGCACTGCAGTTTTACTATTGTGTCTAGATAAAGACTTTTTTTTCTTTATCCTGCTTGGATATCTTGCTTTATCATCAGTGTGCTTTATCAAACTGAACAGTCATATCTTTCAATTATAAAACATATTTTTATCAAATTTCAAGTTACTGTCTTCCAAAGAACATGTGTTACTCTTACTCTGTCTACTATTGCTTTCTGTTACTCATTCTAGATATACGTTGAAATTTTTCATTCTATCTTCCATGTCTCTCTAAAACTTTTACATATTCTGTTTGCTTTCTCTTAAGTTGTAGCTTCCAGTTCAGTAATTCTTTTGTCACCTTGATTTAATATGCTATTTCCTTTCTATACTGAGCTTAATCTCAGTAACTATATTTTCATTTGTAGAAATTTCATTTGTTTCATTTTCCAGTTTCTGATTATTTTTATTACACCCTGTCTCTTCATCGTTATTTTGGCTTCTTCTATTTCTTCAATAATTATAAAAATACCTATTTTAGTAACCTGTTAACATTCTATTAATTTGGATTTGAGGAATGCTATTTTTTCTCAGGTTGTACTTATAATCTTCCTGGTGGTTTGTTTCCTTATATAGCTCATAATTTTATATTGTGAAAATAACAAGCAGTGGGGATTATTAGCACTATGGAAACCACATAAAATCTTATTTGAGAAAATGTTGCTAACAAGTGGTTCTACATTTGCTTGTGCCAGATACCCTGGAAGTTTTCCCATAGCATGACTAGTTTCCATACTGAGGTCTCAGCATTGGAATTTCTACAACATAGAAACTAAAATTGTTGGGAATGCAGAAAAATTTTATTTAAATTCTATTCTATAAAAGAATTAGAGCTAGAGAGGGAGGGTAAATGGGCCTCCTGGAAAGAATACAGAGATCTGCCAGATGCCATTCTTGTGCATTTTCATTGAGAGCTGAGCCCATTACTATCTGGCATGTTAAATTTCCAAGAATCTGGAAGAAACACAGTCTCATCCTTGCCAAAATAAACCTTCTTTCCAACACTAACAACAAGGAGCAGCTCGTATTCCAAAGGACGCAGGGCTGGAAAATCTACATTCTGTACCTAACACCCCCAAAACGTTCAAGCTGCTCTTCCTATGATTGAAAACTGAGTGCAGAAGAAATTCTTAAATATGGTTAGTAACTTACAATTCTGAGTTCTAACTTCCTGCTACAACACATGCGGGTCTCCTGCAGGTACACATGGCTTCCTGGCAGTGCCTGTCAGTATCCTCTTAGATGCAGCTGTCTTGAGGTTTCTACAGCAAAGGACTGATTTAAAAATTGAGGCTAGTTTCTAATGGTACTTGTGTGATAAGAATAACAGTAACAAATAACATTTATTAAGACCTCATGTGGGTGAGGTACTATGTAAATATTATGTCATTTAATCATTTCAAACCTCCTAGTACTCTATTTTACAAATCAAAAAAGTGAGACTTGAAGAATTTAATAACTTGCACATAGTCATGGACTTAGGAAATTTAGATTTGAGTTGAGGAAATCTGATTCCAACATCAACTCTTAAATGGTAATGCATACTGCTTCTACAGATATTGATACCTCTTATTCTAGCAAGTAGTGGAAATATTTATTTCAAAGCAATAATCAGTTACATTCAGAGTCATTTTAGCATTTTAAGTACAATTAACAAATACCTTAGTGTCCTATAACCATTTTAAATTCAACACGTCCTATTTTCACATGAACCATCAAAATGTTCCCCAAATATTACTAATTTGGAATATTTATATAATACATATACATACATTTTTATTTATGCATAAATTATGAACAAATTCTGGGGTTATTAATTATATATATTTGTGTATAAAACTTGCTCCTAGAGATGGTTTAGAAGTCCTTTGTTGATTATTATATCCTGAATTTTACTTAGAAAAGAACAGTTTCCATAAAGCTTCTCAGGTATTATAACATTTTAGAATAATACTGGAAAGAGATAGGCACTATGTTAGTACTTAATGACATACCTAATTGTTTGCCAAGCAGAGTGACTACATGATAAAAAATCGTCTGGTGGCTGGCCTTGGTGGCTCACACCTGTAATCACTTTGGGAGGCTGAGGTGGGTGGATCACAAGGTCAGGAGTTTGAGACTAGCCTAGCCTACATGATGAAACCCCATCTCTACCAAAAATACAAAAATTAGCCAGGCACAGTGGCAAGTGCCTGTAATCTCAGCTACTTGGGAGGCAGAGGCAGGAGAATTGCTTGAACCCAGGAGGTGGAGGTTGCAGTGAGCTGAGATCATGCCATTGCACTCCAGCCTGGGTGATAGAATGAGACTCTCTCTCAAGAAGAAGAAGAAGAAAAAGAAAATTAACTAATTTTATTCATTTGGCTTTCCCCAAATCTAACTCTCATCTCATCAGTTCCCTTGTGTTTTCTTCATTTGCTCAACATTGTATGTTGGCTTGGGTCTTGGAAAATGGGATACCAAGAAGCACTACGTGAGCCAGCTCCTGAGAGAATAATAATGTACTTTCCAGAGTGAGAGAAAGAGAAAACAGAACAATTTCCTCTTTTTAAAGTACATTTTTTTTCTATTGCAAAAGCACATAATTAGTTAAGAAAAATTGGGAGACACAGAAAAGAAAGGAAACTTTACTTATCATTCTACCAGCCAAGGCAATCACTGTTCATAGATTTGTGTATTTCTATCTGATCTCCTTTATTTGTATAGTTTTGTGTTTTTGTTTTTGATAATTATGATCTTATCATAGAATGAAACCTGTTTAGGTTTTGTTTTGCCTAATATTATGGCAAGTGTTTCCGTCAATATTGTCTGCATGAATACCCACAGGTTCTCCAATTTTAGCAGCACTGTACCTGAATATAGGAGCGCTGAAACTTAGTGTTATATGAGGTTGCTAAACAACGGACCTCCCTGCAGGTGTGTTCCCTGGCAGCTGTGTTGGCAGTTGCCCTTCCAGTCTCTTCATATCCCTTCATGAAGTCTCCAGCAGCAGGAATGTCTAATACCGTCCTATCTAATGGCAAACAACTCCTGCCAACTCTTAACTTGTTAATCTTTGATAAGCCAATTCTTTGAAGTCCTCCTGAGTCATTGTAAAATGAGTATTTTGGCACGCTGTCTGATAGGCTTCTTACTTTTTCTTTTTTCTCCCCGCCCCCGACCCATACATCTTGCCAGGCTGGGAATTATCCCTTAATCATATTCCATCAGGAATTATAGGTTGAAATGCTTTCTCGGAACCCAAATTAAATGTCAGAAAGAGAGATCACTGCAGAATAAACCAAATGTTTTTGGCAATTACTCAGGTTAGGAAAATGGCAGTCATTGGCCAGGTTCTCATTTGTTTGGATTTGTTTGATAACAAAACATAGGGAAATACATATTAACAGTGTATTAAAATACTCTCTTTGTGTATTAAGGGTAGTTGTGTATGTGGATATAGGGGGCTTAAGAAAAATATTTCAGAAATTGTATGCCTTTCAATTAATACATTATGTCACTCTATTTCCATAGGTTATTGGGAAACAGGTGTTATTTGGTTACATGAGTACATTTTTTAGTGGTGATTTATGAGACTCTGGTGCACCCATCAAATGAGCAGTGTACACTGTACCCAGTTTGTAGTCTTTTACCTCTCACCCTCTTTCCACCCTGTCCCTCTGAGTCCCCAGAGTCCATTGTGTCATTCTTATGCCTTTGCATTCTTATAGCTTAGCTCTCACTTATGAGTGAGAACATGTGATGTTTGGTTTTCCATTCCTGAGTTACTTTGCTTAAAATAATAGTCTCCAATCTCATTTAGGTTGCTCAGAAGGCTAATAATTTATTCCTTTTTATGGCTGAGTAGTATTCCATCATATTTATATGTATATATCACAATTTCTTTATCCACTTATTTATTAATGGTCATTTGAGTTGGTTGCACATTTCTGCAATTGTGAATTGTGCTGCTATAAACGTGAATGTGCAAGAATTTTTTTGTCTGACTTTCTTTCCTCCAGGTAGAAACTCAGTGGGATTGCTGAGTCAAATGGCAATTATACTTTTAGTTATTTAAGGAATTGCCAGTGTTTTCCATAGTGGTTGTACTAGTTTACATTTCCACCAGCAGTGTAGAGTATTCCTTGTTCACTGCATCCACTTCAATATCTATTATTATTTATTTATTTATTTATTTATTTTTGACTATGGCCATTCTTGCAGGAGTAAGATGGTATTACATTGTGGTTTTAATTTGCATTTCCCTGGTCATTAGCACTGTTGAGTATTTTTTCATAGGTTTGTTGGCCATTTGTATATCTTCTTTTGAGATTGTCTTCATGTTTTTGCCCCACTTTTTGATGAAATTTTTTTTCTTGCTAATTTGTTTTACATTTTTTTGTAGATTCTGGATATTAGTACCTTGTCATATGTATAGATTGTGAACATTTTCTCCCACTCTGTGGATTGTCTGTTTACTCTGCTGACTGTTCCTTTTGCCAGGCAAAAGCTCTTTAGTTTAATTAAGTCCCAGCTATTTATTATTGTTTTTATTGCATTCACTTTTGAGTTCTTGGTCATAAAATTCTTGCCTTAGCCAATGGCTAGAAGGGTTTTTTTAATGTTATTTTCTAGAATTTTTATAGTTTCACTTCTTGGATTTAAGTCTTTGATCCATCTTGAGTTTATTTTTGTGTAAGGTGAGAGATAAGGATCCAGTTTTATTCTCCTACATGTGGCTAGCCAGTTATCCCAGCACCATTTGTTGAATAGGGTGTCATTTTCCCACTTTGTTTCTGTTTGCTTTGTCAAAGATCAGTTGACTGTAAGTATTTGGGTTTATTTCTCTTCTCTTCTCTGTTCTGTTCCATTGGTCAATGTGCTTATTTTTATACCAGTGCCATGCTGTTTTGGTGACTATGGCCTTATAATATAGTTTGAAATCAGGTAATGTGATGCTTTCAGATTTATTCTTTTTGCTTAGTCTTGCTTTGGTTATGTGGGATCTTTTTTGATTCCATATGAATTTTAGGATTTTTTCTATTTTTCTTCTGTGAAGAACTAGAAGAGTGGTGCTGTGATGAGAATTGCATTGAATTTGTTTATTGCTTTGTCAGTATGGTCATTTTTGCAATATTGATTCTACCTATCCATGAACAAGGAACATGTTTCCATTTGTTTGTGTTGGCTGTGATTTCTTTCAGCAGAGTTCTGTAGTTTTCTTTGTTGAGGTTTTTCACCTCCCTGGTTAGGTATATTTCTAAGTTTTTTTTTTTTTTTTCAGATATTATAAAAGGAGTTAAAATCTTTATTTGATTCTCAGCTTGGTTTCTGTTGGTGTACAGGATAGCTACAGATTTGTATACAATAATTTTGTAACCAGAAACTTTGCTGAATTATTTTATCAGTTCTAGGAGCTTTTTGGAGGTGTCTTAAGGATTTTCTGAATATAAAATCATATAATCAGCAAACAGCAACAATTTGACTTTCTCTTTACTGACTTGGATGCCCTTTATTTCTTTGTCTTTTCTGATTGCTCTTTTTAGGACTTCAAGTACTATGTTGAAGAGAAGTGGTGAGATTTGGCATCCTTGTCTTGTTCCAGTTTGCAGAGGAAATGCTTTGAACTTTTCCCCATTTAGTATTATGTTGCCTGTGTATTTGTCATATGTAGATGGCTTTTATTACAATGAGGTATGCTCCTGGTATGCTGATTTTGCTGAGCATTTAAACCATAAAGGGATGCTGGATTTTGTTTAGTTTACTGTCTGTTGAGATGATCATGTAATTTTTGTTTTTAATTCTGTTTATATTCTGTAACATATTTATTGATTTGTATATGTTAAACTATTCCTGCATCTCTGGTATGAAACTCACTTGATCGTGGTGGATTCTCTTTTTGATATGATGTTAGATTAGGTTAGCTAGTATTTTGTTAAGGATTTTTGCATCTATGTTCATCAGGGATATTGGTCTGTAGTTTTCTTTTTTGGTTATGTCCTTTCCTGGTTTTGATATTAGGGTGACAGTGGCTTTATAGAATGATTTAGGGAGGATTCCCTCTTTGTCTTGTGGAATAGTGTCAATAGGATTGGTACCCTTTTTTATTTGAATGTCTGGTAGAATTCAGTGGTGAATTCATCTGTTTCTGGATTTTTTTGTTGGTAATTTTTAAATTACCATTTCAATCTTGTTGCTTGTTTTTGGTGTGTTCCGAGTATCTAATTTTTCCTTATTTAAGCTAGCAGGGTGGGATCTTTCCAGGAGCTTTTTCATTTCCTCTAGGTTTTCTAGTTTATGTAAGTAAACCTGTTCATAGTAGACTTGAATGTGTCAGTTGTTGTATCTCTTGTTTTGTTTCTGCTTGAGCTTATTTGAATTTTCTTTGTTCTTAGTTAATCTTGTTAATGCTTTATCAATTTTATTTATCTTTTCAAAGAACCAGCTTTTTGTTTTACTTAACTTTTGTATTTTTTGTTTGTTTCCATTTCATTTAATCTTGCTCTGATCTCTTCTGCTGGGTTTGGGTTTGGTTTGTTCTTGTTTCTGTAGCTCCTTGAGGTGTTACCTTAGATTGTCTGTTTGTGCTCTTTCAGACTTTTTTTTTTTTTGAGATGGAGTTTCACTGTTGTTATCCAGACTGGAGTGCAATGGCATAATCTTGGCTCACTGCAACCTCTGCCTTCTGGGTTCAAGCAATTCTCCTGCCTCAGCCTCCCGAGTAGCTTGGACTACAGGCACACACCACCATGCCCAGATAATTTTTGTATTTTTAGTAGAGATGGGGTTTCACCTCATTAACCAGGATGGTCTTGATCTCTTAACTTCGTGATCCACCTTCCTTGGCCCCCCAAAGTGCTGGGATTATAGGCGTGAGTCACTGCACCTGGCCTCTTTCAGACATTTTGATGTAGGCATTTAGGGCTATGAACTTTCCTCTTAGCAGCACCTTTGCTGTATCCAGAGGTTGTGATAGGTTGTGTTACTATTGACATTCAGTTTGAAGAATTTTTAAATTTCCCTCTTGATTTCATTGTTGTCCCAGTGAATAATCATTCAGGAGCAAGTTATTTAATTGCTATATACTTTCATAGTTTTGAAGGTTCCTTTTAGAATTGATTTCCAGTTTCATTCCACTGTGATCTAAGAGACTTTGATATGATTTCAGCTTTCTTGAATTAATTGAAACTTGTTTAGTGGCCTCTCATATGGCCGATCTTGGAGAAAGTTTCATGAGCTGATGAACAGAATGTATATTCTTATGTTTTGGGGTAGAATTTTCTGTACATATGTTAAGTTCATTTGTTCCAACGTATAGCTTAAATCCATTTTATTTTGTTGACTTTCTGTCTTGATGACCTGTCTCGTGCTGTCCATGGATATTGAAGCCCCTGCTATTATTTTGTTCCTGTCTACCTAATTTCTTAGGCCCAGTAACAACAGTTTTATAAATTTGAGAGCTCCAGTGTTAGATGTATATATATTTAGAATTGTAATTTTTCCAGTTGAACAAGGCCTTTTATTATTATTAGATGATGATCTTCTTTGTATTTTAGGATAGCTGCCCCTGGTTGCTTTTGGTGTCCTTTTACATGGAATGTCTTTTTTCACCCCTTTAAGTTTATGTGAGTTCTTATGTGTTAGGTGAGTCTCTTGGAGGCAGCAGATGGTTGGTTGATAAATTATTTTAAAACAACAACAAAAAAAAATAAACACATGTGTGAAAAAGCTCCAGAGTTGACAAGGGACAGGAGTGGACCCTCCAAATAAACATAGGGAAGCACTTTCATTTGGTGAATTCTTACTCATTCTGCAATTTTGTTACCTTTTAAGTGGTGCATTTAGGCTATTAACACTCAATATTAGTACTGAGATATGAGATAGTGTTTCATTCATCATGCTATTTGTTGCCTGTATACCTTGTTTTTCTACTTTTAATTTTTTTGTAGGTTCTGTGTGATTTATGCTTTAAAGAGTTACTGTTTTGATGTGTTTCTGGGATTTGTTTCAAGATATAGAACCCCTTTTAGGTTCTTGTGGTGCTGCCTTGGTAGTGGAAAACTCTCTGAGCACTTGTTTGTCTGAAAAAGAGTGTATCTTTCCTGCATTTATGAAGCTTAGTTTCACTGGATACAAAATTTTTGACTGATAATTGTTTTGTTTAAGGAAGCTGAAAATAAGACTCCAGTCCCTTCTAGCTTTTAGGGTTTCTGCTGAGAAACCTGCTGTTAATCTGATATGTTTTTCTATATAGGTTACCTGGTACTTTTTTCTCAAAGCTCTTAAGATTCTTGCCTTCATTTTACCTTTAGATAGCCTGATGACAATGTGCCTGGGTGATAATCTTTTTGTGATAAATTTCCCAGGTGTTCTTTGATTTTATTGTATTTGGATTTCTAGATCTCTAGCAAGGCAGGGTGATTTTTTCTTGATTATTCCCACAGATATATTTTCTAGACTTTTAGATTTCTCTTCTTCCTCAGGAACACCAATTATTCTTAGGTTTGGTCATTTAACATAATCATAAACTTCTTGGAGGCTTTGTTAATATTTTCTTATTCTTTTTTATTGGTCTTATTGGATTGAGTTAATGTAAAAACCTTGTCTTAAAGCTCTGAAATTCTTTCTTCGGCTTGTTCCATTGTTTGGCTGAGACTTTGCAGAGCATTTTGCATTTCTTTAAGTGCATCCATTGGTTCCTGAAGTTTTGATTGTTTCTTGTTTATGCTATTTCACCGAAGATTTCTCCCATTTCTTGCATCATTAAAAAAATTGTCTTAAATTGGGCTTTGCCTTTCCCTTGTGGCTCCTTGATTAGCTAAATAACTCACCTTTTGAATTCTTTTTCAGGTAAATCAAGAATTTCTACTTGTTTAGGATCCATTGCTGGTGAGCTAGAGTGATTTTGGGGGGTTGTTAAAGAACCTTGTTTAGTCATATTACCAGAGTTGTTTTTCTGGTATTTTCTCATTTGATTATGCTCTATCAGAGGGAAGGTCTAGGTCTCAAGGCTGTTGTTCAGATTCTTTTGTTCCATGAGGGGTTCCCTTGATGTAGTACCTCCACCCTTTTCCTAGTATTGTGGCTTCCTGAGAGCAAAGCTATAGTGATTGTAACCTCTCTTCTGGATCTAGCAACCCAGCAGGTCAACCAGGTTTCAAGCTGGTACTAGGGTTGTCTACACAGAGTCCTGTGATGTGAACAAACTCTGGGTCTCTCAGCAGTGGATATCAGTATCTGCTTCAGTGGAGGTGTCAGCAGGGTGAAATGGACTTTGTCAAGGTCCTTAACTTTGGTTGTTTAATGAACTATTTTTGTTCTGGTTGGCCTCCTGCAGGGAGGTGGCACTTTCAAGAAAGCATCAGTTGTGGTAGTATAGGGAGAATAAGATGGTGGACAGGGTCCTAGAACTCTCCAGAGTATATGCCCTTTTTCTTCAGCTCCAGGGTGGGGAGAAAGGACCATCAGGTGGGGGCAAGGCTAGGTGTGTCTGAGCTGAGACTCTCCTTGAGAGGGTGTTGCTGTGGCTGCTGTGGGGAATGGGAGTGTAGTTCTCATGTCGATAGAGTTGTTTCTAGGAGGATCATAGCTGCCTCTGCTGTGTCATGTAGGTTGTCAGTGAGGTTGGGGAAAGCCAGCAGCCATAGGCCTCACCAGGCTTCCATGCAACCCAAAAGGACTGGCTCACTTTTGCTTCATGCCCCAAACAGTACCAAGTCTGTTTCCAGGCAATGGAGGAGCAGGGCTGAGAACTAGCCACAGGCTACTCACCTTACAGCTATAAAAGCAAGCAGGGCTTTTCTGCTTCCCCAGCTGTGGAGTCTGCACAGAGGATTCATGCCCTTCCTTGAGTTCTGGCCAGGAGACTTCTCATTTGGTTGGAATTGTTACAAAGTTCAACTGGGGGTTTTCTTCTCCCTGTGGCCTTTTCCCAGTACCTCTGGCAGTCCTCCCCAAGGACCACAGTGAGGCAAGTGGAAATGGCTACCCAGGGGACCCAGAGAGTCTGCAGGGCTTTTCCTGTGGCTTCCTCTACCCATGTATTTTGCTTGGCTCTCTAAATTGACTCAGCTCCAGGTAAGGTCAGAAACTGCTTCCATGATAAAGACCTTCAGGTTCCTTAGTGATGGTGTGTGTTCAGAGGCAGCCCATCCCCCTTTCTCACTTCCACAGTTTGGACACTCACGGTATTTGAGGTGTTTCCTGGGTCCTGCAAGAGCAATCTGCTTCCTTCAGACGGTCTGTGAGTTCTCTCGGCTTTCCTGAATTTTTCCTGCAGTAGTTTTGGAGCAAAAGTTCACAATGTGAGACTCCACACACTTCTCTGTTTGTCTGTGTGTGAGCTTCAGTCTCATCATGCCATTCATCTGCCATGATCCTCTCAAAAGAAAAAAATTAATTAATTTCATTTCACTCCCCTCCCAGGCCCTGGTTACCACCAGTTTCATCTCTGATTTTAAGAATTTGACCACTTTAGATGACTCATAGGGGTGGAATCATGCAGTACTTGTTTCTGTGTGTATGACTAATTTTACTTAGCATGATGTCCTCAGTGTTTATCCATGTTGTTGGATATTGCAGAATTTTCACTTTTTAAACGCTGAATAGTATTTTACTGTGTAAATATGCCACAGTTTCTTTATCCATTCATCTGTCAATGAACATATGGTTGCTTTTCTTTTCTTGGCTATTGTAAATTTCTTACTCACTGTGATAAACACAGATGTGATACTATCTCTTTTTAAGATCTTGAATTTAGTTATTTCAGATACATATCCAAAAGTGATATTGCGGACTTATGTGGTAGTTTTATATTTTTATCTCTTTGAGGAACCTCCATACTGTTTTCCATAGTGGCTGCACCATTTTGCAGTCCTACCAAGAGCATGCAATGGTTCCAGTTTCTCCACATTCTTGCCAACATTTGCTTTTTGTTTGACCTATAACAAACAAATAAAAATTTTTAATTTTTTTGGTGTACAATATAATGTTTTGATATATGTACTCATCATGGAATTGCTAAATTGAGCTAATTAATGTATGCCCTACCCCACATGTTTGCCATATTTTTTTTTCTTGTGGTGAGAATGCTTACATTCTACCCTTTGCAATTTTTAAGTATATTATCTATTAACTGCAATCACCATGATAGGCAATAGATCTCTACAACTTACTTCTTGCATCTAACTGGAATTTTGTGTTCTTTAGCATCTCCCCAATGCTCTAACCCCCAGTCTCTTTTTCTACTCTCTTTTTCTATCTGTTCAACTTTTTGAGATTGTGTGGTATTTGTCTTTCTGTTCCTGACTTGTTTTACTTAATGTTATGTCCTCCAGGTTCATCTGTGTTGTCTAAATTGACCAGAATGAATTTTTTATAATAGCCATCCTTACAGTTGTGAGGTAATATCTTTTTAATCAACAATAATGTATTGTACACCTAAAATTGTTAAGAGGACAGATATCATGTTAAGTGCCCTTACCACAAAAAAAAATTTTCAGAGAAAAATGACATGTAAATGAGCCCTTGCATGGGATTCCAATCATCTTCAGGCGTTTTTCTCTGCAGTCTTTGCAGTGCTCAGAGAATACCTTTCACATACAGGTGCTCAGTAGGCATTGCCTTCCACCACTTTCTTTAGAAGCCCTCCATGTGAATTACTCATGCCTGCTGGAGGCTGCAATTAAGCACAAATCTCCATCTAAAGAAAGATTCAGGGAGAAAGAGTGGGTGTATTAGAAAGAGCAAAGGTTCAAGTCACATGGACCTCGATGAAAATCCTGACTTTGTCATATGCCAGCTAGGTGACCTTGGCAAATAACCTCTCAGAGCCTCACCTGGTTTTAAAATTCAGGAAAATTGAGGATTGTTGTAAAGATTAAAGGAGATAACATATGTGAAGCCTCTCATGTTAAACCAGTGTCCTGTCTGCTTCCTTCTTTTTGGTCTGGGGATGATAAAGTGATTTAGGTCTTCATGGTGCCACTTCCTGTGTCTCTAGATTAGGGGCACAATATCATTCAGTGTTCTGTGCATACCATCCAGATTGCACGTGCCTTTGCACAAGGTTGGCAGGGAGCTGATATCTAATTCCAAGGACAAACTAAAAGTGACCAAGGTATATTTGGTGGTATCTTCCATGCCACTAATTCCTGCCTTTGCAATTTCAGCAGGTTAGGTGACAGCTTCATACTAGTGAAAAATCCCACTGCTGTAATATACCTGCAAATTTGTCATCAATTTTTTTGAGATGGAGTTTTTGCTGTTGTTGCCCAGGCTGGAGTGCAGTGGCAGGATCTTGGCTCACTGCAACCTCCACCTCCCAGTGTCAAGCAATTCTCCTACCTCAGCCTCCCTGTCATCATATTTAGTCCTTGTGTCCAGTACATAAATGCCCATGAAATATGTAAACCAAAATAGCCCAGACAGCTGCAACCAGGGAGGATATTAGTACAGTATAAAAACTAAGCAAAGCATGAGTGATGGTGGATAATAAGCTTCCTGCTCCTGTTCCAGTTTGGTAGGGAAAAAAGTACTTAACCTATGCAGTAGGCATCACTAGTTAATTGAAGTGTCTCCACTCACTGAGGTATAATTATAATTTTTTCCCCCTATGAAATCCTCCAGACTATACTTTTGAAATCCCTTTCTCCCCAGTGAGTTTCAGACATGCTTAACAGCACTGTGGGAAGTAGAAAACTCCCAGTTTATACTTTCCTTTCTTGTTAGAGAATAAGTGTGTTAATAACTTTGTTAAGCCTTATCCTGTATAGCTGTTAGACATGCTATGCTTACAGGCATGTGGTATGTTCTATGTCCTTATACTTTAACCAGGATATCTGTGCTGGATGTACTCACAAGCATGTCCAGGCTCTCCATTGCTTTTACCTGTTTAGAAAAGTTTTAAGTTGTTAGCCAGTCAGGTTTTAGTTTGGATTGTGAGGTCTGGCTCCAGCCAACAGAAATCACACAAAGCAGTAAGGACAACCCCAAATGTGTAAGGACAAATATGTCTCCTTTCCTTTGTTCCTAGTACACTCATGGCAAAATGGATAGTGAGAGTACCCTTCCTGCAGTCCAGAAAGTAAAAATTCTTTTGCTAAAAGATCCTTTGTCTCAGTGCTAATTTTTCTTTGTGGCACTTAGCATCTATTTTCAACAGCATCTTAACCCAAATTCCATAACTTTTCACTCACTTGCAGTTTTTAAGTCTCCTTTAGCTTCTTAAGACATTTGTAAAATAACCCTCTTATGTGCTCTCTAAATCCCGTTTCTTCCCTGCCCCAAGCTCAGGCAGAGGCTGGGATTCTCTTGGGGACAGCATAAAAAAGGAAAACTGATTAATCTGCTTCCAGCTTCCCCAGACCATGTGACAAAGAGATGGGAAAAGACAGAGAGGAGGCAGGAAGTCTGTGGAACCTAATCCTTTTTCATGGTTCCTACTGCTTTGCTAAGCCTGCTGACCTTTGGTTTCTTTTAAGTGCTATAGCACTTTAAGCAGGGTTAGTTTTAGCTGTGTATTTTGAAAAAGATGTGCACTCTACAAATAAAAAGCTACTTTTGTTGTTGTCCCCAGGAGAAATGGGAGTCTTTTTCAGAGAGCATGGAAGACACATGAGTCCTTTGAAGTCCTCTTGTCTGCCTCTGAGGGTAAAATGAGAGTGTGAAGCACTCTGGGAGGTGGCCAGGCACACAGGTAGGCTCAGTGCAGAGCAGAGCTGCTGTCCTTGTTGTGTGACCCCAGTCATCATGAGCCATGTCTGAAAGAATTAATCACATTAATCATATTTCATATGCAAGCTTCCTCTCTGTTTGACTGCGCTGTTGTTTTCCATGAAAGCATCATTGACAATGCTTTAAACTGGTAGTCCTGCCTAATTTTGTGCTATGCAATAATGTGTGAGCTTGAGGATGAGGCAGGGTTGGGGGAATAGGAGGGAGAATGGATGTGTGAATTAAAAAAATGCATCTCTTCCTTTGGAGCATGGATGTGTTCAAAGCCCTCCTCATACTACTAAGTATTTGGATTTACACTAACAGTTGTGTGCCTAGACCATGTGTTTGCATGTGTGTGTGTGTATGTGTCTGTCTGTCTGTCTCCAGGCCTGAGCAGCACCCCCTTCTTCTTGTGGTAGCATGTTACTCAGCATCTTAAATAAGTTTTGGCCCTCCTAAAAACACAATACATGTGTGTTATAATAAATTTGTCTTGATGATTGGTGAGAGAGTGATGATTGTAATCAGATCATTTCCCATTTACCACTGAGGCCAGATAACCTTTGCTGAAGAGGTGTCTTGACTCTCACTTTGTAGCAAGAACTCCTAAGTTAATCAATACTTTTCAAGAGTTTCAGGCTGAAAGTCAAGATCTCTCAGGTTAGACCCAATGTTTTTTTTTGTTTGTTTGTTTGTTTTGTTTTTTTGAGATGGAGTTTCACTCTTGTCACCCAGGCTGGAGTGCAATGGTGCGATCTCAGCTCACCACAACCTCCGCCTCCTGGGTTCAAGCAATTCTCCTGCCTCAGCCTCCTGAGTAGCTGGGATTACAGGCACATGCCCCAGTGCCCAGCTAATTTTTGTATTTTTAGTAGAGACCGGGTTTCACCATGTTGACCAGGGTGGTCTTGATCTCTTGACTTCATGATCCACCTGCCTCAGCCTCCCAAAGTGCTGGGATTATAGGCATGAGCCACTGTGCCCAGCCTAGACCCAATGTTAAAATTTGAACCAGGCAAATTCTCATTAGAGACAAGGGGCCAAAGACTGTGCCAATGGAATCTAATGTCTTCTAACATTGACTTCAATCCAGTAAAGCTCTTGTTAAGCCATTTAACTGTAAAATTGGGCCTTGTGGAGGCAGTGCACCCTCTGAAATTAGAGGTCAGGAGATTTGGATTTGATTTCCAGCCCTCTGCCAGTCAGTCAGCCACTCACTTTCAAGTGACAAGCCTTAGGTGAGTCACTTTCTGTCTCTGTGTCTTGATTTTGCACAGGGATTTATGTGGGCTGTAAGGCCCACTGGGAAATGATTTCTTTTTCAGCTCAGTGCCTCTTTGGTTGAGTATACTTGTCAATCTGGACTTCAATGCACCTTTGATTTTGGATTAACTCTATTACCTCTGCTAGAAATCAATACAGAAAATTCACAGTTGATTTAGAAGAATGATAATCATTTCTAACAGAATTCTTTATTACCAAAAGAATACTCAACTCAAGTGGACACAGATCACTCATTCTAACTTCATCAGCTATAGCACTTAGAGACAACTTTTTGAAAATACACAGCTAAAACTGTCCCTGTTTTAAGTGCTACAGCACTTAAAACACTACCAGTTGTGTGTCTAGACTGTGTGTGTGTGTGTGTGTGTGTGTGTGTCTGTCTGTCTGTCTGTCTCCAGGCCTGAGCTTTAAGTGCTATAGCACTTAAAGCAGGGATGGTTTTAGCTGTGTATTTTGAAAAAGTTGTGTGCTCTACAAGTGAAAATCTACTTCTGTTGTTACTTTTGGTCCACAGGAGAAATGGGAGTTCTTTTCAGAGAGCATGGGAGACCCATGAGTCCTTTGCAGTCCTTTTGTCTGCCTCTGAGGGTTAAATGAGAGTGTGAAGCACTTTGGGAGGTGGCCAGGCACACAGCAAGGCTTGGTGTAGAGCAGGGCTTCTGTCCTGGTGGGATAATCACAATCATCATGAGCCATGTCTGAAAGAATTAATCACATTTTATACACAAACATGCTCTCTGTTTGATGGTGCTGTTTTTTTTCATGAGAACATCACTGACAATGCTTTAACCTGATAGCCCTGCCTGATTTTGTTCTATGTAATAATGTGTGGGCTTGAGGAGGAGGCAGCATTATGGGAAAAGTGGGAGAACAAACGTGAATTAGGGAAATTCTCTTCCTTTGGAGCATGGATGGGTTCAAAGCCCTCCTCATACTACTAAGTATTTGGCTTGACACTACCAGTTGTGTGTCTAGACTGTGTGTGTGTGTGTGTGTGTGTGTGTGTGTTCCAAGGCCTGAGCATCACCTTCTTCTTTCTGTGGTATCATGTTACTCAGAACCTTGGATAACCCCCAGCCGTCCTAAAAGCACAATACATGTATGTTATAAGATGTTTATCTTGATGATTGGTGAGAGGGTGGTGATTGAAACCAGCTCATTTCCCATTTACCACTGAGGCCAGCTCACCTTTGCTGAAAAGGGTTCTTGACTCTCACTTTGTAACAGGAACTCCTGAGTTAATCCAGACTTTTTAAGAGTTTCAGGCTGAAAGTCAAGATCTCTCAGGTTAGACCCAATGATAAAATTTGAACCAGGCAAATTCTCATTAGAGACAAGGGACCAAAGACTGTGGAAATGGAATCTAATGTCTTTAAATGTTGACTTCAATCCAGTAAAGCCCTTGTTAAGCCATTTAACTGTAAAATTGAGCCTTGAGGATGCAGTGCACCCTCTGAAATTAGAGGTCAGGATATTTGGATTTGATTTCCAGCCCTCTGCCAGTCAGTCAGCCACTCACTTTCAAGTGACAAGCCTTAGATGAGTCACTTTCTGTCTCAGTTTCTCAATTTTTGCACAGGAATTTATGTGGGCCTTAGAGCCTACTGGGAAACAATCTCTTTTTCAGCTCAGTGCCTGCTTTAGTGAGTATACATGTCAATCTGTATACATGTTAATACCCCTATGATTTTGGATTAACTCTATTACCTCTGCTAGAAATTAACACAGAAAATTTACAGTTGATTGACAAGAATGAGAATCAGTTGTAAAGAATTCAAATATAACCGAATCCTTTATGACTAAAAGAATGCTCAACTCAAGTGGACACAGATCACTCATTCTAGCTTCATCAGCTGTAGTACTTAGAGACAACTTTTTGAAAATACACAGCTAAAACTTTCCCTGCTTTAAGTGCTATAGCACTTGGCTATGTGATGACCTCTTGGTAATTTTCCTCCCCCATATCACACAGATAAGATAAAGCAAGCATAGCCTGGGGGTGGGCAGATATACTTGTTACACCCCAGTTCCCCTGGGCATACCCACTGGCCTCAGATGTTTCAGGGAAAACAGGTGATGCTTCTCTCTTTCTGAGTGTTGACAATGGGCCATTGGGGGCAAAGGAGAACTGGCACAGGGGATAGTGCCTCATCTTGAAAGAAGTGGCTCCTGGAAGCAGCAGAGGTGGGAGAGGTCCCCCAGGCTCCCCCAGGCTGTTCTTGGACCAGGAAAAGGGGCCTCTCTGACCACCCTCCTCAGTGACTCTCATTCTCTGGGGGGTGTCCTTGCCCAGCCAAGCCCAGGTGCACACCCTGCAATGACCTTGCAAGGATACTTGTTACTTCTTTGTACTTCTTTGAGTCTTTACATCTCCTCCTGCTACATTTTAAGGCATTTTTATAGTGTGTAGTTTTGCCTAATACTCTTATGGCAAAAAAAAGGTGAGACCTTTATAGTGTGTAGTTTGGCCTAATAAAATATCTTTATGGCAAAAAATAAAAAAAAAAAAAGAGGGTGGGATCTTTGTAATTTCGGGCACATCACTTTCATTATGTGGAATTTTGTTTTAAGCTTTTCTAAAGTGAGTACATTCCAGTTTTGTCCTTAGATTTAAGGTTTTCATCTTAACTAGCACAAGCATTTTTCTTTTGTTTTCTAGATTTGAAGAATTTTTTAAATTTTTAAATTTAAATTGTTTGTACAGGTGGATTTTGGTCACATGGAGAAGTTCTTTGGTGGTGATTTCTGAGATTTTAGTGCAGCCATCACCCAAGCAGTGTACACTGTTCTCAATCTGTGGTCTTTTATCCTTCCCTCAATCCTCTTCCAGCCTTCCTCCCTGAGTCCCTAACATCCATTATATCATTCTTATGCCTTTGCATCCTCATACCTTAGCTCCTACTTACAAGTGAGAACATATACTTGGTTTGCCATTCCTGAGTTACCTTACTTGGAATAATGGCTTCCAGCTCCATTCAAGTTGCTGCAAAAGACATTATAACATTCTTTTTTGTGGCTGAGTAGTACTCCATGGTGTACATATACTACATTTTCTTTATTGACTCTTTGGTTAATGGGCACTTAGGTTGGTTCTATATCTTTGTAATTGAGAATGAGCACTAGTTTTTTCTATTATGTATTTTAACTGTAGCTATAAAATAGTGAACTTGTCCTTATTGTGTGACTTTTTCAAAGCTTCAGTGAAAAGCCTGAGTCCTTCTAACTAAGTCCCTGTAACTTAGTGAGGCTTTTTCTTTTAACAGTATGGTCAGCCACACATAGAAGAATTACTTTTCATGCAGCAAGCCTCCTCAGCTTCAGGCTCACAGCTGAACTTCTGGCGTTCTCTTCTCATACATGCACTTTTGTCATTGAACAATCATCTTCCCTGAAATTCACCTGTTTGCCAATCTCTATTCTTTCCCTCTGCTTTATCTTTTTCTTCCTATTGGTTGTCCCTACCTTACTACATTGCCCATACAACCTCACATTATGTTATGTTACCATGATCTCTTCTCTAGAAAAATAAGGAACAGCAGCACAAGAACTTAGTTTTTTCCCCATTGCTGTATTTCCAGCACCTGGAACACTCCTTGGCACTCAGTAAGAATTCCATATCTGTTGAGTGAACAAATGGATTTTTACAAAATCTTTTCAGCATTATTATTTTTATCCTCATTGAATAGACAGCAAAACTAAAGATGAAAAATAGGCCAAGTCATAGAACAGGTGGTAGATCTGGATTAAAATTCAGTGTTCTGACTCTGGAAATTGCTGTTTTCAGAAAAGCAGAAAATGAAATGAAAAATCTGGTGCTTGGGTTAGGAGACAGGGACTAAGGGAATGAAACTGTGGGCAGATGATTTTGCTGAGTGTCTCTTTAGCATGTATCTAAGTCACTTTTATTAGAGGTTGGCCTGGCTGATTTTTGTTTCTAATTATGTCATATGCTAGCAGCGTATGTACGGTGACCCTTGTGTACAAAATAGAACTAGATTAACCCCTTAGTCTGGGGTCATCCACCATACCAACTCCCCTTTCTGAATTTGTTTGCTGAGCTTCTAGATTGTGAGAGTTAAATAGTCAAGGAAAGTCCCCGATCAGCTAGAAAATAAAAATATTAGCATATACATGCTTGTTTTGATTACATAGAATTCATCAAATAACAATGATTTACTTATGTACTTTCTTCTACGTGATGTCACTGAAAAGAACAACAGAAGAAAAATGTCCTTTTGAAACTATTTGAAACAAAAATTTAGGAAATATTCTTTTTTTTTGAGATGGAATTTCACTCTTGTTACCCAGGCTGGAGTGCAATGATGCAACCTCGGCTCACCGCAACCTCCATCTCCTGGGTTCAGGCAACTCTCCTGCCTCAGCCTCCTGAGTAGCTGGGATTACAGGCACGTGCCACCATGCCCAGCTAATTTTTTGTATTTTTAATAGAGATGGGGTTTCACCATGTTGACCAGGATGGTCTCGATCTCTTGACCTCATGATCCACCTGCCTCAGCCTCCCAAAGTGCTGGGATTACAGGTGTGAGCCACTGCACCCATCCAGGAAATATTCTATGAAGATACTTTCCAAAATCTGTTTATAGATTTTTTTAAAATATACATATTTTTGTAAATATGTTATAGCCACAGAATGTAAACTGTGGATTTGTACAGTTTGTATTCTGCAGTTCATGGGGACATGTGTCATACAATTTTATTTCAATTTGTTACTATGTATAGTCCCAAAGTACTGAGGAAAGTAAGTCTGGTAAGATGAAACAGGTCTGTTCTAAATTGCATACTTAACTTGCTGATACCTTGCCTCAAACAGAAAAGCAATATGTAGGAGAATCATACCAGAGAATAGACTTTTACTTTTTCTCTGCCCATGTTAATAAATAAGTACATTTGTGACTTGAGGGACCTCAAATCCCTTGGATTCCCCCATGCTCATTGTTTTGGAAATTGCATTCCCGATTTCTCATTGCTTTTGCCAATATAGCAACTCAAAAGCTGCATTAGATTACATTTTAAACAGTGTGTTGGGTGTATGTGTGTGTGTTTGTGGGTGTTTCTTTAGGAATCAGTGTTTGAAATCTATGATCTTAGCTGAAAGCCAGACATAGTTTCCATTTAGTCATATTGCAGAGTGCTTTCTCTTAAATCACAGAAGTAAATAGAAAAAAAAAGCAAAATGTAAAAATGAAACAGTTGGCATGATGTACTCACTTTTCTCTCAGGTGACAGAGCAGTGGGCCCCACTTTCATGCCTCATCTGGGCAGGGGGTATCCACAGAGTAGGGGGCCTACTCCCATGCTTCATCTGGGCAGAGGGTATGCACAGAGCAGGGGGCCCCTCCCATGTTTGATCTGGGCAGAGGATATGGGCAGGGCAGGGGGTTCCCCTCCCATACTTCATTTGGGCAGGGACTATGTGCAGAGCAGGGGTCCCCCCTCCCATGCTTCATCCGGGCAGGGGCTATGTGCAGAGCAGGGGCATCCCTCCCATGTTTCATCTGGGCTGGTGGTATGCACGTGTCAGAAGGGCCAGATGGGACCGTGAAGGGTGATCCCCCAACACCAACTGTGGCTACTGGTGTCTGGCTGAGTGTTATCATTCTAGAATTTGGGCTCAGTATTTACATTTATAGGTTTATAAAAGTTAGAAATCTTTATTTCCATTGAAATCTCATGATTTTCCACTATCAACAACTAATCATAATTTTTAAACATACAAACTGATGACAAAACACAATATCCCAGCCACAAAGTAAAATCCAACAGGAGTTCAATGTTTGACATGTTGGCCCAGGTGCCAAACAGTCATCCCAAGAAGGAGCCATGAGAAGCAACCGACTCCTTATCCTTGAAGGGTCAGATTCTAATCTGTTTGGGATAGAAAGATGCTCTCATACCTGCTTTGAGGTTTTTCTGGCTCTTTATTTTCTAACTCTATTCTTACTTGTCAAGGAACCACTGTCCAGAGCTGCTGGCTATCAGCCAACTTGAGAGGATGCTGCAGCCTCTGTGAGGCCACCGCCCCTCATTTTTCCTTCCTTGACTTTCCTCGTTTTTACCACCCAGGTACAAGGCACCCAATTGTACTGGAGAGAGGTGATGGACTAAAGGGATTAGAATTTAAAAAGATTTTGTTATTTTTATGAACTATATATTTATATAACATGTTTTTATAAAGTAAATATTTGTATGAATGCCTTCATAGTTCCAAGAGCAAATATGAGATGGTGAAATGTGCCATGGAATGGCCCTGCTGTTTCATCTGCTGTATTCTCAGTGGGTCCCCTCATCCAGAACTCGATGATGTGACTCTCACTCCCTGAAGCCTCTCCTTTCTCCCATAGACCCCATTTCCCCTGCTCCTACCCCTACCTCAGCAAGCAAAGGGAGGTGAGAATCCAGCTGTGGATTTCTCCATGTCTGGGTCATTCTGACAAGATCGCATATCAGGGGCCCCTGTGGGGAGGGGAAGAAATGAGAAAGTAGATTAGAGTGGTGCTTGGTGGGGAGTGAGAAGGGAAGGCCTATCAGCAGAATGCTTCCAAGTGGGCTTCAGCAACACAGTTCCCTCAGTGCAAACCTCCCGGGAGGATTTAAGGATCCAGTTCCGGTTCCTTTGAAGATGCATCTCTTTATTCCTCAGGTCACTCAGGAGGTACACATTAATTAACACACCCGCATCTGAAGACAAGCAGTGCTTCTCAGCTGTAAGTGTGGCTAATCCACTGAAAGAAGCAAAACCTTTTCCTAATTGGGATGAAATCTGCCCTGGCCGGCCTCCTCCACAGTGAGGGATGACTCCCTTACTCAGAGCAGGGCTCATTCACCTTGGTTCTTCTGCCAGTCTTCCATTCCCTACAGGTCTATTGGAGAATAAAAAAAGGGACTTATTAAAAGTATCCTACCTATTAATTCTTTAATGTCTATCAGTTTGTGGGAAAAATCCCAGAAGACCTTTTCAAATCATTTCATTTTCTAGCCAGGTGAAATTCTTGGTAAAGGGTTTTCTGTGATGTTTGTACACAAAGAGGTCATTTCTAAGTAAGCCCTCAGGTTGTAGATGTTCTGGGTAGGTGGCTTATGAGTTATTAACTCAAAAAAGCTGAATACTAGTTCCCTATCGAACTTGTGTCTAGGGGAACAAAATTGAGATTCTGAGTGGGAAATGTTGACATTTTCATATGCTTTTCTGCTTTTTTTTTCTATAAGTTTCAGGGGCTGAATTTTTCAGCATTAGTAAAGCAATAATTTGTGGGATGCTGTTAGTATAATTTTTATTTGGAATTGAGATTAAAATGTGCTATATCACATATAGCTGTATTTTGCAGCAGTAATGAAAATGTAGAACATCATTTCTTTTCACAAATCAATTATTCTGTCTTTGCAGTCCATGGGAATTATTACTGAATAGGCCTTTCATTTTCCAATTTTGGGTTTTATATACTTAGAAGAGTATTTTCAGTTTAAAAAAAAGTTTTGCATTTTACAAATTTTAAAGAGCTCATTCTCTCAGATAACTGAGAAAAAGATGGCATTTTCATTGACAGAGCAAGCATTATGACATTGTGACTAAAGTAGCTATGACTCAGTATCTCAATAACTCTTTATGGATGTGTTATATATACTATGGTTAGCACAGTAGAAAAATATATTTATGTAGGGTCAGAAAGATGACTCTATGTTTTAGTTCTGTCCTTTTTGGCTGGAGGAACTTGAATAATTCACTTGGTATTGTAGGAATTGTTCCCAGGACACAGATTCTAAGACAGACATTGGTGTTCAGGTGTTTATTAGGGAGCACTTCAGGATGAGCAGCTGTGGAAGGGAGAGGAATGAAGGAGGATTTGACAGAGGAGAAGTTTAGCTGAGATGTACCTGATAGCCTCAACTACCCCACTGTAGCTCTGGAGCTGGAATGTTCCTGCAGATTTCTCCTTTGTTGGACCTTTATACCTCTTACTCAGTCACTGGGTGCAGGATACAAACTGGAAGGGTGTGACCTCAGGAAGGCAAATTTTGCACCTTAGTCTATCTCTCTTTCTCTTTTTTCTTTGTTTGTTTCTTTTTTCTTTCTTTCTTTCTTCCCTTCCTTTCTTTCCCTTCCTTCCTTTCTTCCCTTCCTTCCTTCCTTTCTTCCCTTTCTCTCTCCCTCCCTATGTTCCTTCCTCTCTTTCTTCTTTTTTCCTTTCTCTCTTTCTTTCTTTTTGAGACAGGGTCTCCCTTTGTCACCCAGGCTGGAGTACAGTCATACAATCTCAGCTCAATGCAACCTCCATTTTCTGGATTCAAGTGTTTCTCATGCCTCAGCCTCCTGAGTAGCTGGGATTACAGGTGCCCACATCTGGTAATTTTTGTATTTTTAATAGACATGGGGTTTCACCATGTTGGTCAGGCTGGCCTCAAACTCCTGACCTCAAGTGATTCACCTGCATTGGCCTCCCACAGTGCTAGGATTACAGGCATGAGCCATCATGCCTGGCCTGCACATGAGACTAATTTCTGAAGAGACCCACAGCTGAACATTTCTTACTGACAAGTTCCCTCTGAAGCTGGGGTGAGTCCCTTTTTCACAATGGACCCAGGTGGGGAAATATCAGAAATATCTATCCATCCCACTTGACTTCTGAGAGCTTCAGTTTTCTTATAAATACTGTAAGAAGACTGAATGCAATGCCTGTAATACACATAGCCTAGTGCTTAGAACTTCATTAACTCACAAAAAACACTATGATTATTATTACTCAAAAGGTAGCAGTTGGGACAGGTACTTTCACAGTATCTGTTCAGACAGAAATACAGATTCTTTTAGCATAATATTATTCATAAGTACTTGTTAGATAACTTACAGCTGTAACAACTTCTTGAATAGCCAGTATTCTGTCTGTTTGCTTGGAGAGAAAAGTCCAAGGTATTTTTGTGGCAAATTAGGAAGACAGGATTGTATAAAGATACAAAGATACTGGAGTGTCTCACAGAACTCTCAAACAGGAATCCAGATGGATGTTAGAAACAATTGACATAGAAAGACATAACGGTTTATTCCACATGTTTACCTCTGCTTTCTAAAAGCAGCAGCAGCAGCATTGAAACACATTTGTGTTCACTTTTTCTCCTTTCTTGTCCTGCAGATCACCTTCCTTCATTTCTTTGGTCTCTCATGGCAGAAAATATGGTAGTGACAGTGTCCAAGCTTTATATATTAGACCCAGCATCCAAGCAGTTCTGAAATCCATGGAGGGCTCTGACTGGTTTGACTTAGGTCAGGTGTCCATCCCTGAATCAATCAAAGGTGGCCAGGGTCACATTTTCTTGTGGCTCTTTCTGCTTCATACATTGTATGATTAGGAGGTGCAAGGGAGCAGTGGAGTTTCAAGACAATGCCAAGAAGGTACAGAGCAGATAAAACAGTAGGCAGCCACATACTTGGAAAGCCCGGGAAATGCTTTTCTTCGATGTTATCTTAGAAGAACAAAAATAATGTGGATCACTAAGAAAAGTAGATTATGGATTAGAGGGTAACAGGATTTATATCTGCTGGTAAAAGTGCCTCATAAACTCTAAAATAGCATTGCAGTCTCAAAAGATACAACAGTTTCTGCCAGATCAACAATATAAACTCTATTTATATTGGATTTTTGGAGTTAAGTGGAGCTTCTAAAAACTATTTTCTAAAACTGCATAGCTGTTCTCTGCTCTCTGTTACATTTTCTGATCTAATGCCAATATAATAGTCCTGATGTCCTTGCAATTGTCAAAAGTAAAAGAGATGAATGAAATAATTTTGAAAATGTATTTTCTCATATCCAATAGCCAATTCACTAATGTGGGTGAATTTTCTCTCTCTGATAAGCAGCATGCTCCAGCATGGGAGTTAGACACACTTGGGTTTGAATTCTGACTCATCTCCTGACTAGCTCTCTCATCTTGAGCAAGTAACTCTCACTCTTCAACTAGTAAATGTTCCTATATCCTTAAAAACTTCAGCATCTTCTTTCTCTTCAATGAAACCTCTCACCATCTACTTGCCTGAAAGCCAGCTCATTTATAAGAACACTTCCCCTGAGGTCTTCTCAAGATTGGCTTGTGTTGTTTTTCTCATATCCCACTTGCCTTCAATGTTGCCTCCCTCCCCAAGATCTCATTCCCAACTGTCATTGTCAGATACTAGGTATCCCTTTTCCCTTGAAACAAACAAACAAAAAAATAAGTTGAATTTAAAGAATAAAATAAGCCCCTCTTTAGTGAGACTTACACATTTATTTGTGTAAGCTTCTTCTCCCTTTTAACAATCAAAATTCTGTGGACATACCTTTATTCATTGATCCTTTTGACATCAATCTAGGTATCCTTAGATGGCAGCCTTCTTTTCACACCCAAACTCTTTCCATTATCTCATATGAACTTCAAAAACCATGAAGATGCCTTCACATTTTAGCCTCTCCATTCCTAGCCTATGTCATTTTCAATTTCCTCTTTACAACAGTACTGTAAACACCCAGCTCCAATAGACAAGTCTTGGGCTGTGTCATTACTAGAAATCGTGCCATGTCTGAAAACCTAAATTAAAACCATTAAAAATCTATTATTGAACATTAAAAAATTGTCTCTGAAATTCTGACTTAAAACCATTAAAACCATTTAAAAACCAGGATTTTGAAACCATTAACATCATGGCTTCCTATCATTTCGGTTCACATGTTGAGTACTGTTGCAGCAACAATTTTGCAACCTCATTATGAATTCTAATCCATTAACCCCTCAATGTTCTATCTTCTAGCCCCCTGCTTCTTGTTATTATTCATTATCTGGCTTACTTTCTATAATTCTCTATTGTGATCACGGTTTTGCAAATATCATCACCTCTGTTGACTTCCTCTGCATTTTTCCCCACCTACCCATGAAACTCTAATCTTGAATGCACTCAAACACGTATTCTATAACCTGTATTCAAGCAGCAGAGGATTGCTGGAGAAAATCTTCCAGTCATCTCAGTAGTATTAAAAATTTGTGTTCACTGGCACCATTCAGGATCTTACTATCACACCCCTAGGTTTTCATATATGCAAATCCTTTCTACTTTCTTTAAATCTCCAATGCTTCTCCCCACTACTCTTCGGAGGTAGCAATATTCTTTACTTCAAGAGAACAGAAGCTTTCATATGGCATTCCCCTCATTTTTTGCTGACACATCAACAAACCTACATCCATGTTCCCTCCTTCCACCCTCCTGATAATGCAGAAAATATCCCTTTTTCTGTAGAAGGCCCGTCCTTCCACATGAGCTCTGAGTTTGATTCCATCAACTCTCAGGGGCTTCATTCATCTGTAATCCTTTCTAGTTTGCACCTTATTTTCTTGCTCTCAACTTAAATTTTCCTATAATGATCTGACATGCTCTGATGTGATGAAAAATTATTCCTGGACCCGACATTTCTCCCTGCTCACTAGTGTATCTTTCTACTTCCTTTATAGCCAAACTTTTAAAGTGAGTTTGTGACACTTGCTTTCTCCATTTCCTCTGATTTCATTCATTCTTCAATCCATATTTTCATATTAGCAAAGCAAAGGGTGATTTTGAGTCCTCATGTTATTTGATCTCTTAGCATCCAAGCCCAACATCAGTTTTCCTACCACTTAGGCTTTCTTGCCAAACCTATATTGATCTTCCATTGTCACCCTGATTCTCTAATCACAAATATTTGACAATTTTTTTGCCCTCAAGTTTCAACATCCAGCAGTTCAGCAAAGCTTGACTTTTTTTTCCTTCTCAAAATGTAACCCTCTGTTTTTTTCCATTCTCTGCAATGATCTCTGCTCAGTCAATGTGTACCCATTCTTGGTTTCCTGATAGCTACAGTAAGGCCAATGGGTACTACTTGGTCTTCATTTTTCTTGCCTTCTCAGCAGCATTGCTACTCCTACCACCAACCTCACCTTATGCTGGCCTTTCACTGAAATATCCTCCTAGCTGATCTGCTTAACTTAGATATCTATGTTCCACTACATTTTAATTTCCACTGTCATTCCAAATTCCCAATCCATGATTTGTATGTAGTACAGCTTTACAGCTCTTTCTCCAATTATTCTTCCTCTCTTAGCCACATACTCAAACAATAATTAGTTGCTTATTTTGTTTACAAAAAAATCTCTTTGCCAACAATCACATTCTATATAATAAATCTCTTATTCACTCATAGAATTTCTTCTCCTGTAGCTTTTCACATATTTATTCTAACCACATTTTACAATCCATAGCTACCTAAGAGCAACATGTACATCCTATTTCTGCACATCATATTATCTCTGTGATATGCCTTTTTCCCCTCTCTTTTGAAGAATAAGACCTGTACTATTACTCTCCTGTGGTATGGTGATGAGAAAAACCCCACAAGTGTGATATTTTATTATCAAACTGTATGCAAGTTTATGTTATGGTAGAAACTGTATGTTAAGGGTGGATAGTTAATGAATTAATAGAAAAATCAGGCTGAAGTAAAGAATTAAAGATGAGCACACACATACACCTTAAACATTTTATTTTAATTTTATATATAGAAAGTTATTACAATTCTGGGATGCATAACCACAACCATTATTTAGATTAAGCAGATTTTAGTTCCCCATCATCTTTTTGAGCAGCTTAGGATTCTCTATTATGCAACTAAATTCTCTGATTTCCAGTCTCCATTTTTTTAAAGATAAATAACTAGCTAAATGATTTCAAATAACCTGAATTTGGAAGAGTGATTTTTGTTTTTTATATTTTTGTCTCCAAATTTTCAGAATGGTGTCATCCACACCTAATAAACATTTTTTAAATGTCTTGTATTCATTCAGTCTTTCCAATGCATTCAGTTTTATTAGAAACATCTCTCTTTTTATTCTCATAATTCATGGATTGTGTGCTAATTTTAAAATTTACATAATTGTTATCAAAAGTATAACTGGTATAAGCATATCTCAGAACAAACATCACTGTCTCTGGATGTGCATACAAATCTGCTGATGAGAGCCTAAATGTACAACAGTCAATGCTCTCCACATATGCAGACCCTGTAGTCATTATGATCTATTTCCTTTCAGAGGGCAACAAATACCTTTTTTTTTTTTGAGACAGAGTGGCACCAGGCTGGAGTACAGTGGAGCCATCTCAGCTCTCTGCAACCTCTGCCTCCCAGGTTCAGGCAATTCTCCTGCCTCAGCCTCCCAAGTAGCTGGGACTACAGGCATGCACCACCATGCCCAGCTAATTTTTGTATTTTTAGTAGAGAAGGGGTTTCACAATGTTGGCCAGGATGGTATCGATCTCTTGAGTATGTGATCCACCTGCTTTGGCCTCCCATAAGTGCTGGGATTACAGGCATGAGCCACCACACCCAGCCTGAACAAATAACTTTATGTTTAAATAGGTAAAAAATGGGCATTGAAATAAGAAAATATATATTGTCTGTAAGTGCAAATTATTACAGCAAATGAGTCATTTATTTTTAGTGGTAAAATTTAAATTAATTTTAATTAAGATGTCTTCAGTAAAGGTCAATTAACTAATAAGTAGTTTTCAAAACCTGGTAACTAAATTTACCAATGTAATTATGTTATTACTTCTTGTATTTGTATATATAAATGGACATTGAAGTTCAGCTAAGAGCACTCTTTAAAGTTATTGACATCTCAGATTCTCTTAGTATATGCGGTTTAATATAACAATGTTGCTTCAGGTATAAAGTTTATTTAAACAGATGTTGCTTATTAATACAACTAGTCATATTTTTACCATATGACATAGTAGGAGGCAAAAAAGGGGTTCCTTTAGAATATAGTATCCCTTACACTTTCATGTTTTTGAAAGCTATAAAAGGAATTTAGAAAAAAATTCTTTTGCAGGGTATGAATACATTTAAATAATCTGTTTCAATGGTGATCATTTTTTACTTCAAATATTCAAGAAGATGGAGCCATCTCTCTGGCAATAAAATTGGTTATAAAACTAATTGACATTGGTCTAAGAGAGATCAAACTCAACTATTCTCAAAACAGAGAAAGACTCTGAGGTTTTTAACTAATATTTACTAGTTATACACTTCCAGTTAGATGGTATTCTTTCTCATTATATGTTGTTTAGGGTTGATACTAGGGTAGAATTCAGATATGAGTAATAAGAGTTCTGTTTACTATTTCTAACTCTTAAACCACTACCATTAAAATAGAGGTAGTTATAGAAAATTTAGTAAAATATTATTTAACTATATATTTATAGCTACTAAATTTATGTTGTTTCTTAAGAATCAGTGGTTAGACTCAAATTTATTTATAACACCTAAATTTAATTTTTAAAAAATCTATTGCTATATAATGGCTGTGCATATTTTGTGGCCACATGTGGTATTTTGATAGCTATATAGAAGGTGTAATGAAGCAATCAGGGTAACTGAAATATCCATCATCTCAAACATTTATCATTTTGTGTTTGTGTGGAATATTAATATTACAATTCTTTTCTAGCTATTTTGAAATACACAATAATTATTGTTCACTATAATTTTCCTACTGTACTATTAAATATTAAAACTTATTTCTTCTGTATTTCTGTGTCCCTTAACCAACTTCTCTTCATCCCCCTCTTCCCTTCCCAGCCTCTGGTAACATTTCACTTTGTCCCCATGAGATTTACTTTGTGAGTTCCTGTGTATAAATGAGACCTTTTGATGCCTAAATTTAAATATTATGCTGAAAAGAAAATAGTTGCATAGACTCCTCCCACTTATGCCGGTGCTCATGCACGTGTTCTCCCTTGAGGGATATTTATCAGCCATCACTCTTGCCTTGTCCCTTATCTTCCCTAAGAGCTAAATCCAGGTGGATGAACTGAAGTGAAAGAAGGGAGCGCAGTGTAATGGGCAAAATGGTGATTAATAGGCAGCAATGGAACCAAGATGAAAATGGTTCTGTGAACTGAGGAGGTGGAGGCTCCCGGCCTCCATCAGTGAGCTCAGATAAGTGGAAGCATCTTCTCTGGAGAGACTGGCAAGGGTGCTGGGTCAGTTTCTGCAGGGTCAGAGAAGGCAGAGACCACGATGGTGTGTTTCAGGGACAGGTAGGGCCTTGCGAGCTCACAGTGGGGCACGGACTGTTAATGGAATATAGAAAGGAGGGTACTTGCTGACATCTCTTATTTACATCTCTTTTTTTTCTTCTAATGTCTAGCTATGTCATACACATTAAGAATTATCATTTAGGAAAACAGTGACTATATATTTTACAAATACAAGATTTAAAAGGCTGCATATTTCCCTCCTTCTACACTTGTCATTCTTATTCAGCTTATTTGTATCTGTAGAGTATGTGTAATTTTTCCATGTGCAAAAATGCTGTTTGTATGTAATAGACTACTGACTTTATCATATATTTGAGCAAAACTGAAGAAATAATAAGCATTATTGATATTTGTACAGAAATATGATAAATGTGTAACCATGGTGCTCATTACATTAAAAGCTCATTTTGCTCCTGCTTTGGAAGAATCGGCCTATGTGTTTGACATTTGAAATATAAATAACCCCAGCACTTTGTGGGGGCTGAGACAGGTGGATCACCTGTGGCCGGTAGTTCAAGACTAGCCTGACTTACATGAAGAAATCCTGCCTCTACTAAAAATATAAAATTAGCCAGGCATGGTGGCACATGCCTGGAATCCCAGCTACTTGAGAGGCTAAGGCAGGAGAATCACTTAAACCTGGGAGGCAGAGGTCGTTGTGAGCCGAGATCATGCCATTGCCCTCTAGCCTGTGCAAGAAGAGTGAAACACCACCTCAAAAGAAAAGAAAATCAAAGAAAAATAAAGAACTAAGATCTTAGAGATAATACATTAAAATTAACTTATTGAATGTTACCTGTTTTTAAAATGTCAGCATTGCTTTGTAAATATATTGCTTGACATTGCAGCATTTTCTAAAGGTTAGCTACACTTTTGCAGTCTTAAAATGTTTTAAATTTTCTTTCTGAGATTTTTCCACAGTCTATTAGGAAAATAAGCATAAAAGAAAAACAATAGAAATGCTTTGTTGTGGCCTGGCACGGTGGCTGACGTCTATAATCCCAGCACTTTGGGAGGCTGAGGCAGGTGAATCACGAGGTCAAGAGACCCAGACCATCCTGGTCAACAAGGTGAAACCCCATCTCTACTAAAAATACAAAAATTAGCTGGGCATGGTGGCACATGCCTGTGGTCCCAAATACTTGGGAGGCTGAGGCAGGAGAATTGCTTGAACCCAGGAGGCAGAGGTTGCAGTGAGCTAAGATCATGCCATTGCACTCCAGCCTGGGTAACAAGAGCAAAACTCCATCTCAAAAAAAAGTTTTGTTGTAAAGGTGACTTAACAGATAAGTTTAAATATAGGTAATTTGGCACTGTGTTGAATGTCTCAATAATAGCACATAAGCGATCTTAAATAAATGTCTAGTGCATTAGACACTCTTTAAGGCAAAGTTATCAGAGCTCTTCTTCCAAGGACAGGCTGGCAACATATTTCAGGAAGGATGTGATGATTCTAATGTAGCCTTTGAGCTATGAGAGCAATACAGTAGTGAAGACTCATGAACATTGTTTCCTTCCTGTCTCCCCCTTAAGCCCCAGAAATGTTAGGGGACAAGAAGAAAAGTAAAGCCTCTGCTGCATATTTTTCAGGCACCAAACAGCATAAAAGGGCAGTATGATACTACAAACTTTGGCTAATAAAACAAACTGACACAATTAAATGACTACTGAAAATAAACATTGTGGTTTCAAAGATTTGTTGATGACTTAGGGTGAAGTTTTCATATTATGCACCTGCTTAATGTGGGACGATTCCCTTTCTTTTTGTTTATTTAATAAGTATTTGTTAAGTACCTGTGTCCACTAGGCACTATTTTAGGTGCTGGTGCTTCCGTGCTAGACAGAGCCCCTGCACTCATACAGTTCTCACTTTGTGGGTTAGGATGCAGACAGCAAATCAGTAAACAGACACAAATACATGACACAATTTCAAATGCCAGGTGTTTAAAGCATTCCACCTGATTTTTCTGAAGGAAGGGGCAAATAACTTTCTGCTGGCTTAGATCTGTGCTGACTAGGACACAGATCTTACAAACTATTATTTGTAAGAAACTATGGTTACTCAGAAATACACAGGAGTATTTATATTTTTATTATAAATATACAATCAATAAGGGCCCTGGGCATTTGATTTTTATTTTATTTCAATGATAAAATGGGTCTAGTAATGTTAGTTGTCATAGTTATTAGTGATGATTTAATGTTAGTGAATTTACTTCACATTTAGCATAGGAAAAGTATGGATTTTTTATTTGTGAATTAGAAACACAGAATAAAACCTAATTAAATTACTTGTCCTGGTGTAAGAATCAGCATATGTGAATTATTTTTGCATTTGCTGAATTATGAAGTTTTTAACAAAATGAGAGATATTAAAGGCCCATGGCAATGGTTTTTAAACTTCACTGTGTACTTAGGGATTATCCTTGAACACTGATAAAGGCAGATTGCAGGGCTCAGACATAGCACATTCTGATTCTTTTATGTGTTGACTATTGCCCAGGAATCTGGGTTTTCAAGAAGCATCCTGAGTGATTCTAATGAAGATGGTCCTGGAACCCCACAGAGACCCATTCTCTTGTTGGGTTGTATCAGATATATATGAGTTGATCTTTTCTTTTATTTTTCAATGACACTCAAGCAACTGCAGGGAACAATTTTAAGTACTCTCTGACATAAGTATCTAGGAACCAGTAGTGGAATATATTTTATACAAAAGTAATAGAGTAGTTTTATGCCATAAGACCAAAGTTCCTGGCTCCTGTCCTAGAATAATGTAGTATTGTTTAATTAACAGGTGGACACTAACCAAAAAAAGATAAATATGTATAGAATTAGAGAAATACCATACAGAAGGATGGAGTCTCACAGTGCCTGGAATTTTCAAAATCATCAATCAGAGTAATAATTTTAAATGTGCCAAAAAGTAGTACCATAATCCAAATAAGTTATACATTCATTTGCTTAACTTTCATCCATGAAAATCTTTATATAATTACTGCTTGTTCTTTTGAAATCCTTTTCTACTGTGTATTTTGTAAAAACTCAGAATAGATCAAAACTAGTTGTTACCCTATTTACTTCTGTAAACACAAAACTCTGTTAAGGCTTTTAGGTGAAGTAAGCCCAAATATAGGCTATGTTCTGTCATGTATAACTAAAATAAAACTTCAGCCTAAGGAAACTCCTTTTTCTTTTTTTTTTTGAGATGGAGTTTTGCTTTTTGTTACCCAGGCTGGAGTGCAATGGCGCGATCTCGGCTCACCGCAACTTCAGCCTCCTGGGTTCAGGCAATTCTCCTGCCTCAGCCTCCTGGGTAGCTGGGACTACAGGCACACACCACCATGCCCAGCTAATTTTTTATATCTTTAGTAGAGACGGGGTTTCACCATGTTGACCAGGATGGTCTTGATCTCTTGATCTCGTGATCCACCTGCCTCAGCCTCCCAAAGTGCTGGGATTACAGGCTTGAGCCACCACACCCAGCCAGGAAACTCCTTTTGTAGACATTATTGGTACTACAAAAAGTACAAAAGTTAGCTGGGTGTGGTGGCACACAGAGACTATATGTTAATGCTGCCTACTCTAGGTTGCAGTATGTTCCCAGCACACATCTTTAATGGTTTAAAATGGTATTTCTATTTTTCCTTCAGTTTGTATGCTCTGCCAGCTGTATGCTTCCTCTGCATGTTTCCAAAGTGAATAAAATGAAAAAATCTTTTTTTCTAATACTGTATTAATAGAGAAATCTATATTTTTGGATTAATATTCTTTAATAAGAACCTAACTCAATAGGTTGCTCTCTAATTGATTACATTTCCCACTGGAACACTTCCCCAGGTTGACTGAAGGTCCAGGTTTTTTTCTTATTCTTCCTTCCATCCTCTATTCAGTTTCAGTTGAGAATTTACCAAACTAAGATTACATTGACCACTCAATTTTAGGCAGAAAGGGACTGCATTGATTAGTTCAACTGCCTCCTTTTCAAAGAAACTAAAGCCCACGGACCGATTTACCAAAGTGGGTGTATTCTTGTTATCTGTGCTGTCCTATTGTTCAAGATCCTGGACTAGTCATAAAGCAAATGGTAGCTGATGGGAATTTCTGGAATGGGTTTAGGTGTGAGGAAGACAAAGGTCTAGTGGCAAGGTCAGCTCTTGAGGTAGGTTACTTGGCTTCCTATCTACTTAGTTGTGTGTTCTTGGGCAAATTACATAATTTTCTGTGCCTCAATTTATTTGAAAGATGGTGTATAATAGTATCTATCTCACAGCATAATTGTGAGGATTATTGAGCTATTCTTCCAAAAGTATTAAAACGTGGGTAAACTCCAAGTAAACACTATTTTTACCTGAATCACAAACTGCCAAACCCTTAAGTCTTGAGCTCCCAAGGGGAATTGGGAACCCTCCTGTGGCATTCCTCTTCTAAAAGTCTGCTGAATAAAAGTTGATGTTGCATTTTCAAAGAGCTCAAATGGATTACTTTTATGAAGTTTGGGGAAAATGAATTACACATATATATGACCCTCCCTCAACACCCAGAAGGTATGCGGACGCGCAGAATTCAAAAGTCTGAGAGTGACTGTGCTCAGGGGGTGAAGGAATGCTTCGAAACTGCCTCTTTGAGGAGGAAGGCAGGACGTTCAATAAGAGACGCTGGCGACCAAAGAACTAAACTTTAACGCAACGAAGGTGAGTCGGTCTCCCTGCGACCACAGGCATCCAACCCAGGACCACCTCGCTCCGCCTGGAAGGCCCAGGTGCAGCTGGAGGGGGACTGAAAGGGTCAGACCATCGGATTGTTCTCAGCTTTGGGCTTTTACACAGCAGTTTCAAAGACAAAGGGGCTTTGCAGCTAGATTTGGTTCAACGAACCCTCCTCCCAGGCCCAAGCTTGGTCCCCAGTGTTTCCAGCAATGCTTGGGACATCCCTCACTTTGCTCCTTTTTTGGGGGACCATCGCCCACCCCTAGGTTGCCTGCTGTCCCTCCTAGAAAGAGGTGGATGGCCGTGACATTCCAGGGAGGACAAAAAGAGGGGTGAGGGGGCAAAGACGCCCTTCTAAAGTTTCACCTCCGAAAGGCATCCCACTCCGCCCTCGAGGCACCCTTGGGCTACAGCCTCCGCGGGGCGTGAGCCTCCTCCCTTCGCCCCGCCCCTCACGCCTCCTCCCTTCGCCCCACCCCTCACGCCTCCTCCCTTCGCCCCGCCCCTCGCGCCTCCTCCCTTCGCCCCACCCCTCACGCCTCCTCCCTTCGCCCCACCCCTCACGCCTCCTCCCTTCGCCCCACCCCTCGCGCCTCCTCCCTTCGCCCCGCCCCTCGCGCCTCCTCCCTTCGGCCCGCCCCTCGCGCCTCCTCCCTTCGGCCCGCCCCTCGCGCCTCCTCCCTTCGCCCCGCCCCTCGCGCCTCCTCCCTTCGCCCCGCCCCTCGTGCCTCCTCCCTTCGCCCCACCCCTCGCACCTCCTCCCTTCGCCCCGCCCCTCGCGCCTCCTCCCTTCGCCCCGCCCCTCGCGCCTCCTCCCTTCGCCCCGCCCCTCGCGCCTCCTCCCTTCGCCCCGCCCCTCGCGCCTCCTCCCTTCACCCCGCCCCTCGCGCCTCCTCCCTTCGCCCCGCCCCTCGCGCCTCCTCCCTTCGCCCCGCCCCTCGCGCCTCCTCCCTTCGCCCCGCCCCTCGCGCCTCCTCCCTTCGCCCCGCCCCTCGCGCCTCCTCCCTTCGCCCCGCCCCTCGCGCCTCCTCCCTTCGCCCCGCCCCTCGGCACGGGGCAGGTGCACTGTGCGGCCGCACTCTCTGATTGGCTGCCGCGTCGGGGTTCCAGCCGCGATTGTGCCGTCGGTGCCCGTGTGCGCAAAGTGGGGAACCGGCTGGGAGTTGCTGGAAGTCAGAGTCAGGGGAGCGGTCACTGGTAGTGAGCGCGGGCGGCGCTGGGCGCAGAGTAGAGAGCGGGCCCTGGTCTAAGCCTTTCCGCCGCCCTCCGGCCCCGCCGGTACCACGGACTCCACCCTGCGCGGCCCCTCGGCGATGCGGTGCAGCTGCCACTCCACCAGGTGGGTTCAGGTACCGCGAGGCACCCAGGCGTCGGGCACGTGCCCTCGCTGCCCTTTGTGGCCGTGGAGCCGCTAGACCCGGGGCCTGGGAGAGGGGTGGGGACTGGGGCCCGTTGCTGCTGGACGGGAGGGGAAGACAAGCCTGTCCCGGTGACTTCTCGCTCCCGCCGGCCTCCTCCCTGCCTCTGCGGTGTGCGCTGCAGACCCGCATCCGCCGCCCAGGGCCGGGGTGGTCCGGGCGTCGGTGCCGGCGACAGCCCTGGGGAGGGTCTTCCTGTAGACTTGAGGGTGTGCGTGCTGGTCCCTGCCCTCTGCCGCAGCGGGGTGGGAGTCAGCCATTGGGTCCCTCTGGGTGCTGGTCCCTGCCCTCTGCACAGCGGGGCTGGGAGTCAGCCATTGGGTCCCTTTGGGTGCTGGTCCCTGCCCTCTGCACAGCGGGGCTGGGAGTCAGCCATTGGGTCCCTCTGGGTGCTGGTCCCTGCCCTCTGCCGCAGCGGGGCTGGGAGTCAGCCATTGGGTCCCTCTGGGTGCTGGTCCCTGCCCTCTGCACAGCGGGGCTGGGAGTCAGCCATTGGGTCCCTCTGGGTGCTGGTCCCTGCCCTCTGCACAGCGGGGCTGGGAGTCAGCCATTGGGTCCCTCTGGGTGCTGGTCCCTGCCTTCTGCCGCAGCGGGGCTGGGACTCAGCCGTTGGGTCCCTCTGGGTGCTGGTCCCTGCCCTCTGCCGCAGCGGGGCTGGGGCTCAGCCATTGGGTCCCTCTGGGTGCGCAGGCTGGGTTGTAGACAGAGCGGAAGGCTGTGCTCCGGAGAGGCCGGCGTGGTGGTGCCTGCCCGGCGGGTTGCTCTGAACTACCCCCGGAAACGCTGAGGCGTGGGTCTAGGTGTGAACGGTGCGTTAGAGATGGCGTCGATGGGTGCGAGGGGCACAGAGAAGCTTACGTGCTACTGCACTTTGGGGACAGTTTGCATTGGAGTGTGTTTTAAGGGAGACCGAGGGAAGAAAAGTGAGAGGGAGTTATCCCCAGGATTCTAGCTGAGAAAGTTGCAGCCTTGTAGATAGAAGCAGCCACCCTTACTTACCTCCTGGCCCAACCCTCAAAAAAGCACTTGGCAGTGTTCAGGGAAGGACTGAGGGAGGTGGCATTTAAATGGGGCCAATTGAGTTTGATGGTTAAAGGGCCTAAGGATTACTGAGAAATCAACAATAATGTGACGGGAAAAGCAGCGCCGTTTTTATTCAGCAAAGAAAGCTTGGAAGTATTTTGTTGGGAGAATTCAGCATAAGATTTAAGGAAGTTGTTGATGCCGGGTGTGGCAGGTAGAATTAGGTGATTGCTCTGGCCCCAAGCTGAAGGTAGTTGACTTTGGAAATTTCGCTTACAATTATTTGTAGCGTACTTAACCTAGAAGTAAGTGTTTGCACTTTACAAGGGATACCCGTTCACTGTCCTTAGCTGGAATGTGCGCATGTTGTTTAGTCTTAGGGGATTTCATTTATAACACAGATTCTCTCTTATCCAGACTGCTTTTCCTAGCAGCAAGCTGGAAACCTGACATTAGGGTACAGGCTCCCTTGTGCTTTACTTTTTTTTTTTTTTTTTTTTTTTGAGACGGAGTTTCGCTCTTGTTACCCAGGCTGGAGTGCAGTGAAGTGATCTTGGCTCATGCAACCTCCGCCTCCTGGGTTCAGGCAATTCTCCTGCCTCAGCCTCCTGAGTAGCTGGGATTGCAGGCATGAGCCACTATGCCCAGCTAATTTTTTGTATTTTTAGTAGAGACGGGGTTTCACCATGTTGACCAGGATGGTCTCGATCTCTTGACCTTGTGATTCACCCACCTTGGCCTCCCAAAGTGCTGAGATTACAGGCTTGAGCCACCGCACCCAGCCTGCGCTTTACTCTTTTAAATAAACTTATGTGGAACGAGTGTCAAATACAAAATAATTAAGTAGAAAAAAAATAATAATTCTGCCTTCTGTTGAAATCTCTTATTGCGGTCATGCCCACCTATCTTTACAGCAGTTATAATGTATACCCTGTGAATAAAGTATTGGTACTGAAATTAATCGTGTATTTGAAGAAAATACTGTTCTCTGTTTATTAATAAATTGATCAGAATTTAGTGTTTTTTATCTTCTCAGCCCTGTGGAAGATCATCGCTGTTTTCCACCCTGACGTGCAGTGTAGCATGTCACACTCCTGATTTAAACAGATTGCTGCCAGTGTATCAGCAAATGCAGGGTAGGTGTCCATAAAAAAAAAAAACAAACATATTGCTCATGAGGAGCAAGGGAGATAGCCATATACATTTACATTTCTTTTAGGGAGACTGGCATGTGTTCACAGTCTCTCTTACCCCTTTCTTTCCTTTCTCCCCTCCCTCCCATGCTGAAATATTTTCTTTGTTATGCTAATAATACCTTTTTCATAGTAATGAACTCATTTAAACATCTCAGCAACCAGAGAAAGTTCTTTTCAGTACTGAAATAATCAGGAGAATCATGGGAAGGAGACAGGACTTAAAACTTTTTGACATGTCTGTCTTTGTTTAGGTCTTAAGTTTGTAGCTTGGGACTACTACAAATCTGTACAGCCACATATAGCCCTAATTTGTGTAGCACAGTTATGTACTGCATAGTGCCAGTGAGGTCATCAGAGCTCACATATGATTTTGGTCCCACGGAGTATAAGGGAGCTGAAAAATTCCCATTGCCTAGTGAAGCTGTGGTATTCATAATTTCTTAGTTACTCGTGTTTATGTGGTGATGCTGGTGTGAACAAACTTATGGTGCAGCCAGTCCCTGTAAAAGTGTAGCATATGCAGTTATGTACAGTACATAATACTTGATAATGTTAAATACATTATTGGTTTGTGTATTTTCTACCCATTTTATCATTGTTTTAATGTGCACTTCTGCTGATTAAAAAGAAAAGTTAACTATAGAACAGCCTGAGGTGGGTCTTTCAGGAAATATTCCAGAAGAAGGCGCTGTCTTAATAGGAGGTGACAGCCACATGTGTGTTGTTGTCCCTGAAAACCTTTCAGTGTGATGAGATTGGAGGTGGGAGACAGTGATGTGCATGATCTGGACCCTGTGTAGGCCTAGGCTAGTGGGTGTTTGTGTCTTAGTTTTTAAGAAAAAGTTTTAAAATTAAAAATAGAACAAAGCTTATAGAATTAGGATATAAGGAAAGAATATTTTGTACAGATGTACATTGTGTGTTTTAAGCTAAGTGCAATTATAGAAGAGTTTAAAAGCTTGTGAAATAAAGTTACAGTAAGCCAAGGTTAACTGAAGAAAGAAGAACTTTTCAGTGTAGCCTAAGTGTCTTTATAAAGACAATAGTGGTGTACAGCAATGTCTTAGACCTTAACATTCATTCACCCCCCGACTTCCCCACAACAACTTTTAGTCCTGCAGTCTCCATTCATGGTGAGTGCCCTATATAAGAGTAACATTTTTTGTCTTTTCTGCTGTATTTTTACAGTACCTTTTCTATGTTTAGATATACACATACTATAGTATTCATTATAGTGAGCTGCTATATAGGTCTGTGACCTAGGAGTAATAGACTGTATCATCTAGATGCATGTGTAGTAGGCTAGACTGTCTAGGTTTGTATAAGTCCACTGTGATGTCCACAGTGAATTGCCTAATGATGCATTTTTAAGAATGCACCCCCATTATTAAGCAACATGTGAGTATATTTACAGTTGTTTTCTATTTGAGCAAGTCTTGAGAATATTTATACCACATAAGCCTTAATTTTTTATACTGATAATTGTTTCTTTGAAGCACCTAAGAATTGACTTGCTTGTTGATGAAGTTCTTGAAATAACTGAAAACTTATATTGTAAAATTGGATCAAGAAAATCATTTAGCTACCATTTTTAAATTGAGCATTTTAGAGAACATGGGACATTTTTATAATGTAAATAGTCCAGGTTGAGAAAAAGCTTAGGAATTTGTTGTAATCAAATAGGGTAAGTCAGCAGGAAAAAGGCAAATCAGGAAATGAAAATTGCAAAAATACAACATTGAAGTCTGTTGATTTGGTGTGTGCAAATTAACAGTGTTTTGAAAAATTAGAAAATTATAGAAGTAGTTGTTTAATGTCAGATGAAGAAAAGGACTTTGGTGTAACAAGAACAGTTAACTTTTTACTAGAGTAAGTATAGAATTTATGAGATGATAGAAATTACTGGTTCATATTGAATGTAAGAACATGCCTTGCAGGGCCAGGTAGCAGAAGGGAGGAAGTGTTTTGCAATAAGGCTGAGGCCAGGGAAGGGAAAGGCAAAAAAATATTGCCATTGACTCCTGTGTTGTTTAATCATTACTGAGAATTCTGCAGTGACCTTGAGGTAGCCATAGTATTTGTCCAGTGGGCCTTAAATCTTAGTAAAAGATCTATTATCAAGTGAGGTGACACCATGCTGTAAGATAGAAAGTATTAGCATCTGAGGTTTGCCTTTGTAGGCCTTGCTTTCCAGATGATTTTATTTTTAGGGTAATGTTTAGTAGGTAATTTTGATTAAAGGAAAATATGGAGGGAAGGTTTTGAGGAAGGAATTGGACTAAGGGAGTGCTGTGCCATGAAAAGGGCCAGATGTGTGATTTAGAAGACATCAGATCTCATTAAGCATATTTGTGTTCTTTGTTAGTTTCTGATGTGCTGATGTTCAGTTCATCTGTAACTTGAAAAGTAAGGTGGGCTGGGTGAGGTGGCTCATGCCTGTAATCCTAGCACTTTGTGAGGTTGGGGGAGGTGAATCACCTGAGGTCAGGAGTTTAAGATCAGCCTGACCAAAATGATGAAACCCTGTCTTTACTAGAAATACAAAAATTAGCCAGGCATGGTGGTGCAAGCCTGTAATCCCAGCTACTCAGGAGGCTGAGGCAGGAGAATCACCTGAACCCAGGAGGCAAATGTTGCAGTAAGAAGATTGCATTCCAGCCTGGGCAACAGGAGTGAAACTCTGTCTTATGATGGGGAGGGTGGGAAAGTAAGGCAGAATGAATCATGTATTTCATAACATTTTTGCTGTTCATGAGTGGATTCTTTTTTTTATAATGTAAATATGTTTGACATTTTTGCATTTTCAATTTCATTTGTGTTTATACTAGTGTATTATGTATGCTAACAGGGAACTGAATTTTTTTCATCTGATTTAGAAAGTAATACATGTTTATGGTATAAAATGTATAAAAGAAAAATGTATAACTATAAAAGTTTAAAAATCACTGATTTTTCTTCACTCCAGGGAAAACTTCTGTTAATTTTTTTTAGAATGTGTGTGTATATTGAAACAGAATTAGAGTCACACTGAATATAAAGTTTTTCTAACACAGCCACCATATCATGAGGAATCTAGGGGCACATAAAGATGCCTTGTGTTGGTGCTTGAACCTACAGGCCCAGCTAAAGTCTCAGGTGACAGCCAACATTCACCATCTAAAATGTGAGTGAGTGAGCCTTTAGATAATACCAGTCATTGGCTACTGGCAAATAGAGAAGAAAAGAAGTGTCCATGCTGATCCATGGCCAAATTGCAGATTCCAGAGCAAATGAAATGTTAGTGTTTTCAGCCACCAAATTTAAGGGTACTTTTTAGGTCATTAGAGTATTCATTTGGCAATCATATATTTTAAAACAGTTGTAATTGAAGTATAACATATATAAAGAAATGCATAGATCTTAACTGTGCAGTTTAATCAATTTTGACAAATGTGTACATGTATGTAACTCATACTGTGTAACCCTGTAAAGGTGAACATGGTACACCAGAGTAAACAAGGTGTAAGTATTAAATGATGAGTAAAAGAGATTGGGAGGCCTTTGGTTGAAGAAATATATAGGAAGCCATCAAATTTTTAGAAATACACTTTGTGTTTTAGAAGAGTTTTAAATTTACAGAAAGTTGTGAAAATAGTAGAGTTTTCAAATAACTTACATCCAGTTTTCATATTGTTAAACTGTTACATTAGTGTAATCATTTGTCACATTTAGTGAAGTAATATTGATACATTATTATTGACTAAATTTTATACATGATTGATTTCTTTCTTTCTTTCTTTGTTTTGAGACAGAGTTTCACTCTTGTTACCCAGGCTGGAGTGCAATGGCACGATCTCGGTTCACAGCAACCTCCACCTCCTGGGTTCAGGCAATTCTCCTGCCTCAGTCTCCTGAGTAGCTGGGATTACAGGCATGCAGCACCATGCCCAGGTAAGTTTTTGTATTTTTAGTAGAGACAGGGTTTCAACATGTTGACCAGGATGGTCTCATCTCTTGACCTTGTGATCTACCCGCCTCAGCCTCCCAAAGTGCTGGGATTACAGGCGTGAGCCACCGCAGCTGGATTTACATTTTTGTTGTTGTTGTTAATCAATGAGAGCTTATAACATTCCTCAGGTCGGCCTTGAACTCATGGCCTTGACTCCTCAAGCACCAGGACAACTGGCCAGAGCCACTGTGGCCCTCCATTATTGATTTCTTTAGTTTTTACTTAAGGTCTGTATCAGTTAGCTGCCATAACAAAATTCCATAGACTGAGTGGATTAAACAAAAGAAATTTGTTTTCACAGATCTGGAGGTGTAAAGTCTGAGATTGGGTGCCAGGATGGTTGGGTTCCAGTGAGAAGTCTCTTCTTCACTTGCACATGGCACAGTCCCCTTTCTTAGGTGTGTTCTTGCCAGAAGAGAGAAAGAACAAGCTCTCTGTGTCTCTTTATAAGAGCACGAATCCCATCAGACCAGGGCCCTGCCCTCATGACTTCATCTCATGCTGATTACCTCCCAAATGCTCTAGCTCCAGATACTATTATATTCAAGTTAAAGCTTCAGCATATGAGGATTCTGGGCAGGCCACAGACTTTCAGTTTATAACAAGGTTCTTGTAGTGTTCCTGGATCTTATGCAGGTTACCATATTACATTTAGTCTTTGTGTCTCCTTAGCTTCCTTTAGATTGTGGCAGTTTCTCAGACTTTTCTTTCTTTTTTGGTGACCTTGTCAGGTTTGAGGACTGCTGGTCATGTATTTTGTAGAATGTCCCTCAAGTGGGATTTATCAAATTATTTCTCATAATACGTCTCAGTTTATGGATGCCTGGGAAGAAGACTGAAAAGATGAAGTATACTTTTCATCATATCATACAAAGGAAAGGGTGTGTACTTTCAATGTGACTGATCACTGTTGATGTTGATTTGGTCACCTGACTGACATAGTGAAGCAGGATAATTTCCCTGAATGCTTTGCTGGTGGGAACTGGGGTGTGGGTGCTGGAAGTAGCACTTAGGTGCTGGCAGGGGCAGACTTCACTCACTAGAACCCCCTGTGCTCAACCCATCATGGGAGGGAACATGCAGGTAAGCATGTGCAGGAGCTGGGGTGAATACTTTTGGGTGCTGGTGGGAGCAAAACTGTGCAGGCCCTGAGGCTCAAGAATAAATGTTACAATCGGTGCTCTTTTAGCTTCACTACCTATGGACAGTTTAAGTGTTAACAGCTCAGTGGAAGGTAGGTGTGACATGACAGCCTTTGACACCAGCCTGGAAGAGAAATGGCTGTTGGAATATGAGAAGGGGTGGATATGAATGATACTCCTTTTGACAGTGTTAAGTTTCAGATGCTGGCTAGACTTTGAAGTAGAAATGTGAAGAACATTGAAGAGGTGAATCTGAAGTTCAGGGAATAGGGCAAAACTCAAGATTCTATTTAGAGGTTGCACATTTTATCTTTAAAGAATTGCATTGTATTATTCAGAGTAAGAATCTCATTTGATAGAATAAAGAGCCTATGGTACATTGAGTAGAATGATGAGAAATATTTTAATCAAAATTTTTTTTCTGAAAGCACTGTGAATAAAAATAAGAGTAAAATATAGGTGATTTTCAGTCAGCTCAGTGACCTGTATGTATCTGACCTGAGTCCCAGCTGATATAGCCAGTTGACAGTAGAAAATTTAGAATTTGATTTGCATGTTTTAAAGCTATTGAGAAGAAGAATTAGACATTTTAATTTCTCCCCCACCCCATAAGGAACCATGTGGGTATATTTTTGATCCTTACCATTTTTTTCTTCTCAGCAGAAAACCAGTCAGAAGTGGGAGGCCTCTGAGCAAACTGTATACTGTGTAGCCACCAGCTTCTACTTTCTCAAGGCAGAACACTGGCCCTCAGTGCCTCTTTCTGCTTCTCCTTGTTCAGACCACTGAGGACTGCCCCTGTCTTGTCTGACTCCTCCTGATGTGGTGAGCAATATAGAAAGGCTGAGGGATTGATACTATTTGGCTCCATATTTTAGAAAGATATTTGGTAGTTACATAAAGTACATCTAGTTTGAACAGTACCACTTATAACTTTAAATTGTTGTACAGAAATTGATCCTTTATTATTTAGAAAATATAATTTAAAGTTAATAATACTGAGAGAACTTATGATTCTTTCCTTTTGCCTTACCTGTCCTTTAGTTCTTTATTTATTTTCAGAGTTTTTGTACTGGCTCATCTTCCCTTTCCTGGGGAGTTAATTTTAAAAATTAGATTTCCAGGAACTTATCCTTTTAGAGGATGATGAAAACCACTTGTACTTGAACTTAAGAAAATTTTTTTTTAAGTTCCCTTTGTGCCCTTTTCAGATCACATCCCAGAGAGGAGAGACTTCTGCAATATTGTGTTAACCATTTCCTTTCTTTCTTCAAGTGTTATCCACAAATGTATATATGTATGTGGTAATAAGCATGAAATTTGCCATCTTAACCATCTTTAAGTGGGTAGTTCAGTAGTGATGAGTGTATTCACAACATCGAATACTAGATCTGCACATTTTCATCTTACAGAACTGAAACTGTATATTGATTAATCAACTCTCTATTTCCCCCAGGTCCAGCAGCTGGCCTTTTGTTTCTATGAATTTGACTATTCTAGATACTACATATAAGTGGAAACTTACAGCATTTGTCTTTTTGTGAGTGGCATATCTGAGTTATCATGTCTTCAGGGTTCATCCATGTTGTCACATATGATATATGTTATATGACTCATAAAAGCCAGAATTTCTTTTCTTTTGAAAAGCTGAATAATGTTCCATTTATAAAGTTCTTAATCTTCATGTGGCTGAATTTATAACATATTTGCAGTGTTTTTACACCTAGTTTAGGAAATTCTTCTGTATCCTGAGATCATAAAGATAGCCTCCAATATTTTTAAGAAATGTATATTTTTTTGTTTTAAAACAAGATTAAATTTACAGGAAGGTTATCAGTACAATTCAGATAATATTTGCTTTTCCCTGAACCATTTCCTAATAAGTTACTGACTTGATGACCCTTGCTTCCACATATTTTAGTGGCATTTCCTAAGGACATTTTTCTGTGTAATATCAAAATGACCATCAAAATTAGAAATTAATACATTTCTATCATCACATCTTCAACTTTATTCAAGCTTTACCTGTTATCTGATCAAATTCTGTTTAACAACAGGATCTAGTTTGGAATTACAGGTTGCATTTTGTTCTAAACGCTCCTTAGTCTCCTTACATCTAGACCACTCCCTTTATTGAATTGAGATGTATTCCTTTCTCTTCTATTTTCTGGGAGGGATTGTATAAAACCAGTGTTAATTCTTTCTAAAAAAATTTAATAGAATTCTTTAGTAAAGCCATCTGGGCCAAGTATTTATTTATGTTGGTGGGGAGGTGGGGGATGAAGTTTTGCTCTTGTTGCCCAGGCTGGAGTGCAATGGCATGACCTTGGCTCATTGCAGCCTCCACCTCGTGGGTTCAAGGATTGTGCCTCAGACTCCTGAGTAGCTGGGATTACAGGCACCCACTCCCACGCCCAGCTAATATTTTGTATTTTGAGTAGAGAAGGGTTTCACCATGGTTGCCAGAGTGGTCTTGAATTCCTGACCTCAGGTTATCCACCCACCTTGGCCTCCCAAAGTGCTGAAATTACAGGTGTGAGCCACTGCACCTCACTGGTCTAGAGATGTTTATGGGATTTTAAATTACAAAGCCAGTTTTCTTAACAGTTACAGGGCTATTTAAATTCATATTTGATGAGTTGCTGTATTTGTGTTTTTTCTGGAATTGGTGCATTTCATCTAAGAAATTCCATTTTAGCTAATCTATGTGCAACTTTATTCTTCTTTATCTTATGTAGACATATTTTCAATGAAAAGATAATCTAATACATATATTTATAAAAATAAATGCATATTTTATATTTGTATCATGTAATTTTATATCTGTATCATATACTTTGGATTAAGGTCTAGATGTAGCCAAGATCTCAGGGGCAGGCTATATTCATCACTGATGGGAGACTCAGTGACCTGTAGAGTTTGTGTCTACACACTTCAGAGTTTGCTCTGTATGAGTCTCTGACCATGCAAATAGCTATGCTGTGGCTGTATTGTGCTGACATCTCATTCTATTTCAGTTTTTTTCCAGGACTTAGTCAAAATAATGTGATACGGTGCAAATCAGCTTTGCTATGGTCCCTGACCTCAGGTTTCTTAGAGTCCCTGTAGGGGTTGCAGAGAAGTAGTTAGGAAATCAGTAATCAGTGTGGTCAGTGTTGTAATGAGGAGGCAACAGGTCCTCATGAGAACACAGGGAAGAGGTATCTCTTTTATTCTCTGCATCTCTGGTACCTAGTACAGTACTTTGCACATAGTAGGTTCTCATTAAGTCTTTGTGGAATGAATGAATAAACTCAGAACTGGGTGATCACAAGGTTACTTTTGGAGAGGACTTGTGTCTGAGCCAAGTTAATGATATCTATGGGCAGTAGATGAGTGGAGGAAATTCTCTCATGTGGATGCAAGAATATGCAGTGTTGTAGAAGAACAGAAGGCTTAGCAATCTAAGTAGTTGTCTAAAGCTTTCTATTTGCAAGTGGGGAGTGGTTTTCAAAAGCGATTGCAGCCTAAGAAGAAATAACTCTGACCAAAGTATGTATTGGGCATGGTTAGCTAAGAACCAGAATTGATTTTTACGAATTAGCATTTTTGGTTCTGGCAGTTGTGTTTACCATTACTAGGTTTAGTTTCTAACATGTCTTAAAATAATGCTCTCCAAATGAATAAGAAGTATTTTTTTGTGAAGGATGGTACAGTTTTCTCTGGCTCTTACCTACTAGTCTTATTCATACTATCTTTTCTTTAAAACAATACTTTTTTATGCTCTCTATATATATGTGGTAAATCATGAGTTTACCACTAATAATGGTGGGTCATATTTTTGTATTCTCATATGCCAGGTACTGTATTGAGACACTGCCATGAGTTATTTTATTTAATGTGGACAGTGGCCTGTCTGTAAGAAAACCAAACCTAGGGCTCCCATTTTACAGAAGTGGCAACTAAGGTTTGGGGAAGTTAAATTATGTGTTCCCAAGGTCACTTAGGTAAGCCTGGGACTCACATTTGAATCTAAATCTTCTGACTTCATTTAACCACTGAGCTATGTGTGCTCTTTTCAATGTTTCATGTGTCTTTTTATTAAACAAAAAATGCCCAGGATTTAGTTTTACTTGTGTATATATCCTTAGAAAGTTTATCAGTTAAGTAGGAAAAGAGTTTGTAGTGAAGTAACATATTAAGACTCCCCTAAAAGCAAATTACAGAAACCCACTTTAAACTAGCCAGCATGGCTGGATGCAGATGCTCCAACAATAATTAATTACTGTGCTCTTCCTCTCTGTGTCTCCTCATTTCTCACTTTCCTATTCTCCTTCTTTATCCCACTGCCCCACTCCTTCTCTCATTCTGCTTTTATTAGAGTGTTAGCCTATTCTCTCTTGTCACAGAAGGAGACCCCAGTTGAAATCAGCTCCACCCATGATCATAGGAAGAGAAAGCATCTTCTCTGGGAGCTCTGGCAGAAATGCCCTGGGGAACACTCTTGGTCATGGGGACTGGGGGCTGTGAGAGGACTTTGTGAACTATATAGAATGTAGCTGTTGGGGTGATAACATGTCCATATTTTATTTTGATAAGGCATGTCATTTGATGGTTGAAAGCTATAATTATTTAAAGATAATGCACAATATATTTTAATAGCATTATCAAGATATAGTTCACATACCATAGAACTCACCCATTTAAAGTATACAGTTCAATAATTTTAATATAGTCAAAGTTGTACAGCTATCATCACTGTCTAATCTGTAACATTTCCATCACAAAAAGAAATCTTATACCCATTCACAGTAACTCCCTATTTTTCCCAAATTTCTCAGCCTTAAGCAACTTTCTATCTCTGTAGATTTGCCTATTCTAGACATATTATGTAAGTGCAATCAGACGACTTGTGTTCTTTTGTGTCTGACTTCTTTCATTAGCATGTTTTCAAGGTTTATCTATCTTTGTGTATGATCATGCATTTTTTATTAATTGCCAAATATTTCATTATATGGATATACCACATTTTATTTGTCTGTCTGTTGTTGATGGACATTTGGGTTGTTTTCATGTTTTTTGCAAGTATGAATAATGCTGCTGTGAACATTTGTGTAGAAGCTTTTGTGTAGATCTGTTTTTACTTCTTCTGTGTGTTTACCTAGGAGTGGAATTACTGGTTCATATGATAACTATACCTAACACTTTGAGGAACTATCTTCCAAAGTGACTTTATTATTTTACATTCTCACCAGCAATGCATGATGGTTCCAGTTTCTTTACATTCTGGTCAACCATTACTATCTTTTTGATTACAGGCATCTTGGTGGGTGTGAAGTGGTATAATGCATATTTTATAAGACATCATTTTGTGATATAGCTGGCCTAGAGTTAGAACCTGTACAATGTCATTTTGTAAAGAACAAAACTGTTTCCATTCTCCTCACAGTGACTGCTAACCTTGGTTTCTGTAAACTGCTAGATTATTTGCAGGATGCAAATTGAGGTAAAGCTGCATACCTTCCCTCATCTGTGAATGCCAGAGTCGCTGGCCTTTGTTTACCAGAGTAAGCACCCCCAGACAATTCCATCCTGGTGCCAAGTAAATAAAAATCTATGGATCCCACCCCCACCCAGACGTTGTGTAAAGGAATGTTAATCTCAGCATCTGTGAACCCCTTAAATAACAATCAGTATGTTAAATAGTCCCCTGGCCCTCGAAAAATCCGGAACCCCCTCACCCTCATCTCCGCCCAGAAGGTGATTTGAATCCATTGGCCCTCGGAATGTATGAAGCCCTTCACCCCCAGGTGATTTTATGGGTATAAAAGGTCTTGCCACCTTCTTTTACGGGGCCACGGGTTGGAGAGACGTGAGTCCTCCGTGGTCGCCGGCAATAAACCCTGCAATTTGGCATACTTTTGTCTTGGTGTTGATTTTCTGTGCTCGGTTTGATACAACATTTTGGAGGTCCCACCGAGATCTTTTACTTTTCAGCACCAGACAAAAGCCATCTCAGAGTCTCGCCTGGGCGGCCGCTCCCTCCTTGGGAGCCTCTAGGGGAGGCGCCCCCTGAGCTGCCTCAGGGCCCCGGAGTGCCACTGCGGACGAGCGCCCACCCGGCCGACATTCACCCAAAATTCTTCAGGGTCCTAAAAGCCTCCGGAGGTAGGTTTGGTTTGGAATCTGGGAACTAGTTCAAGGGAAAAGGGCCTGTGTCAGGGGACTGACAAGTCACTGCAACTCTGACCTGGCAAGCCTCACCGAGACGTCGCTTGAGGCTTCTGGTGGCTGGCATAGTGGGTGCCAGCCTGGTAGCTGGTATTGTGGATATATCAGCATCGAGTGGCTGGCATAGTGGGTGGCAGCCTTCTGGTGGCTGTCATAGTGGGTGGCAGCCTTCTGGTGGCTGGCATAGTGGACGTCAGCATTCGATTGTTTTCCGTAGCCTCTGTGCGAGTGAGAGAGCGTGTGTGTATTTATGTAGTCCCACGGCTGAAAGCTACGGGGCTTGAGTGGGCCTCCACCCGCGGTTCCACGGGAGCGTCATAAGGCATAACGGTGATTCACCTCAGAGCTGTCCTACTCGGACTTCCATCCTGAGGTGACCAGGCCCGGGGGTTATACGGGTACACCTTAGCCAAGACGCACCTGAAAGACCCCTCCGGGGGCGTGGCCGGGCAGGCAACTGAGTGGTCTCCTCTTAGGAGGCTCCCACCCTTTGTCCGTTACTCTTATGTGGTCCTGTCTCATCTGTAAATTTGTCAGCTTTATTAGACTCCTGCTAGCAGACATACACTGGTTCAGACCATCTTCCCTTGAGGTACAAGATATTTTACAGTGGTTAATGAACCACTAGATTCAGGGAACTTTTATTGATTATACCCCTGCAGAGATTACTCTCTTCTCCTTCTTTCTCATGTTTTTCTTCTATCACTGAGGCCTCATTCTTCTTCGTCCACCATGTGGCAAATAGTCTTAACTATAGTTGTTTTAATTCTCTTCCTTGTTATGATCATTGTAGCCTGTAAATTCTCCCAGCCACCTCCACTGGGAAAGGAGTATTTTTGCCCGTGCTGGGTCTGAGCTGATGTCAGGAAGGCAGTTGTGCCCTTGGCACCTTGGAAATACATTCTTTGAGGTTGTAGGAAACAAAGTCCTAGATCAGGGTCTACAGGAGCTCTTTGTCAAGTTGAGATGGAAAACTGGTGACTGCCTATTCTGTCAGAAAAGTGTCCAATACTGTTATGGGCAGTGCCTGGTGGCGTATCACAGGGAGGCATACTGGCATCATCCTAATTGCTGGGAATTTAGGTGCCATAAACCACTGAAGACAGACTGGCAATTTTTTTGCTCGCTCTATGCAGTGTAGTGGGTACAGGATACACATCCAGTAGATCTGTTAGTGCATCTCTTTTTCCATATCCCCACTTTTCCACGGGCTTTGGACAGGAGAGCCTATAATCAGGAGGATTATTCCCGAGCAGCACTAAACCTCCATAGAGCTTATTCTCACCAGCTGTGGTTTGCAGAGAGAGAGAGAGTGCCACCTCACTCTGGCCCTTACCCCCTGTTCCTTTGGATAGGACTAGAGACAGACCCACCAATTCACTTGTCTGGTCCTTGCGGGACCTGGCTGCAGAGGCCCTACTAAAACCTGCTTTAGAGAGGGCAAAATTTAAATTGGAGGCTCTCCAAAACTGGCTATACCACAGAAAAAGAAAGACACGAGTAGTAAGCAAAAGTCCGGAGAGAAAGGAAATAAGGAAAGAGAGAGTAAGTGAGAAGAGAAAAGAAATAAAGAGAGAAAAGAAAAAATAAATGAATGAATAAAAAGAGAGACAGAAATTAAATGCTTTTTAGGGTCCCTGTGTCAAGGTGACCAAAAGCTGCAGGGGCGGGGAATTTGCAGCTGGCCCAGCGGCTTGGAGCTCAGTTTTAACTGACACAAAAAGCATTTTTTTTTCTCCCCTCTCTGCCAGCTGCCAGCCCCACCCGGCTTTCAGGCAGGCCACACTGCCTCAGAGTGTAGCATTTGCACCTAAAAACTGGCTTTAAGAACAGCTTTCTAACTCTTTGTAGTGCAAATTATTTGTTAGCACAGCAATTAAGGTGGTGGTGGGGGGGGCTGCAAGCTGCAAGATTGGTAGTTCAAGTCCTCAACAAAGCCAGTTTTAAACTAGTAAAAATATCTCAAGAGAAAATTTAAAACTGAAAAGAAATGACCAAATGGGCTCGTCACAGTCCCGACCATGCACCCCACTCCGATGCATGACGGAAAACTTCAAATTAGGGTTCTCTGGCCAGTATGGTGTTAAGCTAACCCCAAAGAAGCTTCGGACCCTTTGTGAGCTGGAGTGGCCAGCTTTTGGGGTAGGCTGGCCAGATATGGGGACATATGACCCCAAGATAACTCAGGCAGTCTGGAACATAGTGTCAGGGTCCCCAGGCCACCCTGATCAATTCCCATACATAGATCAATGGCTAAGGCTGAACCAGCACCCCCCTCCTTGGCTTGAAAAATGTATAAAGTGTGCTGGACTTCAGGTTATGCTAGCAGGCTCTAAGAAGGGCCCCTCAGCACCTGCTGTTCTTCCAGGCCCTGCCGAAGACCAAGAGTTACCTCCGCCGTATCCTCGGCCCTCAGGGGCGGGGTTCTGGCACCCCTCCCCAGACAGTACTAATGACCAGCCCTTGTCTCCCCTCCACACTTGAAGTGGGGCCCCACACCCGCCAGAACTGTTGCCCCTCCGGGAGGCATCTCCCGCAGATAGCAGTAGCCGGGGCCGCCCTTTTTTTGTTCATATCCCCTTTTCTTCTAGTGACTTGTATAACTGAAAGGCGCAACACCCTCCATTTTCTGAAAAGCCCCAGGCACTCACAGGACTCCTGGAGTCAGTTTTACAAACTCACCGTCCAACCTGGGATGATTGTCAGCAGCTGCTCCTGGTATTGTTTACCACGGAGGAGAGAAGTAGGATTAGACAAGAAGCCTATAAAGCAATACTTAGAACTGGGGGAGGGTCAGTACAAGACCGTCAAGAACAAATAAATGAACTTTTCCCTTCCACCAGGCCCCAATGGGACCCAAACTCCCCAGCAGGCATGCAGGCTTTGAACAATTTTCACTGGTACTTATTAGAAGGGGTTAGGGGGGCAGCCCAAAAACCCACCAACCTCTCCAAGGTAGGGACTGTGACCCAGGGTCCACAGGAGCCTCCAGCTGCTTTCCTTGAGTGCCTGCAGGACGCCTACCGCACCTACACCCCTATTGACCCTGAGGCCCCAGAGAATCAGCGGGCCATAAATCTGGCTTTTGTTTCCCAGTCTGCTCCAGACATCAAAAGAAAGTTGCAGAAATTAGAAAGGTTCCAGGGAATGAATCTAACTCAGTTGTTAGAGATTGCCCAAAAAGTTTTTAACAATAAGGACACTTTAGAGGCCAACCAGGATAAGAGACTTTCTAAAGCAGTAATAGCAGCTCTCCAGGAAACCTACGGAGGTCAGGAAACCTGAGTTATCCCAAGGGGACCAGAAATCCAGTGGAGAGGCCCTAGGAGACAGAGGCTCCAGCTAGGGCCTAACCAATGTGCATTCTGCCAAAGAGAGGGACACTGGAAGAGGGAATGTCCAGAAAGAAGGAATCGAGGGGTAATACAGGAGAGACAGCCAAGGGCCGTTCTCAACTTAGAAACCCAGGACTGACAGACCCCGGGCTCTTATCAACTAAGCCCCCAGGAGCCCAGGGTCACTTTAAAAGTTGGGGGCACACCTGTCAGTTTCTTAGTCGACACTGGCACGGCCCACTCAGTCCTTACTCAGCCACTGGGACCACTGTCCAACAGAAAAACAATTATCCAGGGAGCTACAGGAAAAACCACATCAAGCCCTTAGACCACCAACCGACTCGTTGATCTGGGAAACGGTACTGTCACCCACTGTTTTCTAGTTATTCCAGAGTGTCCATACCCACTCCTAGGACGGGATTTACTCCACAAACTTCAAGCAAGTATTTCTTTTTGCGAGAGTCAGGCTTGCCTCTCAATTCCTCCTCCCTTGACATCTGGGCCACCTCAGCAAATCCTCATCACCTGTGCTCTGTCAGACGAGTATCTCTTGCAGGAAGCCTTATCTTCAGAGGAAGATCAACCACCAACATCAGACCTCCTCCGCCAGTTTCAAGAAAAGGTACCTGGAGTGTGGGCTGAGACAAATCCCCCAGGCTTAGCAAGCCACCGTACCCCAGTCATGGTCCAGCTACTTGCAACAGCAACTCCAGTCCAGGTATGACAATATCCCATGAGCCAGGAAACTAGATGGGGAATCGCTCCACATATAACCAGACTTCTGAAAGGAAGAATCCTCACTACCTGTAAGTCCCCCTCGAATACTCCCTTACTCCCCATCTTAAAACCAGGCACACAGGACTACTGACCTGTACAGGACTTGAGGGAGGTAAACAAATGAGTAGAAACTGTTCATCCTACAGTTCCGAACCCATATACCCTCCTGAGTCTATTGCCCCCGGACCACCTCCACTACACAGTCCTGGACCTAAAAGACGCATTCTTCTGTATACCGCTGGCTCCGGTCAGCCAGCCCATATTTGCTTTTGAATGGACTGACCCAGACACAGGGGTTTCTGGGCAACTCACTTAGATGAGACTGCCACAGGGTTTCAAAAATTCCCCTATGCTGTTTGATGAAGCGTTGAGCCAAGACCTTGCAGCTTTCCGAGTTGAGTTCCCAGAATGTACCCTGCTCCAATACGTGGATGACTTACTCTTGGCTACAAAAACCCAGGAGGCCTGTAAAGAGACCACTCAGTCATTATTAAAAACCCTGCAGACTTTAGGGTACCGGGTCTCAGCTAAAAAGGCCCAACTCTGCCAGCCGAGAGTTACTTACCTGGGCTATATTATAGAGAAGGGCAACCGGGCACTGGCACCCAGCCGAATCCAAGCAGTGCTGCAAATACCCACCCCCACCACGAAGCACCAAATTCGAGAATTCCTTGGGGCAGTAGGATACTGCAGACTATGGATTTTAGGATTTGCTGAAATAGCCAAGCCCCTGTATGCCTGCACTGGAGGAAATCAGCCCTTGGCATGGACAGAGGTAGAGCAACAAGCTTTTGACAAGCTTAAGACTGCCCTGACTGCGGCCCCAGCCTTGGCCTTGCCAGATATCTCTAAACCTTTCCAGTTGTTTGTGCATGAAAGACAAGGTGTCGCTAAGGGGGTGCTCACCCAAACTCTGGGACCCTGGTCCTGGCCAGTCGCCTACCTCTCAAAAAAACTTGACCCCGTAGCCTCCGGATGGCCAGCTTGCCTAAGAGTGGTGGCAGCCACAGCCTTATTAGTCAAGGAGGCGGACAAGTTGACTTTAGGGCAAGAGTTAAATCTAGTAGCTCCCCACACGGTGGAGTCACTACTCCGTGGAGCCCCGGGAAAATAGATGTCAAACGCCCGCATAGTTCAATATCAGGCCTTACTTTTAGATCAGCCCCGCATAAAGTTTTTAAAAACCACAGTTTTAAACCCTGCTACGTTGCTACCTGACAGCGAGCCAGAGGAGCCCTTAGATAATTGCCAACAGACAATAGATGTCTTCCACGCTGCGCGACCGGATCTCACCGACATCCCCCTGCAGAACCCAGAAGAGGTATTGTATACAGATGGAAGCAGCTTCATGGTCAACGGAGTGAGGTATGCCGGGGCAGCTGTGGTCACCTTAGAGCAGGTTATCTGGGCCCAAGCTCTCCCACACAGGACCTCAGCCCAGAAAGCAGAACTCATAACTTTGATAAAGGCCTTGGACTAGGCAGAGGGAAAAACTGTCAATATCTACACGGATAGTCGATATGCCTTTGCTACGGCCCATGTACATGGAGCCATTTATAAAGAAAGAGGGCTGCTTACCTCAAAAGGAAAAATCATCAAAAACAAAGAGGAAATCCTAGCCTTGCTAGAAGCCATATGGAAGCCTAAGGCAGTGGCATTAATACACTGCAAAGGACACCAGAAGGGAGATTCACCAGAGGCAAGGGGAAATAGGGCAGCTGACCTGCAAGCCAGACAGGCAGCCTTAGGACCAGTAAAATATCTGCCTCTTCTTGTGACTCTGCCAAACCCAAACCTGCCTCCTACCCCAACATACTCACCTGAGGAAGAAAACTTTGCTAAAGAACAGGGGGGAGGGCAAGATTCCACAGGATGGTGGATTCTACCAGACACAAAGATTGTGCTCCCTGAGGCTCTAGGAAGGGCTCTAGTTAAGGACATACATCAGGCTACCCACTTAGGGCAAACAAAACTAACTGAGCTCCTGAGGACCAAATACTACATTCCACATTTATATGAGATTGTTAAGGAAACTTCTACTCATTGTGATGTATGTGCCAGAGTAAATCCAGGAGCCAGTAAGGCTAGTCAGGCAGGAATAAGACTTAGGGGTGCCAGCCCAGGGGAACACTAGGAAGTAGATTTTACTGAAATAAAGCCCCCAGCGTGTGGCTATAAATACCTCCTTGTTTTTGTGGACACTTTCTCTGGATGGGTCGAGGCTTTTCCTACCAAGTCAGAAACCACACTGGTGGTAACAAAAAGATTATTACAGGACCTGGTTCCTCAGTTTGGCTTGCCCCTGACACTGGGATCAGGTAATGGCCCTGCCTTTACGGCACAAGTTTCTCAGGGCCTGACCAAGGCCCTAGGCATATCCTGGAAGCTACACTGTGCCTATCGTCCCGAGTTCGGGGCAGGTTGAAAAGATGAACCGGACCATAAAGAAAACTTTAACAAAATTTATCCTAAAGACCGGTGAAAACTGGGTCAACCTGCTTCCTTTTGCTCTCCTCCATACCCGATGTACTCCCTATAAGAAAGGCTTTACTCCTTTTAAAATTATGTTTGGGAGGCCCCCTCCCTTACTCCCCAAACTTGCAGACACCATACATGCGGAAATCCATAACAATACACTCCTTAAGTCCTTGCAGGCACTCCAGTCTGTTCAGTCCCAGGTGCATTTGCTCATCAGAGGAGCTCAACCTACCTCAGGGGACCTCACTGACCAGCCATTACACCCCTTCCAGCCAGGAGACAAAGTCCTGATAAAGAGATTCACCACCTCAGGCCTGACTCCTCCATGGAAGGGACCCTACACTGTGATTCTGGTCACCCCCATGGCTGTCAAGGTGGACGGACTAACTGCCTGGATTCACCACTCACATGTCAAGACTGCCCCCCCCCCCCGGATGCACAATGGAGAGTGACCTCAGCTTCAGCAGACCACCTAAAGCTAAGACTTTCATGCTCCTCACAGTAACCTTCCTTGCCCCCCTGATTCCTGGTGTAGCCCTTCAGAGGGGACCCCCCTTGACGCCCACCTATTACCGATGGATCCTTACTGAAGGGGCCACTGGTGGATATGTTAGTTCTAAAACTGAAAGGGGATCCATCCTTGTCAATGTAACCCTAGAATACATTCCCAGAGACCCCATAACCTTTTCCCTGGACCTTTGCGCCCTCCTGGGAGCGACTCTCAACCAGGGAGGAACAGGTGTCAGAAGAAAAAGGGCAGGCTTTGCTTAAGGAGGCAGAGTAACAACCCTAGATGTAACAAAACCCAGGTGTGGTAATGTGGGGGCCGAAAAACGGCTTCAGACAATGGGGCTATATCTATGTCCAGGGTCCACACCAGATAAGAGATGGAATTGTGGAAACTTAGATGAGTTTTTCTGCCCCTATTGGGGCTGTGAGTCTATCTCCACTATAACAAGATATACTACAAACAGAGACACTTTCATCTCATTTACCCGAGACTCTCCCCCGAGCCCTTGCCACACCGGTTCTTGTAACCCACTCAAAATAACAGTTCTGTATCCAGATGAGAGATGAGCAACAGGGTGAACCTGGGGTCTTAAGGTATATATGAGTAGGTAAGATAAAGGAAACATCTTTACCATCCAGCGTATACCATTGCCCAGAACTGACCGCCCAGTAGGACCCATTGCCGAGGTCCTAAGGCCCCCAGAAATCATCCCCAAAGTCCAGATAGCCCCCAGTCCTAGCCCTGTTGCTCCCAATCTATCCTCTACTCCTAGCTCTGTCCTAAGGCCCCCAGAAATCATCTCCAAAGTCCAGATAGCCCCCAGTCCTAGCCCTGTTGCTTCCAATCTATCCTCTACTCCTAGCTCTGTCCTAAGGCCCCCAGAAATCATCTCCAAAGTCCAGATAGCCCCCAGTCCTAGCCCTGTTGCTCCCAATCTATCCTCTACTCCTAGCTCTGTCCTAAGGCCCCCAGAAATCATCTCCAAAGTCCAGATAGCCCCCAGTCTTAGCCCTGTTACTCCCAATCTATCCCCCACTCCTGGCTCTGCTATCTCCATTCCAAACCTGTTCACAGAAGCCCCCCCAGACATAGAAGGCTTGAACCTTCTAAACATGTTGTCCTCCACACACCACCTGCTTAACCAGACAAACCCAGACCTAGGAAAAGATTGCTGGCTATGTTTAAATCCACAGCCACCATTTTACATAGGCCTAGCAGCCCAACCCGATATAGCCCCCTCAAATACCTCATGTACTGAAAAGCAGTTCCACATAACACTAAGTGATCTAGAGGGAGAAAGCAGATGTTACCACTCCCCTAATTATAATCTAACCAGCTCCCTGTACCGATGTTTCTGCAAAAATATCCTCATTTTAAGTTATAGTCAAACAAGTTTTTACTACACAGCCCCAGACTCGGTCTGGTTTGCCTGTACTTTTGGCCTCACTAGCTGTATTTCCACCTACCAGTTCAGCAACTCCTCGAAACCAATTCTTTGTACCCCCGTGTATATACTGCCCCGGGTAAATGTTTATAGTGGACCCCAAGGTGAAATTCTCATGGCACCCGAAACAGACAGATGCTGGAGATGGGCCCCCATAATTGTACCCCTATTAGTGGGACTTGGAATAGCAAAGTCCACTGCTATAGGAATTTCTGCCTTAGTCACTGGGGACCAAAATTTCAAAACTCTTTCACACCAAATAGATGCAGATATCACCCATCTGGAAAATTCCATCACCAAATTAGCTGAACAAGTGGACTCCTTAGCTGAAATGGTATTACAAAATAGAAGGGGGTTAGATTTGTTGTTCTTGAGGGAAGGGGGACTGTGTGTGGCTCTCGGTGAGCAATGTTGCTTCTATGCAAATAACTCTAGAATTATCTGAGACAGCCTTGCTCTAGTTAGGAAAAACTTAGAAACAAGGAAACGCCTCAGAGAGGCCTCAAGAAATTAGTACCAAAAACTGTTCTCTTAGTCCCCCTGGCTGACATCCCTGCTCACTGGATTAGCAAGACCCTTAGTGTTAGTGGTCCTAAGGTTAACATTTAGACCATGCCTTTTAAACATGCTCCACAAATTTATCCAAGAAAGAATAGATTCAGTAAAATTAATGGTTCTAAGATCTAACTATGCACCCCTGTGTCAAGAAAAGGACACTTATTAAAGATTTAATACATGTTATAAGAACAGGGGGGAATGTGATATAGCTGGCCTACAGTTAGAACCTGTACAATGTCATTTTGTAAAGAACAAAACTGTTTCCATTCTCCTCACAGTGACTGCTAACCTTGGTTTCTGTAAACTGCTAGATTATTTGCAGGATGCAAATTGAGGTAAAGCTGCATACCTTCCCTCATCTGTGAATGCCAGAGTCTCTGGCCTTTGTTTACCAGAGTAAGCACCCCCAGACAATTCCATCCTGGTGCCAAGTAAATAAAAATCTATGGATCCCACCCCCACCCAGACGATGTGTAAATGAATGTTAATCTCAGCATCTGTGAACCCCTTAAATAACAATCAGAATGTTAAATAGTCTCCTGGCCCTCAAAAAATCCGGAACCCCCTCACCCTCATCTCCGCCCAGAAGGTGATTTGAATCCATTGGCCCTCGGAATGTATGAAGCCCTTCACCCCCAGGTGATTTTATGGGTATAAAAGGTCTTGCCACCTTCTTTTACGGGGCCACGGGTTGGAGAGACGTGAGTCCTCCGTGGTCGCCGGCATTAAACCCTGCAATTTGGCATACTTTTGTCTTGGTGTTGATTTTCTGTGCTTGGTTCGATAAAATAATGGCCTGTTTACTTGTCATCTTACCTCGTATAGGATCTTTCCCAGTGGGTTCTGAACCAGCTTCTCCTCAGTCCATGCAGCCAACCAGGTAGGCAGACCATGCTGATCAAAGGATTAGAAGTATATGTTTACTTTTTTCTTTAAAAATTTTATTATTTACAAATCTAGAGAGGGATTATTCTTATTTTCATATTAAGAAACAGGTTATAAATGCCGGAGGTTACTTGGTTGAAGATGGAACAGGGATTCGTATTTAGGATGTATTAGGTGGTAGAGAGCTTCTTGCTTCAGATCTGCAGTGTCAGCCTACTTTTGTGACATGATAAAAAGCCCCATAAAACTGCCTACCTGAACCATACCTCAGCTTTCTGTTGAAACTGCTCTCTATAACCCAAATGTGAATAAGTAATTAAGGACTGTGATTGCCACCCTACCCAGACAATGTGTAAACAAATGCTAATCTTGGCTTTTGTGAACCACTTAAGTAACAATCAGAATGTCAAATAGTCCCCTGGCCTTTGGAATGTCCAGAATCCCCTCACCCTCCTCTCCTCCCAGAAGGTGATTTGCAGAATCCACTATCCCTCTGAATATCTGAAGCCCCTCACCCCCATCCCCACCCCTCACCCTCACTCCCAAGGTAATTTTTACCAGTATAAAAGGTTTTGTCACCCTCTATGGGGCCACGGGTTGGAGAGACGTGAGTCCTCCATGGCTGCCAGCAATAAAGACCCTGCAATTTGGCATACTTTTGTCTTGGTGTTGACTTTCTATGCTCAGGCCGGTATAACACTTTGACATGATAGGTGTTATTCAGATGACACACATTCCCACTCATGTTCTATGTAGTTCCCAGCAAACTAGTTGTATCTCTGCTGCTTTTTTCTTAGAAATGTGAGGGCAAGAGTAATGTCTTAGGAATAATCTTGATTATTCATGAATGATGATTCATTAACTTGACTATTTTAATTTTTATTAGTATAAATTACTTGCAGCACACCAAAAACTGAGCTGCTTTTTTATGATTCACAATGGTTGCTTCTAACTACTTTATTATGGCAACGTTCATTATCAGCCCTGTAGCACTATTTAACATTCACCTTGGCATCAGTATAAAATTTGATACTCTCATGCATAGACGGTCTTCCATTGGTGGCTTTCTCCCTAGCCCTAGAGAAGTCTGTGTATCCAGGCTCCATACTGAGTCTTGCCTCCTAAGCACAATGTAAGAGAATCTATATTGATCTCTTGCCACCCATTTGCCACATATCACTGTATAACTTGAAAGTCAAGAAATTTTAATTTAGAATTGCTGTTCAGATCATGCTTAATATTTTCATGGCATCAAGCAATAGCAAGAAGAGATTACACATATTAGCAGTATGCTCTAAATGTGGAAGTAATATCATGATCTCCATAAGATAAAACAGGAGCTTGCAGGTATTTAACAACATATATTATTTTAAGCTGATAATATGCCAGGAATAGGTGCTGGGGTATACAATGAACCAACTGGATAAATATCTCTGTTGTTATCAAATGTACATCCCAGTGATTAATGATTTACTATGAGATCATTTATAATATGTAAAAACCAGGTTAAAAAATCTATTGTGTCTGAAAGCTTTGAAATTCTAAAAAAGAAAATAAAGGAATTTAAAATGTTTAAATTGGGCTGGGTGCAGTGGCTCACACCTATAATCCCAGCATTTTGGGAGGTCAAGGTGGGTGGATCATGAGGTCAAGAGATCAAGACCATCCTGGTAAACATAGGTGAAACCCCATCTCTCCTAAAAATACAAAAATTAGCTGGGCCTGGTGGTGTGTGCCTGTAGTCCCAGCTACTCAGGAGGCTGAGGCAGGAGAATTTCTTGAATCCAGAAGGCAGAGGTTGCCATGAGCCAAGATCGGGCCATTGCACTCCAGTCTGGATAACAACAGTGAAACTCCGTATTAAAAAAAAAAAGTTTAAATTGGTGCATTTAGATAGTATACTATGTAAGTGACTATTTGCTAAGTATCCCAAAGGTAAGATATTAGAGATCCCAATTTAATCATTAAAAGTAAATACTTTTTATATCAACCTTATTCTTATCAAAAAATGTGCTATTGTAGTGACAGGCCATGCAATCTCAAAATCAACAACATTCATGTAAATTGATAAGTTGATATTATATCAAATAGAAATCTCATGATAATGAGGCAGGCCAGCCCTCAAATATTTCAGTTTTTTAGAAACATAATTTGAAGACTTTTAAAATTAATAGGACAGTTGAAATTGAAATTTATTTTTGAACATCAGACAGGTAATGTACTGATGTAAAAAGGTTTAAGAAAGGAGATTTGGAATCTTGTAAAATTAATAGGACAGTTGAAATTGACGTTTTTGTTTTTTTTTTTAATTTGAGACAGAGTTTTACTGTTGTTACCCAGACTGGAGTGCAATGGCATGATATTGGCTCACCACAACCTCCACCTCCTGGGTTCAAGCAATTCTCATGCCTCAACCTCCCGAGTAGCTGGGACTACAGGCATGCACCACCATGCCCAGCTAATTTTTTTGTATTTTTAGTATAGACAGGGTTTCACCTATGTTGACCAGGATGGTCTCAATCTCTTGACCTCGTGATCCACCCGCCTCGGCCTCCCAAAGTGCTGGGATTATAGGCATGGGCCACCGTGCCCGGCCTGAAATTGACCTTTATTTTTAAACATCAGACTGGTAATATGCTGATGTAAAAAGGTTCACACTCAGGTTTGAGTATGGAAACCCAATCGTCATACTTAGGAATTAAAAATGAAATAAAATAGATGTAAAGAAATGCACATGGGTACTTTTTAACCAGTAGTGCCAGGCACCCAGAAATGAATGCTTTCAAGTGAAATAAGAAAAGATCACAGTTCTTATTTGGGCCAGTGCTTCTGATAGGCATAGCAGGAATGAATGAATAAATAAATAAATAAATGAATTTTATGAGCATATATAACAAATAAATAAAGAACTTTACAAGATAATTTTAGATAGTGATAAGTACCATAACATCAGTAAAATGGGATCTATGATAAGTGAATTAAATATTCACTTTATTACCTAATACATTTCCAAACTTATTGTGGCCAAAGGGCTCCTGATTGCCCTCACCACCAGCTTCTCACCAGGGGATGCTTCTGTAGATTGTGAGGTCTGGGAAGCTTTTGAAGATGTTATTTGAGTTGAGATATGAATGGTGAAGTATCTGTGTGCATTTCAGGCCTGGAGGTGGGAAAGCATTGGCTTTGGGGTGGAAATGAGTTTATTGTGTTTGAGACAGTCAGTATGAAATGTTGGAATGTATCCAGAGAAGAAATAGTGGTAGATGAGGCTAGAGAGGTGGAAAGGGCCTTGATCTTTTAGGGCAGAATAAGGAGTTAGGATGTCACATTAATGATGGCAGCAAGTCTGTAGAGTGTTCTAGATCTTGGATTGATGGCCTCATGACTGTGGCTACTGTGTAATGTTGACTGGTAGAGGCAGAAGAGGAAATGAGGAGCTTTCAGAGCTGTTGTCTGGGTAAGAAGCCATAGTAGCTGTGTAGATGGAGCCTGGGCCGGCTTTGGCAATCTACTTTGCGGACAGAGCTAAGAACTTAAGTGTAGATTCTATGTGGAAGGCAGGAGATGAGTAGTCAAGAGTTGTTTTCTAGGTTTTAGTTGAGCAACTGAACGTGTGATGGTTCAATTACTAAGATGGGGAAAATTTGAGGAGAAGTCGGTGGTGAGGGGAATTAGAAGATACCTTTTGGCCACAATTGGTTTTAGATACTTATGAGATAGTCAAGTGAGGTGGTTTAGTGGGCAGTGGAATAAACATCTGTAGTTCAGTGGGGAGGTCAAGATTAAAATGACAAAGTAGGTGTCAGCAACATAGCTGACTTCAAAGCCATGAGACTGGATGAACTCCCTACAAGGGGAGGGGCTAAGTTTACTTCCTTAAATTGAGAAAGTTGGACAGGATGGTGTTTAAGGTCCCATCTTTTCCAAAAAGTTAAATGTTTGTTGAATTTCAGAGAGTCTCTGTAAGAAAATTGAAGTGATAAAATTTTCTTTGTAAAATGCTTTAGCTTCTTTTAAATAATAAAAAGGATGAATGGGAAGAAATACAGACATTTAAGTATTTGAAATCTGTATTTATTCTGAAATTGCTTGTCCACAAGGCATGATATGTAACTGCAATCAGATATCCTTCTGAAAGTGAAAATAATCTCCTTCATTTTGTAAGATTTCACTTAAACCTGATTGGTGGTCAATGTGAACTTATTTTTATCAAAAAATTTTAAACAGCTTTATTGAGGAGTCAAGTGATACCCAAGCTGCACATATTAGAAGTGTAAAGTTAGGTGTTTCACATGGGTATTCAGCCATAGAGCTGTCACCACTAGAGATAATAGATGTACTTATCCCAACAGTTTTCTTGTACCCTTCAGTACTGCCTCCCTCCTGCCACTGATCCACAGGCAACCACTGATAAGCTTTTTGTAACTGTAGATTACTTTTCATTTTCTAACTTATATAACTAGAAACATACAGTAGGTATTCCATTTTTTCTGGCTTTTTTCATTCAATGTGATTATTTTGAGATTCATCCATGGTGTTTTGTGTCAGTAGTTCTTTTCCTTCTATTTGCTAAGTAATATCATATTGTATGGATATACCAGATGCATTTTTGCAGTCATAGTGAAGTTAGACTACCTTCTTTTTCCCTTCAGCAGGTCTCCAGATTTGCTGGTAGTATTTGAGACAAGTCTCAGTTAATTTAGAAAGTTTATTTTGCCAAGTTTGAGGATGCACACTCCTTAGACAGCCTCCAGAAGTCCTGATGACATGTGCCCCGGGTGGTTGTGACACAGCTTAGTTTTATACATTTTAGGGAGATGTGAGACATCAGCCAATGTATGTAAGAAGTACAATGGTTGTGTCTGGAAAGGCAGGACAATTTGAAGCAAAGCAGGAAGGAGACTTGAAGCTGGAAGAAGCCTCTGGGTCACAGATAGGTGAGAGAGAGGAGTGCTTGCAGTCTTTGAGTTTTTGATTAGCCTTTCCAAAGGAGGCAATCAGCTATGCATCTATCTCAGTGACAGGCAGGTTGTCCCTAAGGAGTTCCAAGCTTGGCTTTTCCCATTAGCTTAGTGATTTAGGAGCCCCAAGATTTATTTTTCTTTCACACACCAAAGAGACTAAAAATGTGAGTACATATACACACAGAGACACACTCCAAACTCTTTTCATAGAAGGGCTTCCTTGTTCTTGTATTCATCCCCTTCATCCTGTTCAGGGATGAGCTTCCTGCTGGCTTTCATTTACCAGAGGAAGCTTGACAGTGCTGTGGATAGAAAGCAGGCCCACCCTCTCTGTGTGTTTGTGTTCTGTGTGATTTTCTGGGGATGTGTGTATGTTGTTGAGCTTTATTTTTATTTATTTATTTATTTTAATCTAGATTGTGTTTATGTCAGGAGGTTGCCTGAAATAAAACTAAAGCTTCCTAATTTAGCCTTTAGTTGTGTTTCATAGTTTAGCAGTTATGGATTCAGTTAATCTAGTACCTCTGATTTCACAAGGGAGTATAATAAACTTTTTCTCAGTACATAGGACTTTTGTATAGTTGGTAAGACATATCAAAATGAGACAGTCATTCACATGTAATTACATGCTTACCTTTAATCTCTGTGGTGTCTTGATTAAATCACTCGCTTTCTGCTTCTGTTTCTGTGCATTTGGAAAAGTTGACTGCTTTCTGGTTCCTGTGGATGATTTGAGATCACACTTGGGGATTCATGAGTTAATCACCCTCTGGCTGATTTTAACATCATGAACTTACATGCAGTTTAAGGATGTCTGGGCTCTCTGTGCTGTTATCTGTGGTTGTCTGAGGAGGAATGGAAGCAGATATGGTAGGATGATGAGACAGGTTAGAATGCAAGTGCAGTAGAGAATTCCATTTTGGATGTGTTAGTTAGAGTTTTCTGCAGGATGTTCTGTTTTCTAGTTAATTTGTAGATTTTTACACTGCTTTATAAAAAGCTCTTTCCCCAATTGGTAGCTTTGAATTCTTCTTCAGTATTTATGGGAAGTCATATTCTTGAATTAGATGTTCTGCCTTACCTTACCAAAGATGACTCTACCAGTAGTGAAGCCAACAAGAAAAAAGATCTGCTGCTCTGGGTATCTAAAAGATCACTTCATCTTGGTACTTATGGGACTGCCTCATTCTTTGTGATGGCTGTAGAGCATTCACTCCATCGACTGAATGTAACATGTTTTAGGTGTCCCCACCACTTTTCCTGTTATATCTATGCTGAAGTACATAATACTTATGTGTAAATACATCATCTCTCACATTTCCATATTGTTCTCCATTAACATTTTATCGGTATATACTTCCACCAGCAAGGTTTTAGTGTGTCTGTTTCATTATACACTCAACAGTACAGAGTGCTACTAGAGTTTATCTGATTGGTGAAAATGTTCTTTTCTTCTGATTTTTAACTTATATATATCTTATTACAGAGTTTGGGCATCTTTTCATGTGAATGAGTCATTTTAATTCTTTTTCTGAGAGCTCACTGTTCACATATGCTACCTATTTCTCTATTATATGGTTACTGTTTTATTGTTGCTATGTAGGAGCTTTAGATATATTAAGCAAATTAGCTCTTGGTGATATGAGTTATACTGTTGCTTTTAAGTTTGTTGTTTGTCCTTTTATGTTGCTTATCATGTTTTGCCATGAGATTTTTTTATATTGATGTAATGAAATTACATCTCATTTTAAAAATTGCCTTCAAATTTTGTGTTACACTCAAAATATTTCAGATACTACATTTATTATATTTTGAATACCCACCTCAGCCTCTCAAAGTGCTATGATTGTAGATCCAACAGTGGCTGGAGCCACTGCAGCCAGCTACTCAAGGCAAATATTGAGCCAATGTACTTGGCCATCCAAGGTTCTACCCTGAATAGGGGAGCTCTGAGCACTGGTGTCAGAAGGAGCACAGTGTCTCAGCTGAACTCTGGGATATACACATTTTCTGATGGGGAGAGTATTCCAAGGCTTCTCATTCACATCTTCCACAGCTCCAAGTCTTGGGATGCCTCAAACCCATACTCTACATGGGCCAGCCTTCTTTGAGCAGCTAGTGTGGAACAGACAGGCCAGGGTGGGCATGCAAGAGGAAGGAGACCCAGATTTTGCCTCAAAAATATCACATTCAAGCAGGGACAGAATTACTCCAGAGTGTGTCAGATTAAGGGACCAAAGACTCTGATTTTCTTCCTTCCTTTATTTCTTTTTTTTCTCTCTCTCTTCTCTCTTTCTCATTCTCTTTCTTTCTTTCTTTCTTTCTTTCTTTCTTTCTTTCTTTCTTTCTTTTCTTTTCTTTCTTTCTTTCTCTTCCTTTCTTTTTTTAAAGATAGAGTTTCACTCTTGTTTGTCCAGACTGGTGTGCAATGGCCTCAGGTGATCCACCCACCTAGGCCTCCCAAATGTTGGGATTATATATGTGAGCCACTGGATCTTGCCACCTCCAATTTTCACAGAAGGAGGCACAGAGAATTTTGGCACCCAACAGAAATGAGTTCAAATATCAGTTTCCCTAGTTCTTGGCTCAAGCTTTCTGGTTCTCAGTGACTTCCTATGAAAGGAAATGAGAGGGGTCTGTGGTAACAAAATCATGGCAGGCAAGGTGACACTCACCTGCAATCTCAGCAACTCAGGAGGTTGAGGTGAGAGGATAGCTTGAGGGCCTACTTGGGAAACATAGGGAGACCCCAACTGAAAAAAAAAAAGCTGGGCATGGTGGCTCATACCTGTAATCCTAGCACTTTGGGAGCCCAACACAGGTGGATCACTGGAGGTCAGGAGTTCAAGACCATCCTGGCCAACATGGTGAAACCCCATTCCTACTAAAAATACAAAAATTAGCCAGGTGTAGTTGTGCATACCTGTAGTTCCAACAACTTGGGAGGTTGAGGCAGAAGAATAGCTTAAACCCAGGAGGTGGAGGTTTCAGTGAGCCGAGATCACACCAGAGTACTCCAGCCTGGGAGGCTCCACAGAGTGAGACTATCTCCACAAAAAAAAAAGAGGAAGAGACATCAAAAACATTGGTGATGAATGGGGTAGCAGTGCTACTGCCTGGCTAAAATATATATATGTACATGTATATATGTATATATTTGTATTTGTAGTACAAACTAGGTTTCTTCATGTTGATTAGGCTGTTCTCAAACTCCTGACCTCAGGTGATCCACCCACTTAGGCCCCACAAAGTACTGAGATTACAGGTGTGAGTCACCACACATGGCCCTCCTCCTTTTTTTTTTTTTGAGAGGGAGTTTCACTGTGTCTCCCAGGCTGGAGTGCAGTGGTAAAATCTCAGCTCACTTCAACCTCCCCCTCCCAGGTTCAGGCATTTCTCCAGCTCAGCCTTTCCAGTAGCTGGAATTACAGGAGTGTGCCACCACACCAGGCTAGGTTTGTATTTTCGATAGAAATGGGGTTTTGCCATGTTGACCAGGCTTGTCTCAGACCCCTGACCTCAGGTAATCCACCAGCATTGGCCTCCCAAAGTGCTGGAATTACACACAGGAGCTCACCCCATCCCCATCCAAGTAAATTTCTTGATTGCACAGAATGTATGGTGATATTGGTGGACTTACAGACATCCTCTCCAGCATTGAGTCTTGTGTCTTGGGTGTGCTGTGCTTTTTGTTTGTTTTTTTGAGACAGAATCTCACTCTGTTGCCAGGCTGGAGTGCAGTGGCATGATCTTTTCTCTCTGCAACCTCCACCTCTCAGGTTCAAGCAATTCTCCTGTCTCAACCTCCTGAGTAGCTGGGACTACAGGCACATGCCACCATGCCCAGCTAATTTTTTTAAAAAAGTATTTTTAGTAGAGATGGGGTTTCATCATGTCAGCCAGGATAGTGTCAATGTTTTGACCTCATGATCCAACTGCCTCGGCCTTCCCAAGTGCTGGGATTTCAGGTATGAGCCACTGTGCCTGGCATGTGCTCTGCTTTTAAACTCTTTTCTTTCTAATGTGGGGCAGACTGGAAAGTGTGCCTTGTTTTCATGGCCCTCATGCAGCTTGGTTTGAACTGTTTTTATGTTCACAGTTTGGGATATTTGAGGCAATATTGCTGAGCTGTCCTGTCAACCTGAATTTAAGCCCTTTATCTGCCAGTAACCTTGCCATGTGATTATGAGCAAGGTACCTAGCATCTCTGTTCTTCAATTTCTTTATCTGTAAAATGCAGATTATGCCCAGCTCATAGCACTAGTGTGAGGAATAAATGAAGATATGCATAGATCACTTTTACATGGTATGTGACACTTGGTAGGCACCAAATTATTATTGCTGGGAGTATCAGTACATTCTTGCTTGTCTACACACACACACACACACACACAGAGAGAGAGAGAGAGAGAGAGAGAAATGGCAGAGATTATACAGAGTTCCCATATACCTGTACCCAGCTTCCCTTATTATTAACATCTTACATTAGTATGGTACATTTGTTAAAATCAATGAACAAACATTGAGATGTTTTATTAACCCAAGTCTCTACTTCATTCAGATTTCTTGTGGTTATTCCTAATGTCCTTTTCTGTTCCAGTTTCTCATCTGGGACACTGCATTCCATTACATCATAATTTCTCCTTAGGCATTCTCCCTGGTTGGGTCACTCGAGTTTCTTTTGATTACATTGAAATTAAATTTTGGTGCAGACAATGAGATCTCCATTACAGAATTCTTATGTTAAAATTTAGTCACAGTGGCTGGGTGCAGTGGCTCATGTCTGTAATCCCAACACTTTGGGAGGTCGAGGCAGACTGATCACTGGAGGCCAGGAGTTTGAGACCAGCTTGGGCAACATAGTGAGACCCTATCTCTATTAAAAATAGAAAAATGTTTGCCAGGCATGGTGGCACACATCTGTAATCTCAGCTACTCTGGAGGCTGAGGCATGAGAGTTTCTTGAACTCAGGAGGCGGAGGTTTCAGTGAGCTGAGATTGTGCGACTGTATCCCAGCCTGGAAGATGAAGCCAGATTCTGTCTCAAAAATAAATAAATAAATAAATAAAGGGCAAACCTTATTCATAAAATTATTATAGGGCACCTGGTAGTAGCCCCTGAGCTGGATGTGTAGTAGACTCCTGAGATCTTAACCTAAAGTCTGTCCTACTGTGGTGAAACCTGCTTGTATGCCAGAAAGCATACCCAAGCTGCCAAAAACCACATATACCATATCCTTCCCCATTTGTCCTCCCCCAACTTCTGGTAAATAATGTCCATTGAAAAATGCTCGTTGGGCCTACATGGTGGCCTGAGTGATAAACACATTTCAAAAATTTGTGGGGGTGTGGGGTAGGAAAAGGAGGCCACTGTTTTTTCTGACAGTTACCTCAAAACTGCTGGTGGCTTGGTGATGGAAGGGTGTCACTCCAGCATGTTAGCTGAGCTGTGTGGTTTCTTTGAATGTTAATAACTTTCACTGTTTTGACTTGTGTTTCCTCCTTGATATCACCAACTGAAAACATAAGTCAGAAGTTTTTGGTTTCTGGTGCCAAATCCAAGCTGGTTTATCAGCAAACACCCCCTGCTTGTTGTAATGCTCAAGTTTGAGTGACAAATTCTTCTGCATCCGCTGAAGCAAGAGGGAGAAGGAATAACCATGTGAAGGAACTGAGTGCTTTGTCACTTGGCCTGTTTGTGGTTTAATGGTTGATGAGAAAAAGCACCTAGAAGAGACACTGTGTGTAGAATGGCTTCCAATTCCAAGGGTCACAACCCTGTGATCTGTTGGCCAGCAGTCCTCTAGGGCTGGGGCAGATGAACATCAGGCTACAGCCCAAACTTAAAGAGCAGCTGCAAGGACAAGGGGAAAATGCATTTTCAGCCATAATGACCTACATTTAGTAGGTCATTATTTTTATTTTCATTTCTTTAATATAGAATTTTATTTCTGGTTATAGAAACAAATGCTAAGAGGAGAAACAAAACTTCCTCACCCACATATAACAATTTAATAGATAAAAGAACAGTTAAAATAAATGAAAAACAAAAGGTAGAAATTTTAAACTTTGTTATAGCTTTAAAACAGTAACATCTGATACAATTAGGAATCACATTCAAATCTCAAAATTTTTTTTTAAAAGTATGGCTCCTTATTTAAAAAATACTGCATCCCATTTGAAATGAAAACACAGGCCACCTGCTGTTGACATGGGTGGGGCTGTCCCTTCCTCTGGTCTCATGCATGTCCCATCCCAGTGCTGGGGTTCAGCCACCCTCCCTGAGCACCCACCTCCACTCCTCCAGGGTGGGACACACAAGGTGACATGAGCAGAACCTTACATCCAATGCCCCAGAACTGACATTTTCTTTCTAGGATACTGCTGCTTTTTAAAGCACTGATTATTAAACAAGTTGTGAAAAATACTTTAGACAGGCAGCCACTGTAAAAAAAAAAAACAAACACACTCACACACACACACACACATACACACACAAATACACACACCCCTTAACACCCTCCCCTCCCAAATTATTTTTACAGGAGAATTATCAATCAGATTAAAAACAGGAATCTGATGCAGAAGAATCACTTGAACCCAGGAGGCAGAGGTTGCAATGAGCTGAGACTGTCCTCCTGCACTCCAGCCTGTGCAACAGAGCAAAGCTCTATCTCAAACAAAACAAAAAGAATGGAAGTTCAACAAAGAATGAAGTGCCAGGGACTGTGTGAGAAGCCATCTCATATGTTACTTTGGAGCTTGTGCAAAAGGACATCTTCAAGGGGCCTCTGCCTCCTTGCAAAAAGGGAGATAGTGATGCCAGCCAAACCTGGGGTCTGGTCCTGGTCCTGTTGGTTCCTTTTTGACTTTGGCCTTGAAAGTCAGTCTGTGAAGTGGCGATCTCTTTCTTTGAAGGGTGGTACCTGGTAGGTTCTTGGGAACTGAATTAATGTTCCCCTCCTAAGAATGGGTCTCTGTAGACAGGCACATATGCTGTTGTGAGATTATCTGTTGCTATCTCCATCTCTGTTGGAGGTGCTTCCAGTGATGTGTGATTGTGTCTTACTTATCTCAGTATCCCTTCCCAGCATGGGGTCTTACATAACATACATGGGCAGTCAGTCAGTCTTAGGACTGGCTGGGTTTTAGGCTGGAAGACAGTGGAAATATACAAGCAAAGGCAGTGTCTTGAATTTACATGTGGACTGCAGCAGTTTTCAAATGAAAGGAGCCCCCTGCTTAGAGGGGCCTTTTGAATTGGGCCCCCTGTATAGTTTATGGTGAACCTTAGGGTGATGGCTAGACTGTTGGGAGTGCTCTTTGAGTACAGAGGAAAGACTTGGTAAAGACATGAAAGCATGGAGGAAAAGGAGATAGCCAGCTGAGTCCAAAAAATGATTCATGTGGTTCGGGCACAATCTGAAATGAGAGGCTTTCAAGATTGACTCTTGACAAAGAATGCAAATTCTTCTGGGCTCAGTGGCTCACACTTGTAACCACAGCACTTTGGGAGGCTGAGGTGGGCAGATTACCTGGAGTCAGGGGTTCAAGACCAGCCTGGCCAACGTGGCGATATCGCATCTCTACTAAAAATGCAAAAATTAGCCAGACATGGTTTGTGTGTGGGTGGGTGTGTGTGCCAGTAATTTTAGTTACCCAGGAGGCTGATGCAGAAGGATCACTTGAACCCAGGAGGTGGAGGTTGCAATGAGCTGAGAATGCACTACTGCACTCCAGCCTGTGCAACAGAGCAAAACTCTACACAAAACAAAACAAAACAAAAAAAAAATGGAAGTTCAACAAAGAATGAAGTGCCAGGGACTGTGTGAGAAGCCATCTCATAAGTTGCTTAATTTTACTGTCCCAGAACCCCTAGGAGGTGCATTTCCCCTGTCCCCTTTCACAGCTGTGAAAACTGCAGACATGGAGATGAAGTCCTTTGTCCAGGGGCTCTCTCCAGCCACAGAGCCAGGTTATAAACCAGTAGGTGCCCCTCATCATTAAGGACACTTGTTGTGGGTGGTCAGAAGCAGGCCCTTCTGTACAGCAGCTCTTCCACAGGGCAGCTCTGGGAGCTGAAGTTCTCTGCATGGGCCCTGGCACCCTCTGATGGTCTGTGCTTGGGAAATGGGATGAGAACCAGTCACCAGAAAGCAAAGACACAGAATGAAGGAAAGAAATAAAATGGGGCCATGAGAAGCTTCACTCCTGTTTACCCAGGAGTTCTGCCCATTTTGGCCAGGCTGAGGTCGGGGTGGGGGGCTGCCAGATTTGTCAACCAGAAGGATTCTGAAGGGCTTACAGTGGGGCCAGCCCCACTGTTCATTCATTGGATAACATTGGGTGGGTTATTTCACTGACGTTACTTCTGATATCCATAGAAATGGGGATGATGGGGTCAGAGAGGTTAAATAATTCATGGCTGCTAGCTGGAATCCAGTGCTTAAATGTTCACTTTAGTGGCTAATGCCTGTAATCCCAGCAGTTTGGGAGGCCAGGAGTTCAAGACCAGCCTGGCTAACATGGTGAAACCCCATTTCTACAAAAAATACAAAAAAAGTTTCCATGTGTGGTGGCACATGTTACTCGAGGGGCTGAGATAGGAGAATCACCTGAACCCAGGAGGCAGAGGTTGCAGTGAGCCAAGACTGCACCATTGCACTACAGCTTGGGCATCAAGAGCAAAACTCCATCTTGAAAACAAAAAGAAACCACAAAAGTTCACTTTATTGACCTTTCTGTGGCCAAACACATGCTGGGTTCTAGGCTCTGGGGATACACGAGGTGAACAAGACTCATGGTTGCTCCCTGTGTGGCATGGTGACTTCTTGGACCTCCCATTCCTCCTTACTATTCATGTTTAAGCCCGAGAAAGTACTGTGCTTTTAAGAATGTGTGTGGTTAGATTGGGCTCACCTGGGTATCCAGACCAATGTCCCTGTCTCAAACCCCTTACTAATCCCAACTGTAAAGTTCCTTTTGCTACATAAAGTGACATATTCAGAGGTTCTTGGGATTAGGACATGGATATCATTGTGTGGGGAGGGACAGTCTGCCTATTTAGTCATCTCTCTAGACCCTGAAGATGTGTGTTCATCCCAAATACAAAATACATCCACCCTGCCCCAAGGCCTCATCCCATTATAACATCAACTCAGGAGTCCAAAACCTGCTCTAAATCTCATCACCTAAATCACCTCAATCTGGCATGGGGGAGGCTCTTGGAACTCAGTAAACCAGTTACCTGGCCCTAAAGTGTAGTGAGCGGCCACCCAGAGGGGTACAATCTAGTTCTGTCCCTGATCCAAGGGACCTGATACATGATATGGACAAGAAAAAAAAAACAAAGAGGCTGTACACCCAGAAATAGAAGACCACTAAGCTGCCTCTCCTCCTGGTCACAGAGGACAGGGAAAGGAGTTTTTCCAAAGGATCTGTCAGCACCTCATTCCATGTCCTGTGAGCTTGGGAGAAGGCTGAGTTAGACACTTCCCTTCAGTGGGTACTGCTCATTTTAGAAAGTGAGTCAAGCCGGGTGTGGTGGCTCACCTCTGTCATCCCAATACTTAGGGTGGCCAAGGTGGGCAGATATGCTGAAGCCAGTAGTTCATGACCAGCCTGCCCAACATGGCAAAACCCTGTCACTACTAAAAATACAAAAATTAGTGAGGCATGGTGGTACATGCCTGTGGTCCTAGCCACTGTGGAGACTGAAGCAGGAGAATCGCTTGAACCCAGGAGTTGGAGGTTGCAGTGAGCCAAGATCATGACCATGCACTGCAGCTTGGGCCACAGAGTGAGACTCTGTCTCAAGAAAAAAAGAGAGTTGGAGTCTGGGCCTGCCCTGGGGTCTTCCATCGGATAGCTGTGCATTACTTGCAGGTGAAAATTTTCCCAGAGCACAGCTAAGCCTGGTTGTCCTGCTTGTAGGACTCTGGCATGTAGCTAATTATCAGCTTTACCTGGGTTGTTTTTACCTGGTCCCTACCCATATCTTCAATTAGGATCCACATGCTTTGGGCTTAAGAAAGTCTAAGCTTTTAGAAAGCTCTCTAGTGACTCTCATCATCAACCACATTTGGCACACAGATCTACAGCTTTCTGACCCAGAGACACCTGGGGCACAGGAGGGGTCAGAGCTGCCCATCATGCTGGTTGTAAACTGCTGAAGTCTCCCTCAAGTGGGGATCCTGGAGGCCAGGGGACCAGGACCAAGGGGTCCCTGCCTGCCCCAGGCTTCTGAGGAGGAGAAGAAAGGAAGACTGGAAAAGCCCATGTGGAGGAATAGAGCTGCTCTACCTCCTGGATGTCCAGGGCCATCCTTGATACTGGGTTGTTGCAAGGTATTGATATCAAGTTCCCTTTTTAAAAAGCCCTGTGACTGGGTGCAGTGGCTCACACCTGTAATCTCAGCACTTTAGGAGGCCAAAGTGGGTGGATCACCTGAGGTCAGGTGTTCAAGACCAGCCTGGCCAACATGGCGAAACCCTGTCTCTACTAAAAATATAAAAATTAACCAGATGTGGTGGTGTATGCCTATATTCCCAGCTACTTGGGAGGCTGAGGCAGGAGAGTCACTTGAACCCAGAAGGCATAGGTTGTAGTGAGCTGAGACCACTCCATTGCACTCCAGCCTGGGTGTCAGAGTGAGATTTTCTTTAAAAAAAAAAACCCCTTTTACAGAAAACTATTAAGTAAACAATAGTACAGTGGTAGTTGAGAGACTGATGTGTGGGTACTTGCTTTTCCTTGATTTTCTAGAGTAGAGCTGCACTGTCTAATGTGATTGTCAGCAGCCTCATGGATCTATGGAGTACTTGAAATGTGCTGGTGTGACAGGGTTGTCAAACTCAGTAAATAAAAGATGAGGATGCCTCCTCCATCAGTGTGGGCTGTGCACAGTGACTTTCTTCCAGAATGGAAAGGGGGATAAAAGAGTAACTTTACAGTGGCAAAACATGACAGACTGCCCCAGACAGGCAGCCGGGGTTAATGTCAAGTTATACACCACATTACCAGCACACCTGCATAAGACACCTGAGGCCCTAGGGGGACAGGACTTAGAATCTTCAAATTCCACAGCCACTGTCTTCTTACTGCCCTCACATGGCTCCTGCAGAGAGTAGTGACAGCACCCTAAGGGGCCTCTAGGAGCCTGATGGGATGACAGGAGGTCTCTTGGAGGCCTGGAGAGGCATGTGAGGACTTGGCATTTTCCACAGGTATGACAGCCAAGGTTGATGCTTGAGATCTGTGGTCAGAGCTGGTAATGCTGTGTAATGAATTGCAACAAACTTAGGAGCTTAAAAAAAACAAATGTATTGGTCAGATGCAGTGGCTCACACCTGTAATCCCAGCACTTTGGGAGGCCAAGGCAGGCAGATCACCTGTGGTTGGGAGTTCCAGACCAGCCTGACCAACATGGAGAAATCCTGTCTTTACTAAAAATACAAAAACTTAGCCAGGTGCAGTGGTGCATGCCTATAATCTCAGCTACTTAGGAGGCTGAGGAAGGAGAATCGCTTGAACCTAGGAAGCAGAGGTTGCAGTCAGCCAATGTCACACCAGTGCCCTTCAGCGTGGGTGACAAAGCAAGACTTCATCGCAAAAAAGAAATAGGCTTGTTAAATTCCTCCCATGTGTTGATGCACTTGCTGTAATATTTATTCCTGCTATTATGAGTCACCCACTCCCAGGGCTGCCCTGTGCACTGTGAGACCTCTTCTGTCTTCCTAAGTGTGAGACAGTGTTATCCCTGCCTTTACCCCATTGTCCACCTCTCTGGCTGGTGTCACACCCCTTTAAGAAGAGTGAGCACATTGGCTGTGGGATCTTAGTCTCCCCAGTTTGGCAGCAGCAGGTCCCTGACTTGTCATGAGAAATAAATGTCAGTGAGAAAATCTTTCCTTTTTTTCAGATGGAGTCTTGCTTTGTTGCCAGGCTGGAGTGCAATGACACAATCCCAGCTCACTGCAACTTCTGCCTTCCAGGTTGAAGTGATTCTCCTGCCTCAGCTTCCTGAGTAGTTGGAACTACAGGCATGTGCCACCACACCGAGCTAATTTTTGTATTTTTTAGTAGAGATGGGGTTTCACCATGTTGGCCAGGATGGCATTGATCTATTGACCTTGTGATCTGCCCGACTCAGCCTCTTAAAGTGCTGGGATTACAGGCATTTTACTATACATGTGCATCTTTATAAAGACTTTTCCCAGCCAGGGAAATGTCTTTATAAAGATGCACATATATAGTAAGATGCATGTCCCAACACAAATGTCATTGCACCTGTTGATATGTGTCTTAAGCCTGAGGTAGGGAAGTGTGGTAGGTGGAAGTTACTTTCCATCTCCTTTCTCATAGCATGGCACATGGAAGAGAAGATTTTGGCTTTAGCATTTCACTGTGAGCATCCTGTTTATTCCATGGTCATGGGCCTTACTACCAAATTTACTTGAAAACCTTGTGAAATTATTTATGCAGAAAGAATGTGGAATCTCGGGTAATGGGAAAGCAACTGGCCAGTTTTGGAAAACCTCCAACATGGGTGTTTTACAACTAATTGGAAAAAGATGTCTCATCTCAGTTGAGTTAATCCTTTCTGCAGTGCTGGGCACCTTAAGTGTTCCCAGAAGGTTTAAGGAGCAGAATGAGCTCCCATGGTGGCCAGCACAGTGACAATAAAGGACAAAGGGCTCTGCCTGCACCTGAGAGTCCTTCAGTCATGGTCAGCTCTGTCTAGAAGAGCAAAGACCCTGTCTGTCCTCAGCCTTCCTGGCTATGGCAGGGGCATGGGGTTGGGAGAGCAGAGCATGGACACTTGTTCTGGCTGGAAACTTAGCCTTCAAAACAAGGCTCCAGAGGCAGAGTTTGAGACCCAAACAGGAGAAGGAGATGGCCAATGTTGATGCTCTCAGAGCTGAGGGTCTGAACTGTCTGATTATAAGTGCAGTGTTGGGTCCTTATGTACTTTTACAAGGGTATTTTCAGAGAAATGGAAGTCAGTGGACCCACTTTCTCTTTCTCATTGAAGTTCTCTGGAAAAGAGTATTCCCAGGGACAGATGATCTGATGGGGCCACGGCCCCACCAGTGTCCTTAAGAGGGAAAGCTCTGTCAGCAGAGAGAACCTCAGCCCTGGCTGATCACACAGGCTACACTAGGGTGGGATCTGAAGACAGCAACAGCCTGCCCTAAGGCTCCAAAGTCAGAGAGACCCAGTCAGTTCCAGTCCTGGTTTTGCTAGACAGTCTGTCCCTGGCTTCATCCCTTGGTGGGGCTAATGCAATGTCATTTGTGAGATGGAGCAAATGGCATTGCTCCTACCCCCACCAGGCTGGGGTCAGGATGAAATTCAACATAGGAAGCACCCTCCCCCTATCCCCATGGACAAAGAGGTAATGCTATTAGAGTTATATGGGTTTGGGGTTTCCCCTTACTGTTTCCATTTCCTTCCTGAAACCCTGCAAGAGGCTTCGTGGGAAAGGAAGTGTCTTTCAGATGCCTGAGTGCAGCTGGGAATGGCTGTTTCCAGTTAGCCAGGCTGGTTGGAGTCCAGGGTGAGTTGGCTGGGTTGTGGGTTTGAACTGCTAGAGCCACAGAGGCACAGCTGGCCCACTGACAAGTTCTGCCAACCATCCTGTAAATGCCACCATTGCTCATGCCTGGGAGATATTTCAGCATTGTCCAAAAGGGTTGCTAGGTCTTGTCCTACTTAGGACAGGGCACTGAAGAGTGATCTATTGTCATACTCTAAGGACAGATCTGGGTCCTGTGCCTCCCAGGGACTCCAAACACAGAATGCCCTTGACATGGCCCCAGCCCATGGGCACAGCCCCTTCTGTTAGTATTAATTATGCACTTATGTTAAATGCACCCACTGTTGAATAGGGGGACAGCCAGAGATTAAAACAGTTGAGGGCAGGTCACCAGGCTGTTTCAGACTCCATTAGGAAATGGCTCTGAGAGGGTTACTTTAGAGCAAGGGAAAGGTCTCCCTGTTGGAGGGGCTCTGTGCCTGGCCAGCTCCTTTAAATCCTGGCCTGCTCCAAGATGGCTCTGAAGTAGGAACTGCTACTTAATTTGCAGGGATCAGTACAAAATGAAAATCAATAATTTTCAGAAATTAAGATTAAAGTGGGCTGGGCACAGTGGCTCACGCCTGTAATCCCAGCACTTTGGGAGGCCGAGGCAGGCAGATCACGAGGTCATGAGTTCGAGACCAGCCTGGCCAACATGGTGAAACCCCATCTCTACTAAAAATACAAAACTTAGCTGGGCATGGTGGCATGCACCTGTAGTCTCAGCTACTCAGGAGGCTGAGGCAGGAGAATTGCTTGAACCCGGGAGGTGGAGGTTGGAGTGAGCCAAGATCACACCATTGCTCTCCAGCCTGGGTAACAGTGGAAGACTATGTCTCAAAAAAAAAAAAAAAAAAAAGAAAGAAAGAAAAGAAAAATAATTCAAGCAGCAGAGCCTTCAAGCAAGCATTAGGGACCCTTCTGAGCACGGGGCCCTGGTTGTGGAGTTTTTACATTGGCCCAGGTCTGGAGAGAGTGCAAGGCATGCAGCTGGCCTGAACCATGTAGGTGAACTGAGTCACCCTGCCCTTTTCAGGGGTTCAGGATCTTTTTCTAGGCTGCTGGCCTGGGCAGGGCTGACACATGAGTGGGGCTTGTCCCGGTCTGTGCTGAAAATGATACACTGGGACAAGTTGAAGGGAGGGGGATTGGAGAAGGGTGCTCCAGGGAGTATCATCTGTGTGCAACAGGAAGTCCCCGAGCTTGGACACATGACTTAGTCTTCTATCACGAGGTTCAGAGCAAAACCCAGAAGGCCAGGCAATGATGCATTGAAACTTTCACTACCCAAGTTAACGTTTTCCAGTATCACTAAAAAATGTTTTCTAGATAAGAGGTCTGACTGTGTTGGTCAGGATAGTCTTGAACTCTTGGTCTCAAGTGATCCTCCTGCCTTGGCCTCCCCAGGTGTTGGGATTATATTCATGAACCATTGCCCCTGGCCTCCAACACTTTTAAAATTTTTGATATATCTGTGATTTTTTTTATTATACCTGTTTTGTTACTTCCATTGGAGAAAATTGACCTGACCAGGTGAGGTGGCTCACACCTGTCATCCCAGCACTTTGGGAGGTTGAGGTGGGAAGATCACATGGCATTTCTCCTGTGTGAGTTTGAGACCAGTTTGGACAAATGGTGAAACCCCACCTGTACTAAAAACACACAAATTAGCCAGCCACACTGATGGGTGTCTGTAATCCCAGCTACTCAGGAGGCTGAAGCAGGAGAATCTCTTGAACCCATGAGATGGAGATTGCAGTGAGTTGAGATTGTGCCACTGCACTTCTGCCTGGGCTACAGAACAAGACTCTGTCTCCAAAAAAGTAAATAAATAAATAAAAAGTAAAAGCATCAAAAGCAGATGTTTGTCACTGCCAGGTTACCTTACTAATCACTCAGCATGGAAGTACAAGGACAAATGAAATAAGAACAAAATAACTAATGCCTTGTTTTCTTTGCCTTTGACCTTCAGCTCCATGCATCCCTGCAAATGTTTTGCCTACACAAACCTTTGAAGACCTTAACTTTTCTGTTTTAAGTGAGATTTCCAAGTGAATTGATGTTGTCTGGAAAGACAATCCCTTTACTGGAGAGCAATTGGTATTTGAAGAAAATGAGATCAGGTTGCAAAGGACACCCTTGTTTGTAATCTTTGGTTTATATAAATTATTGGTGAATAAGAGAGATAAGTTTATTCTTTCTTCCAGATGGTAAACCAGAAGGGAAGTGTGTTATGGGGTAAAGTGAGTCATGGGGTGTGGGAGGCTCAGATGGAACAGGGCTCTGGGACCTCTCTTTCTTGATATTGGGCCTCTAATTTCCCTACCAGACCTCAAATTAAAAGACAAAGGCTTCTAATCTGCTTTGGTGGGAAGAGATAAAAGTTCCTCTGGGTGGATGCATAGGGGTGGGAAGGAGGAAGTTTGTAGAAACTGAAAGAGGACTTTTTTGGGGAGAGAGGAAGAAATCTCTTGTTTAATTACAAAACCAAAATATCATTGGCATAATGTTTTCAGGGTTTATCCATATTTTTGCATATGTCAGAACTTAATTTTTTTTGATGGCTGAATAATACTCCATATATAGTGCATTTTGCTTATTGATTTACCTGTTGATGGACATGTGATATTTCTACTTTTGGCTATTGTGAATAATGCCATTAGGAACACTGGCATGCAAGTAACTACTTGAGTCCTTGTTTATAATTTTGTTGGGTATGTATCAAGGAGTGGATTATTGGTTTATGTAGTAATTCTATATTTAATGATTTTAGAAACTGGCAAATTGTCTTCCACAGTGGCCACACACTATTTTGCATTACTACCAGCAGTATACAAAGGTTTCAGGTTCTCCATATCCTCACCAACACTAGTTATTTCTGTGTTTTTTATTAGAGCCATGCTAGTTGGTGTGAAGTGATACTTATTGTGGTTTGGATTTTCTTTGTCCTAATGACTAATGATTTTGAGGAGCCTTCAATGTGCTCATTGGCCATTTGTATCAAGGCATTTGCCCTTTGCAACCTCTTATTTTTTTTTGTATTCATTGTGTTATAGGGGTTCATATGTGTTTTTAATATTAACCCCTTATCAGATACATGATATGCAGTTATTTTCTCCCATCCTGTAGATTGTACTTCACTATAGAGTGTCTTTTCATAGACAAAAATTTTTAATTTTGATGAAATGTATCTTTTGTTGTTGCCCATGATTTTAATATCATATTTTTAAAATATTGCTAAATCCATGACCATGAAGATTTGCCACACTTTTGTTCTGAGTTTATAATGTGTGCTCTTAAATAAAGGTCTCTGATCCATATTGAATTAATATCTGTGTATGGTATAAGGTAAGAGTCCAACTTTATTTTCTTGCATGTGAAAATCCAGTTGTCTCGGCACCATTTGTTGAAAAGACTGTTCTGTAGGACCTTGGCATCATTGTTATGAATCAGTTGGCCATGGATTTGAGGGTTTATTTCTGGGCTCTCAATTCTATTCCATTGGTTTATAGGTCTATCCCTATGGCAATATCCCATTGCTTTTATAAATTATAGCTTTATATTTAGTTTTGAAATCAGAGAATTTGAGACCTCCAAATTTGTTCTATTACAAAAATGTTTTAACCATTCAGGGTCCCTTGAAATTCTATATAAATTTTAGAATGGCTTTCTTTATTTCTGTGAAGGATGCTGTTGGAATTAAGATAAGGATTGCATTAAATCTGCCAATTATTTGAGTAATATTGTCATCTTCACATTATTAAGCTGGAAGATATTAACCCCTTTTCAGATATATGAACAAAATCAGATACATAATTCTGAGTAATGAATCAGGTTTCAGTTTTCCAGTTATTTAGGCCTTCTTTAATATCTTTCAACAATGGTTTATAGTTTTCAGTATACAAGTCTTGTGACTCCTTTGTTAAATTTATTGCTAGGTATTTTATTTTTATTGTGTTACTGTAAACACAATTGTTCTGTTAATCTCCTTTCAATTGATTGTATGTAGGAATCCAAATGAACCAGTTGTGCAATGATTTAATATCTTGAAATTTTATGAGTTCATTTATTGGTATTGACAGCTTTGTGTGTGTGTGTGTGTGTGTGTGTGTGTGTGTGTGTGTGTGTATTCTTTCTAGTTTTTGACATGTAAGATTGACTTCTTTTCCAATCTGGATATTTTTATTTCTCTTTCCTGCATATTTGCTCTGACTACAACTTTAAGTGTTATGTTAAATAGAATAGTGAAAGTGGGCATCCTTGTCTTGCTCTTGATCTTAGGGGAAAAGTTTTCAGTCTTTCACCACTGAGTATGAAAGTTGTGAGTTTTTCATATGGCCACAGCACGTTGAGAAAGTTTTCTTATGTTCCTAGTATATTGATTATTTTTATAATGAAAGAGTGTTAGAGTTTGTTAAGTGCTTTTTCTGTATCAATTGAGATGATCATATATGTTTTTCTTTTATTCTATTATGTAGTTTATTAAACTGACTGACATCATATGTTGAACCCTTCTTTTGTTATTGGGAAAAATCCCAGTTGGCCATAGTGTACAATGCTTTCAATATTCTGAATTCAGTTTATTGATACTATTTTTAGGACTTTTGCATCTATATCGATAAGGAATAGCAGTCTATAGTTTTCCTTTTCTTGTTGGGACTTTGTATTAGGATAGTGCTATATTCACAGAAGGAGGTAGGATGTGTTTCCTCCTCTTCTCTTTTTGAAAAAGTTTGAGGACTGGTGTTAATTCTTCTTTAATTGTTTGGCACCAATCACCAATGAAACCTTCTGATCTTGGGTTTTTCCTCATTAGGAGGCTTTAGGTCACTGATTAAACCTCTTTGTTTGTTTTAGTTCCATTCATATTTCCTATTTCTTCTAGAGTAGGCTTTGGCAGCTTATGGTTTGTTTTTACCTTAATTTATTTCTTGTTGCTATTGTGATTTCTTTTCTGATCCAATGTTGTTTAAGACCATAATTTTTAGAGAAATTTTCATGTATTTGTGAGTTTTTCAAAAGTTTTCTTCTGTTATAGATGGTAGTTACATTGCACAGTAGTAAGAAAAAAAAAGCTATGATTTCAGTCTTTTTAAATTTATTAAGATGTTTTGTGGACTTAACATATGATCTTTCTCAAGGAATGTTCCATATGCATTTGAGAAGATTGTATACTCTGCTACTGTTGAGTGAAGTGCTTTCTGAGTATTAGATACAATTGGTCTATTGTGTTAAGTATTAGATACAGTTGGTCTATTAATCTTCTGTCTAGTTATTCTATTCACTATTGAAAATGGAGTAATGAAGTCTCCGGATATTACTGTTAAACTGTGCCTTCAATTTTGTTAATTTTGGTTTCACATGTTTTGGGAGTGTTGTCATTGGGTATATAATTTGTATGTTTTCTCAATGTAGGGCAACTTTTATCAATATATAATGTCTTTGGCCAGATGTGGTGGCTCATGCCTATGATCCCAGCACTTTGGGACTCTGATTTGGGTGAATCACAAGGTCGGGAGTTCAAGAGCAGCCTGACCAATATGGTGAAACCCTGTCTCTACTAAAAATACAAAACTTAGCTGAGCATGTTAGCATGTACCTGTAGTCCCAGCTACTTGGGAGGCTAGGCAGGAAAATTTCTTGAACCTGGAAGGCAGAGGTTCCAATGAGCCAAGTTTGAACCACTGCACTCCAGCCTGGGTGTCAGAGGAAGACTCCATCACACACAGATGCACACACACACACACACACAATATGTGTGTGTGTCTTTATTTCACTCTTGTAAAATTTTTGACTTGAAATCTATTTTGTATGATAGAAATATAGCCACCCAGCTCTGTTTTGAATGCCATTTTCATAAAATGTATTTGTCCATTGTTTGTATTCAAACTTTTTGTGTTTCTGTATTTAAAATGACTCTCTTGTAAACAGTATGTAGATGGATCTTTTTTTGTTCATTCTGCCAATTTCTGTCTTATGAGTAGCAGGGTTTGATCCAGTTACATTGAAAATAATTACTGAGAAAAGACTTACTTCTGTCATTTAGTTTTGTTTTCCGTAGTCTTCTTTTGTTGTTGTTGTTCTTCTTCTTCAGTTTCTCCATTACCGTCACCATTTTTTGGTATTCTGTTGATTTTTTTATGGTGTGCCATTTTTTCTTTTTGCATTTTTAAAAGTTATTTTCTTAGTGGTTTTCTGGGAAATTACACTTAATGTCTTAAACTTGTAACTATCTAGCTTTAACAGTAACCCAATTATAACCAACTTAGTTTCAATAGTATAGAAACATTCTGCTTCTATCCATCTCCTTTTCTCCCCTTTATATTGTTATTGTCACATATTATGTCATTATATATTGGGAACTCATTACCATAGATTTATTATGACTGTTTTATGCACTTGCCCTTTAAATCATATAGGGAAAAATGTACAAGCCAAAAGTACAATAAGAGTGGCTTTTACATAAAGTTACTTTTACCAGTCGTCTTTATTTCCTCTTATATCTTGAGTTCATGCTGGTGTTCTTTCATTTTAGCATGAAGAACTCCTGTTAGCATCTCTCATAGAAAAAATCTACTGGCCTCTCTTGCCAACCTGACAAAGAAGAATGGGCTGTTCACCACACCATTTTCTTTTCCTCCCAGCCACTCAGCTAGGCTCCTCTTGCCAGCCTCTTTTGCAGGTGTTAGATAAAATAATAGAATGTTAAAGTGGTACATGCCTGGCCAATCAGACCTCCCACATATGATTATCATAATACATGCAGTAAAAGCCTTTGATAAAACTTAAGATCCCTTCATGTTAAAAATGCACAATAAACTAGATATTGATGGAACATATCTCAAATTCTTCTTAAACTTTTCTAAAGTTTAGAACTAGAGGGAATACCATCAAACCCATTTTGGGGCCAGCATCATTCCTGTGTCAAAGCCAGACACAATAAAAAAACTACAGAGCACTATCTAAGATGAACATAGATGGAAAAATCATCACTAAAACACCAGCAAAATGAACTCAAGAAACATAAAAAAAAATTACACATAATGACCAAGTTGGATTTATCCCTGTCTCAACACTGTTTTTATTATGAAACAATGGTAAAAAGGCTGAAGAGACAACTTAAATACTGAGAGGATAGATTTACCAAACATAGTCTCTCTTAAAAGTTTAATACCTAAAATATGTAAGGAATTCAAATGACCCAATAGCAAAATAAATAATAACTTGATTAAAAAATAGGTAAAGGACCTGAAGAGACTTATCTCCAGAGAAGGCATAAAAATGGCCAACAAGTACTTGAAAAGGTGCTCAACATCACTAGTCATCAGGGAAATACAAATCAAAACCACAATGATTTATCCACTAATATCTGATGGGACACCTGTTATGAAAAAGTCAAGAGATAAGTAGTGGTGAGGGTGTAGAGAAAAGGAAACACTCATAACCTGTATATAAGAATGCAGATTTATGTAGCCACATTTTTATTTGTTAAGCAAAATATCCTTGTTGGCAAAGTCCCATATGAAATATAAAATGCAGTATTTTTCTAAGATGGGGTTTAATGAAGTGTTGCTCTATACACCCCAATTTTATAGTTTTGGGTTATTTCTGGATTTACTTTCTCAGAGTTTCCTCTCCTAGTTCTAGGGGACTTTACAATTTCTGTTGCTGCCTGGCTGCCAAATATTACTTCTTTCTAGAATTCATTAAAAAGGTATAATCCAGTGAAAATATAAAGATTTTTGTGAGTTTTGAAAAAAAAAGTTGTATCACACAAGGAGTCAATGGAAATCTTCTTGGCCCAGTGTAATTTCCATCCTTCCTCTTGTGGTCATTCTTCATCCAAAATGTTCTGGGCCTCTGGTGAAGTGTCTCTCCCCACCAAGTGCAGTCCCTACCTTAGAAGGGAGTGATTCCCTGAAGCTGATGCTAATTTTTAGCTATGTTGAATTCTAATGAAGAATATTCACATCAGATTAAATTTTTATTTCTTTTTTTTTTTTTTTTTTTTTTTCATGGCTAACAGCTTTATTCTTCAGTTGAAATAATGACTTCTGGAAGTGACTTAGGAGCGCTGTTCATAATGTTTAAAGAATACTGGAGGAAAATGCCAAAATACAACCAAAGACTTTTATGATATCTTCTTGGCAAAATGCAGACATTTGAACTGGATGATAACATAGGCCAATTCGCATCTGAAAATCAAAGAAGGCTATTTATTGGATTGGGAAAAATTCAGCAAAAGTTCAATACCAAAATTTAGCATACAATACCAAATGACATAAGATATTGTATTCAATCACATCCTCTTTTCCCTTTTTCTAAGCCAAAATTTAGCTGCATTGAATTTTACATTTAATTAGATGTAGAAATTTCACAAATCTGAAAGGACTAATTAGCATGCTGTGTGATAGAAACAGGGTCAAGAGAACTTGACAGGTTAAATCAAATAGGCTAAAGTTAATATCATTAAACCTAAGTTAAAAAAAAAAACATAAAATCCTATATTTCAGATCAGTAGATCAATATCTTATCAATAGAAAGAGGAAATCTTATTAAATAGTAGTTCATGTGAAAATGACATAGAGTTTTACTTAGTTGAATGATCAGTATGACCAGAGAGTTGACAGAAAAACAAATGCTATTCATTTTTTTCCTTCTCAGGCAAGTAGACTTGTTGTATTGAATAATTGATTTTATATAATTGATGAAGCCACTATGTAAAGACAAGAGAAGGGAAGATTTATTTCTTGTTTTAATCTTGATGATCTTCTCCTTCTTGGTCTGGAGGTGCTCCTCATGGTACTTACCTGCTCCTTTGATCTTAGATCTATGCGCTTCAGCCTAGTCAGCTAGAAGGCCTTGTAGGCCTTCAGCATATGGACATGTTCCACGAGAATCCACATGTTTTTGAACACATTTCCCTTTGTGTTCAAGTATGTTCACATATGGTTAAACTAGATCCACAGCATTTTCTGAGCAGCAGGTGCAGAAATTTCATCCGTCACATTCAAATTAGCTTCTTGGGCAGTTGAGTATTGACAATCCCCTTTTGCTTATCTACATTTATATGGCTGTCCTTTCAGGGAGCCAAGGTATTTTACCGGCTTCAACCCTAGAATGAACAGTCACAGCCTTGCCAGCTTTCAGGCCATCTTTGATCCGCTTCTGGATCTGCTGGAGACATTGATTTTGGTGATTACATTGGTATTGCCCAGGTCTAACCAGTCCTCTTTTTAGTAGCAGGGACTCTGGAGGTGAGTGTTTTCTGATGCTTCATGGCTACTGTTCCGTTTTCAAGAAGCAGTTTTAGTGACTAGATTGCAAGAGATGCTCATCCTGTTGTAACCATACAGTGACTCATATTCTTGGGGTCCAGCCATCTAACACACACTTACGCCTAGGGCCTCCCAGAAGTAGATGATCAGTGCAGAATCTTCAGAAGCTCCTGCACACAGCCCTTTTCTCAGCCTCTGCTTTCAAGGGATCCCAAACTTAGACACACTCCTTCATGGATGATATTTGCTCCACATGTCTTCTTCTCTCATTTTGTGGCTTGCATTTCACTTTTTAATAGGATCTCAGATCAGCCCTTCCGGGCGCTCCCTAAATTTTTATTTCTTATGAAATTGTTCTAAATTGCCATCTTGTCTCCCAGTCCATGAAGAATAAATGGCCCTTGATCTTGCAGATTCAACAATCTTAATTCAGTTCAGCTGCCACATTTGACAGATGAGAAAACTAAAGCTCAGAGAAGGGAAGTGATTTATCAAAAAATATTGGTGCTATTTGGAAGCAGAGCTGAAGCCGTAACTCTGGTCTTCTTCCTCTTACACCAATGCCCCTATCTACTTGTGATGGTTTTTGCTTCCTTCCTGATCGGCTTCCCGATTCAGGATTGTAATAATGAAAGATGATCGGGTTGCTTATGCACCTTGTATTCTTGTCTATTATAACTATAAACCCAAATGTGTTTCCCAGAATAGTTAATCATCTAGTAGAAGAAGAGAGTGTTATTTCTCATCCTGTAAATCATGAAAAAACACCTCCGGTACCTTCTATCATGTTTGCCATATTGTTTTTTAGGCTATAAGAAAGTAGCCTCAATGTAGTTGTATATAAATACTGCCTGTTGGTCTCTCCTTATTAGTAGATGCTGACTAACATTACAAGGTAATAATTAGTTATATCGTACTAGGAGAATAACTGTTTATAACAATATTACCTGTAATAAACTACATAGTTTCTTTTCCTATTCAGTGAAGCAATCGTTTGGCTTTCTGGCTACACAGTTTTTTTCATAGCTAAGTTTATTTTGTCATAAGGCAATCAAGTGGCACAAAAGTATTAAAAACTACAGGAAACCAACATCTAGCAGAGAAATTTGAAGATCATGTTCACCCTGAATAAACAAGTGGCTTTAAAAAAAATCTTTCAACTTTTAACTTCAAACAGAAAAGTTGAAACAAAAGTACTGTAAAGACATATGTCCCCTTTATTTAGATTCACAAATTAACATTTTCTGGGATTGGCTTTGTGTGTCTCTATGTCTATTTTCCTCTTCACATACACACTCCTTTTCTCTGTCTTACACAAACATACATATACTTGCACACACTCACATTTTGGGGAGCTCTTAACTGCTTGAAAGCAAATTGCAGACATCAAGATTATACAAAAATACTTAAGGGGTTTTTCCTAAAATTATTACATTATTTTATATTATTATAATAACAATCACAAGACATTTGCTACTGATAATTAATATTATCTAGTATACAGTCTAAATTTAAATGTCTCCACTTGCTCTCAAATATTCTTTATATTAGTCAGGGATCTTATATTGAATTTTTTTGTCATGTTTCTTATTTTCATCAGTCTAGAATATTGCTTCCCCTCCACCCTTTTCTCTCATCTTTTACAGCCTTGACATTTTTGAAGAGTCCAAACTAATTGTCTCATAGAATGTTTCTCAAACTGGATTCATCTAACTGTTCTTCTGGATTAGACAAAATGTTTAGGCAAATATTACATTTCCCATCGGATTCCATTGAGAAATTTATAACATCACTTTATCTCAATATTTGTGAAGCTAAGTTTCATCTCTTCATTTTAAATTCCATACTTAATAAACATTTGATGGATAATAGAGACATATGAATGTCCTTTTCCTAACAATATGTTAATGTATAGTGTTAGGAGTAATTTCATGCTAGAATCTCATATTACCTTGGTGGTATTTGCAAAACAGTGATTTTAAAATTCAGGCATTTTTCTAGCTCAGGGGCCAGTAGATTTTTCCAGTAAAGAGCCACATTCAAAGTATTTTAGGCTTCGTGGGCCACATTTGGTCTCTCTTACATATTCTATTTCCTCTTTAGCTATGTAAAAATTATTAGCTCGTGGACTGCAGGAAAATGGTCTGCAGCAGGATTTGGGCCATGAGTAGTAGTTTGTCAAAGTGCTGTTCTGTGTTATAAAGAAGAGCTTTCCTTTTCCTCATAACACCTGTGTGTGTGTGTGTGTGTGTGTGTGTGTGTGTGTGTGTGTGTGTTAGAGGGAGAGAATGAGATTCTCTAATAACTTTATTTCTTTATAGAGTTGATCTCTTTAAACTTTTTGTTTTTTAAATAAATGCACTTTGAATTTAACTTTGGTAAATAACACTGTCTTAAGAAAATTTCAATTTCATCTTCTATGCTTTCTAATACAATAGCCACTAGCTGCATGAGACCATTCAAATTTAAACTAATTATAATGAAATTATGATTAGAAATTAAGTAAATTAATAATTAGAAATAATTTAGTTTCTCTGTCACATGAGTCACATTTAAGTGTACAAGTATTCACTCAAGACACGTAGCTAGTGGCTACATATTGATCAGTGCAGATGTAGGACATTTTTATGATTTAGAAGTTGTATCGGATAGTAATAAATGCAGATTTCAAATGTATATGCACAGAGTTATTCAAAATAGTCCCTTATAATTAGAGTTAACTTCTACTCTTTTTCTTGTCTTTTTTTGTTTTTATGCTTATTTTCCTCCTTAGTAATTTGTCTCTTTCCTTTTCTTTTAAGGTACCAAAGTATTTACTATATCTACTGTTTTTCTGTTTTTATCTCACATTTTCCTTTCCTTATGCTTTCTTTTGATTTAGTTTATCAGTTTTTTTTAAACTTTTATTTTAGGTTCAGTGGTGCCTGTGCAGGTTTATTATATAGGTGTCACTGGGGATTTGTGTACAGATTATTTAGTCACCTATGTGGTGGGCCATGTACCTGATAGGTAGTTTTTAAATTCTGACCATCGTCCTTTCCTCCATCCTCAAATAAGTTCCAATGTCCGTTGTGTCCATGTGTACTCAATGTTGAGCTGTTACTTGTGAGAACATTTAGTATGTGGTTTTCTGTTCCTCTGTTAGTTTATATAAGATAATGTCTATTACCTTCATTCACATTGCTGCAAGGACATGACCTCATTCTGTTTTATGGCTCCATCATATTCCATAGTGTATATGTACCACATTTTCTTTATTATTCTACCATCGATGGACATTTAAGTTGGTTTCATGTCTTTGTTATTGGGAATTATGCTGCAATGAGCATATGCGTGCATGTATCTTTTTCTTTCCTCTCTTATCTTCCTTCCCTTCTTCCCTTTCTTTCTTCTTTGCCCCCTTCTTTCCTTCCTTCCTCTTTTCTCTGTCTCTCTTCCTTTCTTTGTCTCTTTCTCTCTTCCTTCCTTTTTTCTTTCTTTCTTATCTTCCTTTCTTCCTGTCTTTCTTTCTCTTTCTCTGTTTCTGTTTTTCTTTCCTATCTTCCTTCCTCCCTCCCCACTTCCTTCCTTCCTCTCCTCCTTCCTTCCCTCCCTCCCTCCTTCTCTCTGCTTCTGTCACCGTGGCTGGAGTGCAGTGTCACCATCTTGCCTCATTGCAAGCTCCACATCCCAGGTTCAAATGATTCTCTTTTATTAGTCTGTCAAGTAGCTGGGACCACAAGCGCCTGCCACCAGATCTAGCTAATTTTTGTATTTTTTATTTTTTTTTTTTGCCAATCATTGAGAGCTTGTAAGGTTGCTGAGGTTGGTTGGCCTTGAACTCTTGGCCTCGCCTTCGCAAGCGCCATGACATCCGGCCGGAGCCACTTTGGGCCCCTAATTTTTGTATTTTTTATTAGAGGCTGGGTTTCTCTATGTTGCTCAGGTTATCAGGCTGGTCTTAAATTCCTGACCTAAGGTTATCTGCCCAGCTCGGCCTCCCAAAGTGCTGGGATTACAGGTGTGAGCCACCCCACCCTGCCTCCACCACTCCCTTTTGTATCCTCCAACTCACACCTTGTCCATGCCACTCATGCATACCCCCTGCCTTTTTCCACAGTCACTTGTGAGTCCCCCACTAAATGGCCTTCAGTCCAGAGATCAGACATCAGACAGCAATCTGGACCTCTTCCTTGATGGGAGGTGAGACCTCAAGAAGAGGAAAATGCCTGGTATGGAGTCTGCAGCTGAACACAGTCACTCTCCAGGCAAACAGCTAGAACAGAACTGTGAGTAAAATATCCAGCCAAAAAAAAAACTTCCCATCCAACTCTTCCGTAACCCCATTTTTACAGATTGAAACACTAAGGCTCAGAGGAGAGGAGACAGAGCAGGCACTGGAACCATAGTCTTTTGGCTCCAAAGCCAAGTTCTCTCCACCCAGCCAGGCTCCATCCTTCCTTCTATAAATGTTTATAACAGCATGTGCTGGGCACTTTTGTTAGGCTCTTTTACACATATCACTCAATATGCTTTTCCCATTCTTTTGACAAGTATTTATTGAGCTTCTACTGTGTGCATGAGCTGGACTCGATACTATGGATACTTGGTAAAAAGCTCAGGCAAAGTCTACCCACCTGGGGTTCTAACAAGACAAAGAGAGGGTCGGTGCTGTGGGCAAGGCTGTGAAGGCAATGAATGAAGTGGTGGGGTCAGACAGGAAGGGTGTTCAGGGATTCTGTCTGCATGGAAGGGGCATCTTCTTGGCTTTGAGATGCAAATGCTAAAATACCCGTGAGCAGCAGGCCATGCCCACTCAGTAACAGAGCTGAGCCACAACCCTCCATAGATGCCAAACCAAACACCAGATCAGGCCACAAAACCACCTAAGGGCTGGCCAGTTGTGCATGTGGAAGAGGGGGTGCTGTTGTTCCTCCAGGTTGACAATGTGAGAGATTGAAAAATACATGGGAGGCTGGGTGCAGTGGTTCAGGCCTGTAATTTCAGCACTTTGGGAGGCTGAGGCTGGTGGATCACCTAAGGTAGGATTTCAAAACCAGCCTGGCCAACATGGTGAAACCCCATCTCTTAAACATGCAACAATTAGCTGGGCGTGGTGGCATGTGCCTGTAATCCCAACTACTCAGGAGGCTGAGGTGGAAGAATCACTTGAATCCAGGAAGCAGAGGTTGCAGTAAGCTGAGATATCACCACTGAACTTCAGCCTGGGTGACAGAGTGACATGTCATCTCAAAAAAAAAAAAAGAAAAGAAAAGTGCATGAGCTCTGGAGGTGGAGAGATGGAATTGAATCCCAGCTTTTACTTCTCAGCTGTGTGCCCTTGGACAAGTTGACTTCTCTGAGCTTCAGTTTTCTCATCTGTGAAATGGGAACAACATTTGGCTTGCTGGGGATCTTAGGATGACTGGGGAGTGTCTGGCACATAGTAGGTGCTCAACGTGTGTGCTTTCCCATGGCCATCTAAGAGTCCTCAGGGCTTCCCTCCTGCCTTTCCCCCACAACTCCTGTGACTGCCTCTTAAACGGTACTCAGGGTGATAAGGAGGCATAGGTGGGGGAGCCAGGCTGGATCCACACCCACCCACACCCATTGTTAGGAAAACAAGCTTTTAATGCCTGGCCCTGCTGCTGGTGGCTGAGAGTGTAAAATGGGACCCAGAGCCAGCCTCTCCCTTCCTCTAAGGCACACTAAGGCAATGGTGTTTAAAAGGAAAGGAGGTAGTGGCATGGAGGCTCCAGAGACTGAGTCATTCCTATGTCAAAAAGGGAGGCAGTGGGGCCCCCTGCTGAGGGCCATCTGGCAGGTGTTCCACTCTACCTTCCTCATGGGACCCCCAGCCTCTTCATCAGTGATGTCCTCAGGTTCACTGTCCCCAAGCTGCTTAGGTGAGTCCAGACTTCAGGATCTCTGCTAAGGCTGGTGGTCTCTTAATGGCATCTATTCAGAGTCAGGGGGCTTCGGCTCTCATGCCCCTGCCTATAGATCTGGTGCTCAGGACACTGGAGGGTGGGTGGGAAGGATACTGTAAAAGGAAAATGATTAATGAGAAAGTGACTGTCCCCCACAGTGGCAAATAAGCAAGCTCTTACCTGACTGTATAACTTAGCTTTTGTTGTAAAATGCCCCAAAATGAGTGGCTTAAAGTTATAAGCATTCATTTATTTAGTTCATAGTAATGTGGGTCAGTAACGTGGACTGGACTCAGTTGGGTGGTCCTTCTTTTCTGGGCTGGGTTTTCTCATGTGTCTGCAGTTGTGTCTGAAGCTGGGATGGCTTTCTGTTCCACCTGGGTTCCCATCCTCCAAAACCTAGCTCAGACATGTTCATGTGGCTGCTTGGGAGGGTTGTAAGCAATAGGCCAAAAGCTACATTTTCTCTTGAGGCTCACAGCTGGCATAATTTTACCTCCACTCTACTCTCGGTCAAAGGTGGTTTTGTGGCCAGTCGAAGTCCAAGTGGTGTCTCCTCAGCTGCTATAACAGAGCATCACAGACTGAGTAGCCTCAACATCAGAAATGTATTTTCCTCATGTTTCTTGTGGCTGGGAGTTCCAGATCAGGCATCTGCAAGTTGGTTCCATCTGAGGCTTCTGCCTCTGGTGTGCAGTTGGTGACCTCCTCCCTGTGTCCTCATATGGTCTTTCCTCTGTGTCCACCCAGGTGTCTCCCCATGTGTCTACATTTTCTCCTCTTATCAGGACTCCAGACTGGGTGAGGGCCCAGTCTAATGACCTCATTTTAACTTTATTGCCTCTTCAAAGGCCCTATTTCCAAACAGTCACATTCAGAGGTACCGGGGGTTGGGGCTTCAACATACAAATTTTGTGAAGACACAATTTAGCCCATAACAAGGGGAGAGAAAAACACGATCTCTTGATCTCAAGGAGCTACAGTAAAATTGAAAGGAAGCATGGACAGTGGGGGAAATAACCGAGATCACGATTGTGAAGAAGTCAACCATGCCGACTGATTCTCCACACCTGGCCTGGTTTGGGCAAAGGCAACACACATGGGCACCTACAATCCTTTTTCTGGAGTTTATTGGTGATCCCAAGTCTCCGGCCTGGAAGTGCTACTTCCTCGCAATGCTGATGTTCTTCTTGACCTGCCTGCAGATGCTGTTTAAGTAGCATAACACGTACCAGCTTAAGTTGCTGCAGATAAGGCTGCAGTCTGCCATCACTGGCCTGGTGTACAGAAAGGTGACCTCCGGGGGAAAAGTGCAGGTCTTCCCAGCAGGGAAAAGGAACCAAACTGAACTGGTTGGTAGTAATGCTATCAGCAGCTGAGAACGCTTTCAGTCCGTACTTATTAGAGTCACTCACTATATATTCCCACTTCCTTTGTTATTTCTCTTTATATTTATGTATTTATTTTGTAGAGACAGAGTCTCCACCCACCATGGCCTCCTAGAGTGCTGGGATTACAGGCATGAGCCACCTCACCCGGCCTCCCTTCCTTCTTAAGTCTGAGTCACCTTCTGCTTCGCAGATGGATCACACTGTGTTTATCTTTTCATCTGATGGTGAACCTGTTGGTTGATTTTGCCTTTTGGCTTTTGTGAATCGTGCTGCTATGAGAACAGGTGTGGAAATTCCTCTCAGAGTTCCTGCTTTCTATTCTTTTGGGATGGATGGCAGTGGCTTTGTTAGAGCAAATGGTAATGCTGTGTAAGTGTTTTGAGGGACCACCATTTGTAAAGTGTTTTTTTGTTGTTGTTGTTGTTGTTCTTGTTGTTGAGATGGAGTCTCACTGTGTCACCCAGGCTGGAGTGCAGTGGCATGATCTGGCCTCACTGCAACCTCCTCCCAGGTTGAAGCCATTCTCATGCCTCAGCCTCCTGAGTAGCTGAGATTACAGGCATCTGCCACCACACCTAGCTCATTTCTGTATTTTTAGTAGAGACAGCGTTTCTGTCTCTATATTGGCCAGGCTGGTCTCAAACTCCTGCCCTCAGGTGACCCACCCACCTTGGCCTCCCAGAGTGCTGGGATTACCGGTGTGAGCCACCTCCCCTGGCTCTTGTGAAGTGTTTTGATTATCCTGTTTTACTGTTCTTCAGCTGGGGTTATAATCTCAACCCTGCTTCTCTCTGTTCCTGCTAAGGGACTCCCTAAGGGAGACCAGTCCCTGCCTCTGTCCAGGAGACAGCATACCTGGAAGTGAAGTTGGGTCAGTCCTGCATCAGTGCTGCTTCTGTTTTAGGTAAATATCCTGTGGGGTCAGGAGAGAAAATGCCAAGTGCACCTATGGAACACCATGGACATCCCCCAACTCAGGACTGTGGGAGAGATGGGGTGTTGGAGGAGAGGTAAAACTGGAAGCCGCTTAGCCCCACTCTGTCCCCTGCCCTGAATTTTTTTTTTTTTTTTGAGATGGAGTCTTGCTCTGTTACCTGGGCCTGGAATGCATTGATGCAATCGTGGCTCACTGTAACCTCTGCCTCCCAGGTTCAAGAAATTCTCCTGCCTCATCCGCCAGAGTAGCTGGGACTACAGGTGAGTGCTACCACATCTGGCTAATTTTTGCATTTTTAGTAGAGCTGAGATTTCACCATGTTGGCCAGGCTGGTCTCCAGCTCCTGACCCTAGGCGATCCATCCACCTCGGCCTCCCAAAGTGCTGGGATTCCAGATGTGAGCTACCATGCTCAGCCAAGCCCTGCTCCGTTCTAATCCCACTGCCTGTGAAAGGCTTCCGGGAGCTCACAGAAACAATGGCCCCAGTATGATTGCTCCCACTCCCTTGCTCCCGGAGTTGTGTGGACCCACAGTGAGAAGTGATTGTTTTCCTCACTCATCTAGATGTGATGAGCCTGGTCAAAGAAGTCTGCTGTTGCTGACTTGCAGCTGGTCAGGTTCCTGCCCTGTGGAAATTGCCCCTACTAAATCCTTATGCCTCAGTTTACCCAGCTAACTCAGATCTATAGCTCTGCCCCAGGCTGGGTTAGGCTCCTGTCTGTCACTCTATGTGGGAATTTCCCGTGTGATACTTTATTTATTAAGATGGGATGTTACTCTATCACCCTGGCTGGAGTGCAGTGGTACAATCTCAGCTCACTGCAACCTCTGCCTCCTGGGTCCAAGTGATTCTCCTACCTCAGCCTACTGAGTAGCTGGGATTATAGGCACATGCCACCACTGTCTGCTAATTTTTGTATTTTTAGGAGAGAAGTGTTTCTTTATGTCAGTCAGGTGGGTCTCAAACTCTTGACCTTGTGATCCACCTGCCTCAGCCTCCCAAAGTGCTGGGATTACCAGCTCACACTGCGCCGGACCCATGTGAGACTTCAATGAAGTCAGGTGTGTAGGCGGTGGCTGCCTGATTAACTTCCCACCACAGGGCAGGGCTAGGGGCTGTGTTGTCTGAAAATTCCTCATCTCTTTATGCTGGTAAGGGAAGAAGGAAGAGGGGGTCCTCGGTACACACAGCAAGGTTTGGTGGGGACATAGCTCACCAGATTGTACTTGGTGTTCCCATGTAACTTGTAACCACTCTCATAGAAAGTGGCCTACAACCCCAGGGAGTGGGGGTTGCTATCTATCAGCTAGGGGTGGGGGTAAGAGATTAGGCTGTACACATCCAGCAGGCAGGACAGGACAACCAGGGCCAGGTGCGATGGCTAACACCTGTAATTCCAGCAGTTTGGGAGGCTGAGGCCGGTGGACCATTTGAGATCAGGAGTTTGAGACCAGCTGGCCAACATGGTGAAATCCCACCTCTCCTAAAAATACAAAATTAGCCAGGCATGCTAGTGCATGCCTGTAATCCTGGATACTTAGGAGGGTGATGCATGAGAATCACTTGAATATGGGATGCTGAGGTTGCTGAGATTTTGCCATTGCACTCCAGCCTGGGCAACAAGAACAAAACTCTGTTTCAAAAAAAAAAAAAAACTTGCTCTGCAAATGTGGCTGCAGGTGCAACCCCTGATGTGTCCTCCCTGCCCTGCTCCTGCTCCAACATCACCCGCAACCCCCAGCGGTGGATTCAAAGTCCTGCAGTACAGACAGCATAGATTTGCAGAGCTGTGAGCCTGGGGTCTGTCCTGCAGCAGGAGACACAGAGGAGGGAGCCCTGGTTTTGAGCCAGAGGCAGCTTTTGGTGTCCCCCTGCAGGCTCCAGTCCCATTGTGTTTTGTGACACTCCCCTGTATCCTCACACAAGCCACCCCCATTTTCAGCATAATTACAGATGCTGCTTAACTCATGATGGTGTCCTGTCCCCATAAATCTGTCATAAATTGGTAATAGCAGCCAAGTGCAGTAGCTCACATCTGTAATCCCAGCACTTTGGGAGGTCAATGTGGGAAGGTTGCTTGATCCCAGGAGTTCAAGACCAGCTTGGGCAACACAGAGAGATTCTGTCTATATGGGGGAAAAAAAGTGAAAATATACTAAGTTGAAAATGCATTTCTTTATTTTTTGAGACAGTCTCACACTGTCATCTAGGCTTGAGTGCAGTGATGCAATCTTGACTCACTGCAACCTCTGCCTATCAGGTTCCAGTGATTCTCCTGCCTCAGCCTCCAGAGTGGCTGGATTAAAGGCATGAGCACTGGGTAAATTTTGTATTTTTAGTAGAGATTGGGTTTCACCATGTTGCCCAGCTTGGTTGAGAACACTCGACCTAAGGTAATCTGCCTAAATCATCAGTCTCCTAAAGTGCTGGGATTACAGGCATGAGCCACCATACCTGGCCTATTTATTTTTATTTTTATTTTTGGAGGTGGAGTCTGGCTCTGTTTCCTGGGCTGCAGTGCAGTGATTTGGCTCACTGCCTGCAACCTCTGCCTCCTAGGATCAAGTGATTCTCCTGCCTCATCCCACTGGGTAGCTGGGACTACAAGCACCCTACCACACCTAGCTACTTTTTGTATTTTCAGTAGAGACAGGGTTTCATCGTGTTGCCCAGCCTGGTCTTGAACTCCTGAGCTTAGGCAATCTGCCCGCCTCAGCCTCCCAAAGTGGGGGGATTACATGTGTGAGCCACCATACCCGGCTTGCAAATGCATGTAATACACCTGCCCTACCAAACATTGGAGGTTAGCCCAACCAACTTTAGGTAGAGAACAAATCAAGCAGTAGTAAAAGGAGAACAAAACCCACTTACCCTTCCCCACCTTGGATCATGACTTTCATGTTTCAGGGGTCCAGCCTTCGTGAATGTTTGTAGAAATAGATAATAAACTTGGATACATGTACTCACCCTTAAGTCCACAATTCAATGGCATTTGGTAGATTCACAATATTTTGGAACCAGTGCCACCATCTGTTTCTAAACTTTCTCATCATCCCAAACACAAATAGTGTCCTTATGAAGCAATAGTTTACCTACTTTTAAATTTTTATTTACTTATTTATTTATTTTGAGACAGAGTCTTGGTCTGTCTCCCAGGCTAGAGTACAATGGCACAATCTCGGCTCACTGCTACTTCCACGTTTCAGGATCTAAGCAATTCTCCTGCCTCAGCTCCCGGAGTTGGGATTATAGGCACATGCCACCACACCCAGCTAATTTTTGTATTTTTAGTATATACGGGGTTTCATCATTTTTCTCATGCTGGTCTTGAATTCCTGACCTCGTCGTGATCCACCCACCTCAGCCTCCCAAAGTGCTGGGTTTACAGGCATAAGCCACCATGCCTGGCCTAAATTTTTTGTTTTTTCAGATGAGGTCCTGCTCTGTTACCCAGGCTGGAGTGCAGTGGCATGATTATAGCTCCTTGCAGCCTCAATCTCTTGGGCTCAAGTGATCCCTCCTGCCTCAACCTCCCAAGTAGATGGGACTACAGGTGCACACAATTGCACATGGCTAATTTTTATCTTTTTTTATAGAGAGAGGGTGTCACTATGTTCTGAGGCTGGCCTCAAACTTTTGGGCTTTAGCGATCCTCCCACCTCAGCCTCCTGAAGTACTGGGATTAAGGGCATGAGCCACTACACCTGGCCCTCATGCAATTTATTGAATACTATACTAACAGTGAAAAACAGAAAGGCTGTATCAGTACAGAAGCACAGTTTCTACTGAACATGATCGTTTTTTGTGCCATTGTAAAATCAAAAAATTGTGTGATGATCTGCACTTGTAACTATTGGTAGGCATAGACACTTTGATTTTAGATCCAGGAACATCTGAACACTCCCTGCTGGGTGGGAGAAGGCCATAGGGGTCAGATCTCTTAGCTTCTAGCAAGAGAAGCCCATTCAGGCTGAGTTTAAAAACTGAAGGTAGGCACTGTGGCTTATACCTGTAATCCTAGTACTTTGGGAGGTCAAGATGGGTGGATCACCTGAGGTCAGGAGTTTGAGACCAGCCTGACCAACATGATGAAACCCTATCCTACTAAAAACACAAAAATTAGCCAGACACGGTGGCACATGTCTGTAGTCTGAGCTACTTGGGAGGCTGAGGCAGGAAAATCACTTGAACATGGAAGGCAGAAGTTGCAATGAGCCGAGACTATGCCACTGCATTCCAACCTGAAAAACTCCATCTCAAGAAAAAAAACAAAAGAAAGAAAAGGAAATGAATTCATGGGCAGGTGAGAAGTATCGAGGAGACACAGAGACTAAAGATGACAGGCAGCCAGGTGGACAGCCACAGCCTCATCAAGCCCAAACATGCAGAGGCTGGGCTAGGGTGGTGATATAGAAATGGCCAGGCATGGCGGCTCATGCCTGTAATTCCAGCACTTTAGGAGGCCTAGGTGAGCGGATCACTTGAGACCAGGAATTCAAGACCAGCCTGACCAATATGGTGAAACCCCAACTCCACTAAAAATATAAAATTAGCCAGGCATGGTTGCAGGTGCCTGTAACTCCAGTTACTTGGGAGGCTGAGGCAGGAGAACTGCTTGAGCCTGGGAGACAGGTTGCAGTGAGCTGAGATCACACCATTGGACTACAGTCTGATCAACAGAGTGACTCTCTCTCCAAAAAAAAAAAAAAGAAAAGACAAGAAATGTAGAGACAATTTCTATGTAGAATTGTGAGTGAGTGTCCCTCCTTTTGGGGGTAATGTCAGGAAATTTCCAGAATCTGGGAGTGGGCACCAAGCATGTGGCTGAGAATCCTGGACAGTAGTAACATCTAGATGTACTTATCAGAGGAATCAGGGATGTGCTTGGCTGGGGTATCAACAAAGCCGTCAATTCCAGCTGGCTGTTCATGATATGAATTCTCCCATCCCAAACTCTAGTTAGAAAGGCAAAGAAGAAAGAAAATCATGCTTCCATTCCCTGAAGGAAAGGGCAAGGAGGCAGGGAGGTGGAAGGAGACTTCCTGGTGCTGCAGCCTGAATCTCTACTCATGTTCCTGTCTTCCCCACTAGACTCTGTACTTCCAGAAGGGGCTGTAGATCAATGTCAGCCCCTCCCTTTTCTCCAAAAGTATTCCCCAACCCTGATATTTACAGTAATTGCTGCTTTCTGTTCCTCTCTGTTTTTTGAGGCAGGTTCTTGCTCCCCTCTGCCTCCTGAGTAGCCAGGACTATAGGCGTGCATCACCATTCCCGGCTAATTAAAAAAACTTTTTTTTTTTTTTTTTTTCTGTAGAGACAGGGTCTTACTATGTTGCCAGGCTGGTCCCAAACTCCTGGGCACAAGCGATCCTCCCTTCTTGGCCTCCCAAAATGTTTGGCATTACAGGTGTGGGACACCACACCTGGCCTCTTTCTGTTTCTTTAGAGTAGAGCAGCCCTAGTATGCATCTCCAGCCCATAACTGTTCCCCAGCATTGTTATGTCTTTTAAGCCTCTTTCAATCTCTGAGTTTGTTGGTTGGGTGAGTGTTCACACGTGTAATCCGGATGTGATAGGATCATTTAAATTCAGATGTTTGAGACAAACCTGGATAATACAGGAAGACTCCTGTCTCTACAAAGCCCTTTTTTTTTTTTAACTCCAGCCAGGCTGCAGTGCAGTGGTGTGATCTCAGCTCATGGCCACCTTCACCTCCTTGGTTCAAGCCATTTTTCTACCTTATCCTCTCAAGTAGCTGAGATCACAGGCACATGGGACCATGCCCAGGTAATTTTTGTACTTTTAATAGAGCCAGAGTTTCACCATATTGGCCTGGCTGTCCTCAAACTGCTGAACTCAGGTCATCTGCCCACTTCAGTCTCTGAAAGTGCAACGATTGGGATCACAGGTGTGAACAACTGTGCCCAGCCAAAAATAAAATTTTAAAAAAGACACAATCTGTAAGTTTCTCCTCTATCTCTTTTCTTTTTTTTTTTTTTTTTTCTGAAAGAGATTCTTGCTCTGTCACCCAGGCCAGAGTGCAATGGCACAATCTCAGCCCACTGCAACCTCTGACTCCCAGGTTTAAGTAATTCTCTTGCTTCAGCCTTCTGAATAGCTGGAATTACAGGCATGCGCTACCACACCTGGCTAATTTTTGTATTTTTTGTAGAGATAAGGTTTCTCCATGTTGGTCAGGCTGGTCTCAAACTCCTGACCTTGTGATCTGCCCACCTTGGCCTCCCGATGTGCTGGGATGACAGGCCTGAGCCATCTTGCCTGGCCTATCCCTTTTCCTTTCTATGGATTTTGGAAGAATCCACATTGTTGGGCCTGTAGCATTTCTCAAAGTCTGGAATTCCCTGGTGAAGGTGAACCCATTCTCTGTCTTTTGTATTTGTGGCATATTCGCAGCTGGATTCATGCTCACCCCATTAGATTAGAGTTTGATTATGTTTGGAAGATTCAGTGGGTGATGCACTTGATCTCTTATTGGTGATGAATACTATCCTATTGTCTCTCTCTTTTTTTTTCATTTTTTAAATTAGTTTTTTAGAAATAGAAGTCTCATTTTGTCACCCAGGCTGGAGTGCAGTGACTCCACCATAGCTCACTGAAGCCTCAAATTCCTGGGCTCAAGCGATATGCACAGGTCAGCTTATTGAGTAGCCGAGACTATACACCACCACACCCAACCTTTTTTTCTTTTTTGAGATGAAGTCTCGCTGTGTCGCCCAGGCTGGAGTACAGTGGTCGGATCTCAGCTCATTGCAGATTGCGCCTCCCAGGTTAATGCAGTTCTCCTGCCTCAGCACTCTGAGGAGGTGGAATTATAGGCACCTGCCACCACACCCAGCTAATTTTGATATTTTCAGTAGAGATGGGCTTTCACCATGTCGGTCAGGCCGGTCTGGAACTCCTGACCTCAAGTGATCTGGCTGCCACAGCCTCCCCAAGTGCTGGGATTACAGATGTGTGCCACCACACCACAGCTGGCCAATGCCCAGCATTTTCTTTTTTTAGACTGAGTGTTGTTTTTTGTCACCCAGGATGGAGCTCAGTGGCACAATTTCAGCTCGCTGCAATCTCCACCTCCTGGGTTCAAGCGATTCTGCTGTCTCAGCCTCCTGAGTACTGGAATTACAGGCACCCACCAACACAGCCAGCTAATTTTTGTATTTTTAGTAGAGATGGGGTTTTGTCATATTGGCCAGGCTGGTCTTGAACTGACCTAGTAATCCACCCACCTCAGCCTTCCAAAGTCTTGGGATTCCAGGTGTGAGCTACCACGCCTGACACCTAATTCCTATTCACTGGTCATGGATGGGAGCTATGGAACCTTTCCCCAGAATACATGCTGGCCCCATCAGAACATCAGGGTTCAGTCTCTTAAGAGATGTTCCTCTGTTTTTGCTACACACCCAAATAATCCATCACAGTCCACTGTTAGAATATTTTCAGGAATTACAGCGGCTACAATCTAGATGGAAAAACACTGAAGTAGGAGTCAGTAGACCTGTGTTTGAGTCAGCCACTAACAACTTAATGTGGCCTTGGGGAAAAAAAAGCTGGAGTGCCCACACCTGTGGTCCCAGCACTTTGGGAGGTCGATGTGGGAGGATTGCTTGAGCCCCGGAGTTTGAGAGCAGCATGGACAACATAGCAAGACACCATCTCTACAAAAAATTTCAAAAAATTTTCCAGGTGTGGCTGTGTCCCCCTGTAGTTCCAGCTACTCAGGAGGCTAAAGTGGGAGGATCACTTGAGTCCCAGAGGTCAAGACTGCAGTGAGCCAAGATGATGCCACCGCACTCAAGGTTGGGTTTCAAAGTGCAACACTGTCTCAGAAAAAAAAATCTGGAGCTTTTGTTTTCACATTTATAAAAGGTAAATGATATTATCTCCCTCATGGAGTTACTGTGAGGATGGAAATACAATTATTTCTTTTCCCTCTCCTTTTAGAAATATAATGAGATAGGCATAGTGGCCAGGTGAGGTGGCTCATACCTGTGATCCCAGCACTATGGGAGGCTCATGCGGATAGATCACCTGAGGTCAGAAGTTCAAGACCAGCCTGGCCAACATGGTGAAACCCTGACTTCACTAAACCTACAAAAATTAGCCCAGTGTGGTAGCACGTGCCTACAATCTCAGCTACTCAGGAAGCTGAGGCAGGAGAATTGCTTGAACCCGGGAGGTGGAGGTTTTAGTGAGCCAAGAGCATCCCACTGTACTCCAGCCTGGAAGACAGAGCAAGACTCCATCTCAAAAAAACAAAAAACAAAACAAAACCTGGTGTGTTGGCTCATGCCTGTAATCTCAGCAATTCGGGAGGCCGAGGTGAATGGATCACCTGAGGTCAGGAGTTCAAGACCAGCCTGACCAACATGCAGAAACCCCATCTCTACTAAAACTACAAAATTAGCCAAGCATGGTGATGTGTGACTGTAATCCCAGTTACTTGGGATGTTGAGGTAGGGGAACTGCTTCAACCTGGGAAGCAGAGGTTGCAGTGAGCTGATATTGCACTCCAGCATGGACAATGAGAAGGAAAGTCTGTCCTAAAAATAAAAATAATAATTAGATAGGCATAGTGCACAAGACAGTGTCAGGTGACACCTGCACCACAACTTAATACCACTTTGAGTCCGGACAGACGATGTAGGTCTCTGTGCCTCAGTTTTTCCACCTGTCAGATAGGAATCATATGAGAATGTACTCCTAAGATGATGCTCAAGGCTAAATAATGTTACCCAGGAACGTGCCTAGACCAGCACCTCCTGCATTTTAAATACTCTTCCCTTTTGGCTGCTGTCATTACTCTTGTTATTTTACTAACTAGAGTGATTTCTAGCCTGCAAAAAAGGATCTGAAGTTTGTGAACAAGACCATTACTCCTTACCAACTGATTAATAACACCAATTTTTCTTTGTCTTTTTCTTTTTTTGGTGGGGGAGAAACATGTGGAAAGGGAACTTTCCATATACATTTACAAACACACACAAACACACACACACATATATGTACATATGTATATACAAAATCGCATTTTAGGTTTTGGGGTACATGTGAAGAACATGCAATATTGTTATATAGGTATATACGTGGCTATGTGGTTAGCTGCCTTCCTCCTCATCACCTATATCTGGCATTTGTCCCTATGTTATCCCTCCCCAACTCCCCACTCCATGCTGTCCCTCCCCTAGTTACCCCCCACAGACCCCATGGTATCATGCTTCCCTCCCTGTGCCCATGTGTTCTCATTGTTTAACACCCACCTATGAGTGAGAACATTCGGTGGTTGATTTCCTGTTTTTGTGTCAGTTTGGTGAGAATGATGGTTTCCAGGTTCATCCATGTCCCTACAGAGGACACAAACTCATCGTTTTCTTATGCCTGCATAGTATTCCATGGTGTATATGTGCCACATTTTCCCTGTGTAGTCTACCATCAATGGGCATTTTGGTCATTTCCAAGACTTCGTTATTGTAAACAGTGCCAAAATTGACATTCGTGTTCATGTGTCCTTATAGTAGAACAATTTATAATCTTTTGGATATATACTCAGTAATGGAATTGCTGGGTCAAATGGAATTTCTATTTCTAAGTCCTTGACGAATCACCAGACTCTGCCACAATGGTTGAACTAATTTATACTCCCACCAACAGTGTAAAAGTGTTCCTATTTCTCCACATTTTCTCCAGCATCTGTCATCTCCAGGTTTTTTAATGATTGCCATTCTAACTGGCGTGAGATGGTATCTCAATGTAGTTTTGATTTGCATTTCTCTTTCATTTTTTTTTTTTTGAGATGGATTTTCGCTCGTTATCCAGGCTGGAGTGCAATGGCACGATCTCGGCTCACCGCAACCTCCACCTCCCGGGTTCAGGCAATTCTCCTGCCTCAGTCTCCCAAGTAGCTGGGATTACAGGCACACAGCATTGTGCCCAGCTAATTTTGTGTACTTTTAGTAGAGACGGGGTTTCACCATGTTGACCAGGATGGTCTCGATCTCTTGACCTTGTGATCCACCCGCCTTGACCTCGCAAAGTGCTGGAATTACAGACTTGAGCCACCGTGCCCAGCTTGATTTGCATTTCTCTAATGATGAGTGATGATGAAGATTTTTCATATGTTTGTTGGCCTCATGTATGTCTTCTTTGTAAAGTGTCTGTTCATATCCTTTGCTCACTTTTGAATGGGCTTGTTTGTTTTTTTCTTGTAAATCTGTTTTAGTTCTTTGTAGATTCCGGTTATTAGCCCTTTATCAGATGGGTAGATTAAAAAAATTTTTTCCCATTCTGTCTGTTACCAGTTCACTCTAATGATTGTTTCTTTTGCTGTGCAGAAACTGTGGAGTTTGATGAGGTCCCATTTGTCTATTTTGGCATTTGTTGCCAATGCTTTTTGTGTTTTGGTCATGAAGTCCTTGCCTATGCCTATGTCCTGAATGGTTTTGCATAGGTTTTCTTTTAGTATTTTTATGGTGTTAGGTCTTTTGTTTAAGTTTTTAATCCATTTGAAGTTAATTTCAGTGTAAGGTGTCAGGAAGGTGTCTAGTTTCTGCTTTCTGCAAGGGACCAGCCAGTTTTCTCAATACCATTTATTAAACAGGGAATCCTTTTCCCGTTGCTTATTTTTGTGAGGTTTGTCAAAGATCAGATGGTTGTAGACGTGTGGCATTGCCCCTGAGGCCTCTGTTCTGTTCCATTGGTCTATATCTCTATTTTGGTACCAGTACCATGCTCTTTTGATTACTGTAGGCTTTTAGTATAGTTTGAAGTCAGGTAGTGTGATGCCTCCAGCTTTGTTCTTTTGGCCTAGATTTCACTTGGCTATGTGGGCTCTCTTTTGGTTCCATATGAAGTTTAAGGTGTTTTTCTTTCAGTTCTGTGAAGAAGATCATTGGTAGCTTGATGGGGATAGTGTTGAATCTATAGATTACTTTAGGAAGTAATGGCCATTTTCATCATACCGATTCTTCCTAATCGTGACCATGGAATGTTTCTCCATCTGTTTGTGTCCTCTCTTATTTCATTGAGCAGTGGTTTGTAGGTCTCCTTGAAGAGGCCCTTTACGTTCATTGTTACTTTTATTCCTAGGCCTTTTATTCTCTTGGTAGCAATTGTGAATGGCAGTTTGTTCTCGATTTGGCTCTCTTTATGTCTGTTATCAGTGTATAGGAATGTTTGTGATTTTTGCAAATTAATTTTGTATCCTGAGACTTTGCTGAAGTTGCTTATCAGTTTCAGGAGATTTTGGGCTGAGACGATGGGGTCTTCTAGATATACCATCATGTCATCTGCAAATAGAGACAATTTGGCTTCCTCATTTCCTATTTGAATACCCTTTATTTCTTTTTCTTGCCTGATTGCTCTGGCTATAACTTCCAGTATTATATTGAAAAGGAGTTGTGATAGAGGGCATCCTTGTCTACTGCCATATTTCAAAGGCAATGCTTCCAGTTTTTGTGCATTCATTGTGATACTGGCTGTGGGTTTGTCGTAAATAGCTTCTATTATTTTGAGATAAGTTCCATCAATACCTGGTTTATTGAAAGTTTTGCCTTCTCTGCATCTATGTAGTTAATACTGTGGTTTTTGTGTTTGGTTCTGTTTATGTGGTGAATTGTTTATAGACTTGTGTATGTTGAACCAGCCTTGCATTCCAGGATGAATTTTCTTTTTTGAGACAGAGTCTCACTCCCGCTCCCAGGCTCAAGTGATTCTCCTGCTCAGTCTCACGAGTAACTGGGATTACAGGCACCCACCACTAGGCCCGAGTAATTTTTTTTTTTTTTTTTTTTTTTTTTTTTTTTTTTTTTTTTGTAGAGACGATGTTTCACCATTTTGGCCAGGCTGGTCTCAAACTCCTGACCTCAGATGATCCACCCACGTCAGCATCCCAAAGTGCTGGGATTACAGGCATGTGCCACCACTCCCACCGCATAACCCCAGTTTCTTTTTACCAACTTTGAGTATGGAACTTGGCACGACTCCCAGATTCCCATAATGCAAATTGTCCTCCCCAATTATAACTGCCAGTTTGTTTTCATTTAAGAAAAACAAAACAAGACAAACAAAAATTGAAATTCTGGTCATTTCTGTGTACAAAAAGATAAAAATGTCTGGGTGCAGTGGCTGATGACTGTCATTCCAGCACTTTGAGAGGCCGAGGTGGGCAGATCCCTTGAAGCCTGGAGTTCGAGACCAGCCTGACCAACATGGTGAATTCCCCTCTCTACTAAAAATACAAAAATGAGCAAGACGGGGTGGGATGCACCTGTAGTCCCATCTACTCAGGAGGCTGATGCAGGAGAATCGCCCAAGCAGGAGGCAGAGGTTGCAATGAGCAGAGATCATGCCACTGCTTTCCAGCCTGGGCAACAAGATCAGAACTCCTTCTCAAAAAACAAAAAAATGTAATGTGACTGCTATTTTCTTGTTATAATCACAGAGTTCATCTGGAAAAGCTAAGAAATATAAAAAAATACAGAGTTAACATTTTAAAAACTTTACCCCACATTGGATCAGCAAACCTTTTTTTTTTCTCTCGAGATAGACTAGGTCTTGCTGTTGCCCAGCTGGTGTGCAGTGGCACAATCACAGATGACTGCAGTCTCAACCTCCCGGGCTCACTGTGTGCTCCTGCCTCCCAAGGAGCTGGGACTACAGGTACACAACCCTACCCCCCCCAAGCTTTTTTTTTATTTATTGTTTTTGTAGAGGTGAAGTGTCACTGTGTTGCCCAGGCTAATCTTGAACTCCTGGCCTCAAGTGATCCTCCCATGTCAGCCGTCCAAAGTGCTGGGATTACAGGCATGACCTTATCTGGAGACCGGGTCTTTACAGAGGTCATCAAGTTAAAATGGGTCATGAAGGTGGGGCTCTGATCCCATATAAGGGGCGTCCTTACTAAAAGGAAAATTTGTTGCCAGTAAAAGAAAAATAAAGAGTAAAATGTTTTTTTCTTGAGACAGTCTTGTTCTGTTTCCCAGGCTGGAGTATAGTGGTGTGATCATAGCTCAATGCAGCATCGATCTCCTGGGTTCAAGTGATCCTCCCACCTTAGCTTCCTGAGTAGCTGGGACTACAGGTGTGTTACACCATGCCCAGCTAATTTTCTGTACTTTATGTAGATTTGGTATCTTACTATGTTTCCCATGCTGAACTTGAACTTCTGGGCTCAAGCAATCCTTCCTCGGTCTCCCAACATGTTGGGATTATATGCGTGAGCCACTGTGCCTGCCCAAAGGTAAGTTTGCACACAGAGACAGACATGCATAGAAGGACAACTGCCACTATAAGTCAAAGGATGCCTGATCCAGGAGAGAGGCTGGGACAGATCTTTCCCTAGAGCATCCAGGGCCAGGCCTGCAGACACCTGACTTTGCACTTCTGGCCTCCCAACTGGGAGAGAAGAACTTTTTATTTTATTTATAGATTTATTAAGACAGGGTCTCGCTCTGTCACCCAGGCTGGAGTGCAGTGGCATAATCTCAGCTCACTGCAGTCTTATTCTCCCTGGCTCAAGAAATCCTCCCACCTCAGCCTCCAGAGTAGCTTGAGATCACAGGCACATGCAACCATGCCTGGCTAATTTTTTTTTTCTAAGATGGATTCTTGCTCTGTCCTCCAGTCTGGAATAAAATGGTGTGATCTCAGCTTACTGCAACCTCCACCTTCTGGGTTTAAGCAGTTCTCCCACCTCAGCCCCCTGAGTAGCTAGGATTACAGATGAACACCACCACACCCAGGTAATTTTTGTATTTTTTGTAGAGACAGGGTTTCACCATGTTGGCCACACTGGTGTTGAACTCCTGACCTGATGATTTGCCTACCTCAGCCTCCCAAAGTGCTAGGATTACTGGTGTGAGCTACTACTCCCAGCCTTGTATTCTTTCATTAGAGATGGGGTTTCATCCTATTGGCCTGGCCAGTCTCAATCTCCTGACCTTAAGACATCCTCTCATCCTCCCCAAAGTACAGGGAGTACAGACATGAGCCATGGCATCTGGTCTGAGAAAACAAATTTGTCTTATTCTAAGCCACTTAGTTTGTGGTACTTTGTTACAGCATCACCAGCAAAGTTATACCCATGGAATAATGCATTTCATTGTTAGAGGACACAGAAGCTCATGCCGTCAGTCATTCAAGAACGTGTAATTAGGTTTTGGCCAGGAACAGAGGCTCATGCCTGTAATACCAGCACTTTGGAAGGCTGACATGGGAGGGTCCCTTGAAGCCCAGAGTTTGAGGCCAGCCTGGCCAACATGGTGAGATCCCATCTCCACACACACACACAAATATTAGTCGAGCATGGTGGCATGCACCTTTAATGCCAGCTACTCAGGAGGCTGAGGTGGGAGGACTGCTTGAGCCTGGGAGTAAGAGGCTGCAGTGAGCTATGATTGTACCACTGCACTGTAGCCTGGACAACACAGGAAGTCTATCTCTATTTCAAAAAAAATGGGGGGTGGGGTTCAATTTTGTGTTTTGGTTGTTTTTTGAGACGGAGTCTCACACTCTGCCCAGGCTGGAGTGCAACGGTTCAATCTCAGCTCACTGCAATCTCCACCTCCTGTATTGAAGTGATTCTCTTACCTGAGCCTCCCAAGTAACTGGGATCACAGGTGTGCACCACTACACCAGGCCCATTCTTATATTTTTAGTAGAGATGTGATTTCACCATGTTGGCCAGGCTGATCTGAAACTCCTGATTTCAGGAGATCCACTCAACTTGGCCTCCCCAAGTGCTAGAATTACAGATGTGGGTTACTGAGTTCAGTTAATTTCATGTTTTGGCTGGGTTGGGTCTGGCAGTTGTATGGTTAAAAAACCAGGTCTTAATATTTCTAGGCTACCGGTGGCTCGGGCATGCAATGACGGCAATGTTGTAGGTGGTGATATTGGCTTCAAACATGGATGAAAACAAGATCTGGTCTCCTTTTTTCACCCAGATGGTGTCGACCAGCTGACCTAGGAGATAAAAGGACAGGTACATGAGGCCTTGTGTATATCCTGGGAAAGGGGATGCCAACTGCTGAGACACCAGCCCCCCCGCCACCACCCAGCCCACCCGGCCACTGGCTCTTCCATGTTCATTACAGCTTTTGAGAGGTTCGCTATTCAAAGGAGGACGAATTTAGGAAAGTACATGTTTGGGGCACAATTCTGTTAAACATGATAAGGAATATGCTTTGGTTCAAGAAAACCCACAGTCAGGCACGGTGGTTCACATCTGTAATCCCAGCACTTTAGGAAACTGAGGTGGGAGGATCACCGGAGGTCAGCGGTTCAAGGTCATCATGACCAACATAGTGAAACCCCATCTGTACTAAAAATACAGAAATTAGCCAGGTGTGGTGGTATATGCCTGTAGTCCCAGTTACTCAAGAGGCTGAGGCCAGAGAATCCCGGGAGGTGGAGGTTGCAGTGAGTCGAGACCACACCATTGTACTCCAGGCCGGGTGACAGAGTGAGACTCCTTCTAAAAAATAAAAGGAAAAATAAAATGAGAAAACCCTATCCTTGTGCCAGGCATGCGGGTGCATGCCTGTAATCCCAGGATTTTGGGTGGCTGATGTGGATAGATCACTTGAGGTCAGGAGTTCAAGATCAGCCTCGATAACACAGCAAAACTTCATCTCTGCTAAAAATACAAAAATGAACCGGGCACGGTTGCATGTGCCTGTAATCCCAGCTACTAAGGAGGGTGAGGCAGGAGAATCGCTTGAACTCAGGAGGTGTAAATTGCAGTTAGATGAGATTACACCACTGCAGTCCAGCCTGAGGGACAGAGCAAGACTCTCCCGCAAAAAAAAAAAAAGGACCAAGATCTCCGCAGATAACGCACAGTTTTACTTTCCCTGTGCAGTTTTCCTGCCTCTCAGTAGACAGCTCCTAACATCACCATGAGATCCTGGTGAAGGAGGGGTAGATACTGAGGTTGCTACAGTTCAATGAAGCATTTTTCCCCCAGAGAGAGATGCTCATCTTTTGTCAGATTCCTTTGAGTGTTTTTCCAAATCCTGACATGGGTGGTTTTCCCTCAGGGCTCTTCTCCACAAAGCCACCAGGTGACGCCATCGCTGCATAAATGAAACAAAATAACCCAACATTAGAAAACGGTGTTCTAGTTTCTTTGAGCTGAGTGGGGTGGATCAAACCTGTATTTCCAGTACTTAGGGAGGCTGAGGTGAGTAGATCACTTGAGGCCAGGAGTTCGAGACCAGCCTGGAAAAAGGATGAAACCCTGTCTGTACTAAAAATACAAAAAATTAGCCAGGCATAGTGATGCACACCTGTCATCCTAGCTCCTCGGGAGACTGAGAAAGTAGAATTGGTTGGGAAGCAGAGTTTGCAGTGAGCCAAGATCGTGCCTGTGCACTCCAGCCTGTGTAACAGAGTGACACTCCATCTCAAAAAAAAAAAAAAATAGTGTTCCTAAGGACTGAGAGCAAACTGAGGCATGCAGACTGGAGTTGGGGTGGGGCTTGGTGAGAGAATGGGTTCAAGTAACCTGTGAAGGACTCTCAGAAAGTCAGAGCAACTTAAAAATCATTTATTCTACCTCCCACTTCCACATTTTCCAGATACAGAAACCAAAGCTGAGTGGGGGGGGGGAGGTAAGTATCCCAAAAGCACCACATTGGTAGGGAGCATGGTTGCCAGAGAAAACACAGGACATCCAGTGAAGTGAGAGTTTCTAACTCTCAGTGTATGTCTTAAATAATGCACAAGACTTAAACTAAAACCTTATTTAACTTTTGTCTTCAAAGGTAACTGGGCATCTGTATGATGATTTGCTAAGTCTGACAACCCTCATGAGGGTAAAATGAAGATTAGAAAAATACTTAAATGTATAAGCAAACATTCAAAATGAGGGCAACCGTGTTCCCATTTTGTAGACAAGGGAACTACACGTTAGGGATGCAAATCGCTCCAAAGCCACCCTCACAATCATCAGAGTCATGATTTAAACCCAGTCCTGATTCCAGAGGTCTCAACTTCTCTGTTGTGGCCAGGTACTCCCCCCAGTCCTACTCATGTGTGTGCACGTTCTGTCTTGAATATGACTCTCTCCCCATCGTGTAAGGGGGAGATTTTCCTCCCTGACATTGAAGGACTCCGTCTTCAGCAGGCACCTCCTGACCCAGTAGACTCCCATGAGCTCAGATCCCTGGGACCCGGTGGCTGCCCTCATCACATTCCCCGACTCCGCATCTTAGGACCCAAGTCTGACCCTTTTCAGGATCTGCAGCTGTGTTACAGGAAAGGGGACCCGATCCAGACCCCAAGGGAGGGTTCTCAGATGTCGTGCAAGAAACAATTCAGCATGAGTCTGCAAAGTGAAAGCATAATCGTTTATTTGTTTTGTTGTTTTGTTTCGGTTTGGTTTGGTTTGGAGATGGAGTCTCTGTTGCCCAGGCTAGATAGAGGGTAGCAGTGTGATCTTGGCACAGTATGACCTACGCCTCCCGGGTTTAAGAGATTTTCCTGCTTCAGCCTCCTGAGTAGCTGGGATCACAGGTGCATTTCACCACGCCTGGCTAATTTTTATATTTCTAGTAGAGATGGGGTTTCACCATGTCGGCCAGGCTGATCTGGAACTCTTGACCCCAGGTGATCCACCTGCCTCAGCTTCCCAAAGTGCTGTGATTACAGGTGTGAGCCAAAGAGCAAGTTTTTTAAGAAAATGAAGATAAAATAGCTAATCCATAGAGCATCCCAGAGGGTGCTGGTGCCCATCTTTAGGGTCATTTCTTGATGACATGCTAAATGAGGGGTAGACTATTTATGACTCCCCTTTTATAGATCATATAGGGAAACTTTCTGATGTTGCCATGGCTTTTGTAAACCATCATGGTGCCAGTGGCAATGTAGCAGTGAGGATGAGCAGAGGTCACTCTGGTTGTCATCTTGGTTTTGGACTGTCTTCTTTACTGCAGCCTGTTTTACCGGCAAGGTCTCTGTGATGTGTATCCCTTGCTGCCCTCTTGTCTCATCCTGTGACTCAGAATGCCTCCATCGCCTAGGAAATGCAGCCCAGTAGGTCTCAGCCTCCTTTTACACAGCTCCTATTGAAGATGGAGCTGCTGTGATTCACACGCCTCTGGCAGCTGGGCTCCTCAGGATCTCCTGACATTCTGTCCCCTCTGTCCTCAGCTCCTAGGTTCCCCCACCATCGCTGTCCTTCTGAGCCACCTGCTTCTGAGTTTCTTTATCACCAAGAAGAGGAATCACTCTCAGGTTCGGCTTTTGGGAAAAAGACAGCCCACGCAGGAAGTTGGGAGGAAGACACAGGCCCTGGTGTGGGTGATGGGGAGGGTAGAGCTGAGTGGGAGCCGGCAGGGCTGGCTTCATTCTCGTCCCTGTGAGTTGCCCACCGTGCAGACCCGCCCCACTCCTTCCCCATCGCATCAGACAGCGGGTCTTCTGTCTAGTGTTCAGACCCCAGGCCCTGGGTCAGATCAATGCTTTTTTCTCCTGCACCCCATCAGTCAGCAGACTTGCTTGGCGTCATCTTGAAAACGCATCCAGCAGCAAGGCCCTGGGTCACTCCTTCCTTCTGCCCCAGCCTCTCTCCACTTCCAGCCACAGGAGACCTGTGTGAGCTGAATCCATCGCACCCTCCTCTGCTGAGACCCACAGCGTCCCCATTTTCCTCAGTCTGAGTCAAAGGCCCCACAGTGGCCCACCTGAGCTGCCACATCGCCTCCAGCCTCACCTTCCACCCATCTCCCTCCCTTTCCCACCTACCCCATCCTCACACCTGTCTGATGTTCACACATCTCTCCAGTCATCTGCTTTAGCTGTTCCTTCCACCTGGACTACCCTCTCTCCAGAAGACCCTCATCCCCTCCAGCACCACCTGCAGTCATAGCCACCTTCCTCAGCATTGTTCAGCAAGGACACAGCCCACTCATTCCTCTCCTCCCAGCAGCTCCATTCCTTGGCCTGTCCTGGGCTCATTTTTGTTGTTCCCCAGCACTTCCCACTTCCTGAAGGGCCCTGCAGGAAGCCCCTGGCAGGGGCCGATGGCCTTGCTCTCCTTAGCCTAGAAGCTCCACAGCAATATAGCACACTCCTTGTGTCAGATTCAGTATGTAGTTAGTGCTCGGCATGCAGAAGGTGCTGGAACAGTGTTAGAACTATGGAAGAAGGGAGGGAGGGGAGAAGGGTAGGAGATAGGAAGGGAAGAAGGGAGGGATGGAGAGAAAGGAGGGAGGGGAGGAGTGAAAAGGAGGAAGGGAAGGAAAGATAGGAAAGGGGAGGAGAGATAGAGGGAAGGAAAGAGTTGAAAGAGGAAGAGAAGGAAAGAGAGAAGGAAGAAGGAAGGAGGGAGGGAAAAGAGGGCAGAAAGCAAGGCAAGAGAGGAGAAGAACAGAGTAGGGAAGAAAAGAAAGGTGGGAGGGAGGGAGGGAAGGGGGATGGAGGGAAGAAACATTTCTTCTCTAGGCCCAGCTTTCCCAATGTCCATCTGTCACTTGGACTGTTTCTCCAGCCTCCTGCATGGCCTCCTGTGGGCACAGTGACTCACGCCTGTAATCCCAGCACTTTGTGAGTTCGAGGCAGGTGGATCACCTGAGTTCAGGAGTTTGAAATCAGACCGGTCAACATGGCAAAATGCCATCTCTATTAAAAAAATACAAAGATTAGCTGAGTACCGTGGCAGGCAGCTATAATCTCAGCTACTCCAGAATCTCAGGCAAGAGAATCACTGGAACCCAGGAGGCAGAGGTCGCAGCGAGCGAGATCGTGCTGCCGCACTCCAGCCCAGTAACAGAGCAAGACTCCATTTAAAAAAATAATAAAAAAAACTTTCTCCAGGCAGCTGCCTTCTGATGATGCCCCTCAGCCGGTTAATCAGAGACCCTGAACTTCCGCCTGACCCTAAAGTGCCAAGTGACGCTGCCCATGCACTCCTCAGGCCATGCTGAGTGTCCTCTGAGTCATGCCACTCCCTCTGCCTAGGTTTTTGCTGCCCCATCTCAGAGCCTTCACTCCCTCTTCTCGGCTCCATCCCCTGATCCTCTGCCTGCCCAGCACCCACCTGCTGGTCATTTAACATGTATCTCAGGTTATAATCGCCCACCTCCTCATCATTTAACATGTATCTCAGGTTGTAATCCCAGTACTTTAGGAGGCCAGGGGCAGTGGGTCACTTGAGCCCAATAGCTTGAGGTCAGCCTGGGCAACAGAGTGAGACTCCACAAGTCCACCAAAAATGTAAAAGGAAGAAAGAAAGATGTAGTTGAGGCATTCATTATCCACCTCCAGGTAGCCTTCCTGATGGCGCCATACCCAGTTGTGCTCAGGGGCAGTCTTTGTTCTCTGGGCATTAGAAGCCACCTCCCTGGGGAGCGGTCCCGGTTCAGCTCCCGCAGGAGCCCAGGCACAGGATGAAGGCGGATGGATCAGGACTGAGGGTCAGAGATGCGGAGAGGCAGACAGATTTGGGACGCAGTTGGCGGGATCAGTGGGATCTGCTGCAGGGGTGACTGTCAGGGTGCAGGGGAGAATTCCAGACCAGCTGTGTCTTCATCTCTCTCTTCCCTCCAATCCCAGGAGAGCAAACGAGGCAGAAGGACACGTGGGTGCTAGTCACCAGCTCCATCCTCAGGAACTCGAGGACCATCAAGTTCCACAGCTGGGAGGGAGCCTTTCTCCACAGAGTCCTGGGCATCCAAGGCCAGGAGCTGCGCACACTGTGGACCTCCGGCCTCCTCTTCTCCCTGTCGCTGCTGTCCTTCCAAGCGTCTACATTTCTGGTCATGTCACTGTAGTCTCTACGCTGAGCAGGACCCGGGAAGGAGTGTGGGGCTCAGGAGATGAGGTAGGTGGAGCCTCCCAGATCCTACTGCCCTGTCCATCAAAACCCACACATTCTGTATCCTGTTCTCTCAGGATTCCTACTTTCTTCTGCGTGAATGAGTTTATCACATCATTCTGGCGAAGGTGGCAGCGGCCGGTGAGGTCTGCCGTTCTGAGAGTTTCAGGCTTCCACCGATGCGTGGAGGAGGGTTCAGGTGCAGACAGGCAGCAGAGGTAGAATCCAGGGTCTGAGTGGCTTTCCTTCTGTTGGCCAGCAAATGTCCACAGCCACCCCGTCAGATCCTTGTTCTGCCATTCTGTCATTTATTTCCGATGGCTATCAGAACACTCTTTCTAAAGCAGAGTTTTCAGAAGAATTTAAATATGTTGATCCATAGACCAGGCACAGTGACTCACGCCTGCCATCCCAGCTCTTTGGGAGGCCGAGGTGCCTCAAACCCGGTAGGTGAAGATCGCAGTGAGCCGAGATCGTGCCACTTCACTCCAGCTCGGGTGACGGAGCAAGACTTTGTGTCAGAAAACAAAACTAAACTAAACAACAGGACCACAAAATGGGACCAACACCCAGTGCCCTCTCCTGCTGCTCTCCCCAGGAGTCCCCAGGCTCAGCCCTCACATCTATCAGCTTCACAGAGAGTTCTTTTCTGACCACCTTCACCACCACCTGAGCACCCCCGCTTATGCTAATGTACTGTAACCTGCACCTGATTCGTCTTTACCTTTTTATTTTTGAAGACAGAGTCTCGCTCTGTTCCCCAGGCTGGAGTGCAGTGACACAACGTCGGCTCACTGCAACCTCCATCTCCCAAGTTCAAGCAATCCTCCCACCTCACCCTCCTCAGTAGCTGGGATTACAGGCACGTGCCATCACGCCTGGGTAATTTTTTTTTTTTTTTTTGGTACTTTTAGTAGAGATGGCATTTCACCATGTTGGCCAGGGTGGTCTTGAACTCCTAACCTCAAGCGATACATCCACCTCAGCCTCTCAAAGTGCTGAGATGACAGGTGGGAGCCACCACACCTTGTCATACGTGCTTTAGTTTTTATTCTTCATAGCGCTGTCCACCTGATGTGCTGTCTGTGTTAACGGTTTGTTTCTGGATCACCTGTCTCTCATTAGAATGGATGGATTCATTAACAGAGCAGCAACTTTGTTTTGCTCCTTGCTTTTTTCCCAGAGCCTGGAACCCTGCCAGGTATATGATAACCAGGCAATAATTATTCATAGAGTGAATGAATGGAATAATGAATAAATGGCCGGGTGCTGTGGCTCATGCCTGTAATCCCATCACTTTGGAAGGCTGAGGTGGGTGATTCGCTTGAGGTCAGGAGTTAGAGACCTGCCCCAGACAACATGGTGAAACCCCACCTCTACTAAAAATTTAAAAAGTTAGCTAGGAATGGTGATGCCCGCCCATAATCCCAGCTACTCGGGAGGCCAAGACAGCAGAATCGCCTGCACCCAGGAGTTGAAGGTTACAGTGAGTCGAGATCATGTCACCGCACTGTAGCCTGGCAGAAAGAGAGAGACTGTCTCAGAAATTAATGAAAATACTTTTAAAAAAGAATGAATGAAAGACAAGAAGGCCTAGTTAGAAGGAATAAGTTACAGTAATCCATAGTGCACAAGGGAAATTACAGTTAATGAGAATTTACTTGAATATTTCAAGATAGCTAGAAGAGAAAAATTTTTGTGTTGCCAAAACAAAAGATAAATATTTGAGGTGATGACTGTCTCAGTTACCCTGATTTGATCATTACATATTGTCTACAGTTGGGGTCCACAACCCTCTCGGCCATGGATCAGTATCAGTCTGTAGCCTGTGTGTGTGTGTGTGTGTGTGTGTGTGTGTGTGTGTGTGTTTGTTTCTTTTTTCTTTTTTCTTTTTTTTTGAGACAGAGTCTCACTCTGTGCAGTAGTGCGATCTCAGGTAAATGAAACCTCCATCTTCGAGGTTCAAGCAATTCTCCTGCCTCCTAAGTAGCTGGGATTACAGGCATGTACCATCACACATGTGTAATTTTTGTATTTTTAGTAGAGGTAGGATTTCAGCATGTTTGCCATGCTTGTCCCAAACTCATTAATTCAAGTGATTGGCCCTCCTCATTCTCACAAAGTGCTGGGATTCCAAGTCTGAGTCATTGTACCCGGGTTTTTTTTTTTTTTTTTTTTTTTGACAGGGAGTTTTGCTCTTGTTGTCCATTCTGGAATGCAATGGCATGATCTTGGCTCTTTTCAACCTCTGTCTCCTAGATTCAAATGACTTTCCTGCCTCAGACTCCCAAGTAGTTGTGATTACAGGTATGAGCCACCATGCCAGGCTAATTTTTGTATTTCTGGTAGATACAGGGTGTCTATATGTTGGTCACGTTGGTCTCGAAATCCTAACCTCAGGTAATTCACCTTCCTCAGTCTCCCAAAGTTCCAGAATTAGAGCGTGCCCATCTCACCTGTTAGGAACAGGGCAGGCAGAGCAGCAGGTGAGCAGCAGGCAGTCTAGGGAGGTTTTATCTGTGTTCACAGCCACTCCTTTTTGCTGGCATCACCACCTGAGCTCCACCTTGTCAGATCGGTGGTGTCGTTAGAGTCTCATAGGAATGCAAACTCTACCGTAAGCAGTACATGCGAGGGAGCGGACCGTGTGCTCCTTATGAGAGTCCAATGCCCGTTGATCTGTCACTGTCTCTTGTTACCCCCAGAGGGGACGATCTAGTTTCAGGAAAACAAGCTCAGGGCTCTCACTGATTCTACATTACAGTAAGTTGTGTAAATATTTCATTATATATTAAAATGTAATAATAACAGAAGTAGGCCGGGCACAGTGGCTCATGCCAGTTATCCTAGCACTTTGGGAGGCCGAGGCAGTCAGATCATCTGAGGTCGGGGGCTCAAGACCACCCAGGCCAACACGGTGAAACACCGTCTCTGCTAAAGGTACAGAAACTGTCATGGTGGCAGGAACCTGTAATCCTAGCTACTTGGCAGGCTGAGGTAGGAGAAGTGCTGGAACCCAGGAGGAGAGGTTGCAGTGAGCCACAATCGTAGTTTGGGAGGCCAAAGTGGGTGGATCTCCTGAAGTAAGCAGTTCGAGACCAGCCCGGCCCACTGGTGAAACCCCGCCTGTAAAAAAAATACTAAAATTATCTGGGTGCATTGGTAGGAGCCTATAAGCTGAGTCAGTCGGGAGGCTGAGGCAAAAGAATCGCTTGAACCCAGGAGGTGGGTGTTGCATTGATCATGTCCCTGCAGTCCAGCCTGGGCAACCTAGCAATAGTCAGTATCTTTAAAATAATAATAATAAAAAAGCAAGCCAGTTAAAATGGCTTATACCTATAATCCCAAAACTTTGGGAGGCCAAGGTGGAAAAATCAGTTGAGGCTAGGAGTCCCAGGTAAACCTCGGCAACATAACAGGACCCATCTCTACAACACATTTTTTTAAAAATCAGGCACAGTGGCATGTGCCTGTAGTCTCAGGTACTCAGGAGGCTGAGGGTAGAAGATCGCTAGAGCTCAGGAGGTTGAGGCTGCAGTGAGCCATGCTTGTGCCACTGCACTGCAGCCAGAGTGTCAGAGCGAGACCCTGCCTCTAAAAAAAAAGAATTCAGAGTATAGAAAGGTGTGTATTGTAAGTTCAAGCATGCCACGTCCCAAATTTCCTTCAGAAGTGTTTATGACCGCCCCAAGGACTCTGAATTCATTTCCCAGCGCGGCCCATAAGCACCCTAAACTTTACGGCTTCCACCACAGACATTTATTCTCACAGTTCTAAAGGCCAGAAGTCTAAAATAAATAAAATTTTATTGTTTGTTTCTTTTCTCTGTAAAGGCTGAGAGGGTTATGGTTACAATTAGGGTTGGGGTTAGGATTAGGGTTAGGGTTTAGAAATAGGGGTGGGGTAGAATTGAGGTTAAGGTTAGGGGTTAGAAGTTAGGGTTTGGAATTAGGGTTAGGGTTTAGGGTTGGAGTTGGGGTTAGGGGTCAGGGCTCAAGGGTCAAGAGTCAGGGGTCAGGGGTCAAGGGTCAAAAGTCAAGGGGTAGGGTTAGGTTGAGGGTTGGGGTTGAGGTTAGGGTCGGGGTTAGGGTTAGGGTCAGGGTTAGGGTTGGTGTCCCGGCCTGCGGGACAAACAACAGGGACCCTAGGGAGGGAGTGGGGATTAAGAGAGAGACAGGAGACACGAAGAATGGAGACAAGTCAAGAATCTGATCAAGTCTTGTTTATTAGGCTTAATGCAGCCGCTTATAAACAAGTAAAGGCGGGAAAATCTAAGGGCTAACGTCAGGGGGTAACTATGGTAATGAGACCACCGGCTGGTCTTGCAACTCAGCGGCTGGTCTTGCAACTCAGCGGAAAGTAGGATTTAGATAAAGAGGATGTGGGCTCTCAGGCAACAGAGTCACAGGATGGCTGTTAGGTGCTCAAAATGGATACCACTCCCCACAGGTCCTCCTTTTTATTTTTATTATTATTATTTTTGGGGGCGGCCGATCGCCTATGGGAACCATGCCTGTCTTAGGTCAAGAGACACACCTGCAGTGATGCTTTTACCCTTACCCGTCATAGGGTGCAGGATTCAAGTCCCGGTCCCTGTCTTAGGTGGGAGCATCTTACCGTCAGGCTCTCAGGTTGCCCGTCATCGGCTAACCGGTCCATCTCACCAGGCAATATCAGAGATGGTAAGTGGTACAAGTCAAGTTTTCACCACAGCCTCGATTCATCTCCATCTCCCTGTCGGCCATTTCCAGCTTATGATAATGAACCTGTAGGGGCTGCATTTTTATGGCATCAATCTGTTGCTTAACAAAAGCCATGACCTTGTTGATGATAAGAGGCCCAACAGTGAGGAGTAGGAGAAAGGCAACAAAAGGACCGAGGAGGGGGAGGAGATAGGGGAGACGTCCATTTAATCCCCCGGACAGGGGGTTGTCATAGAGCGCTGGTCTTCTTTTTGCCAAGTCTTCCTGTAGGCTTTTTATCTCATCTCTAACAACACCAGAACGGTTAGCATAGAAGCAGCACTTCTAGTCTAACGCAAGGCACAGTCCTCCCATCTCAGCGGTGAGCAGATCTAGGTCCCAGCGGTTCTGTAGGACTACTTCGGCTAGGGAGTCAAGTCGGTCTTGAATAACTTGTACGGTGGATGAGAGTAAATCAACATCATTAATTAACTGTAGAGAAAGTTGATGGTAAGAATGTAAAGAATAACCTAAACCTACAGTTCCTGTGGTAAAGGCAGCAGTCATCCCAGGGTAGTTAACAAAGGGATGAATCGAACTGCCCTTTTGCTTCTACCTGCTACAACATCAAAACTGGGAAGGGGAATAGGGTCATCCCCCGAAACTATGCTTGCATCAGGAAATAGGGAAGCTACCATGCAGATTCCCGTCCAATTCTTAGGAAGATAAGAGAAAGGCATGTTGTTTCCACAAACAAAACTTTGTCCAGCAGGGGCATACACATCAATGGTGGCATTTAAAACCCTAGCACAATTACAAGAGTCTGCGATTGAGCCAACATCAATGTCCTAGGAGGTATTCGTGAAAGGTCTTTGGTAACAAGTGACATCGACACAGAGGCTTGACAAAGGCTGAACTGCAAAAGGGAGACGAAGGGTCCCCTTAGTACTGTAATCAGCAATCGCCGGCAAGGCTAAAGGCATGGGCATCCCTAGAGGCATGCAGATCCAGCAGTCATTAGCTAAAGAGGAATTGCTGTGTAGGAGGAAACCGTGGACTGCCTTAACAAGGTTTTGGGTTTGGACATCTAGTTCCAATCGGCGAGGTTTAGGTAAGGCTAAGGGGTGATAAGATAAAGTAGGAAACAGCATTTTTAACACTTTCTTAACGTGATGAGACCTCATCTGGTCATGCGGGCCTCCTCCATCGCTGACACCGATGGTGGGGCTGCTTTTCCAACAAATGGGCTGCCCTTTTGGTTCCAGACAAGGGGCTAAAGCATATTTATAGATAATACCCAGCGGTGAGCTGGAGGCCCAATCACCCCCAAAAGAGCCGGATCGGGCATAAGCGATCCAGGTTGTAAAGTAAGTTTTATTATTCCCGGTGCAGGTGGCATATTGCTTATAGCAGCTGTTATGAATGGACTGGTATATTGTTGCAGAGCAGTTACAGACTGGTTGGGGAGATCCTGGGGGAATTATTGTTATAGGTGGTTTGGCAACACATCTATAGCCTTGCTTTTTGTCACTGCCATAAGTAAGGTATGCCGTTTTGGTTATACAGTTGATTTGGCTAGAAAAGGTTGAGGGTGGGGAGGATATAGTACCTAATTTACATTCACAGGGCTCACCATATATGCTCTTCAAAACTTGCTGTACATCATACCGTGCTCCGAATCCACTGTCAGTCTTGGGTATGAGAGTGGTTATTAGGGATATCAGTACTAAGGTCCACATGCTTCTGAAGAAAAAGCAAAAAGTGGGGATAATCCTCAGGGCTTCGCACATTCCCTGGGGGGAGGGGTTATTATCTTCATACCCTGCTGTTCCTTTACTATCTACTTGTTTTACCAGTCTTTCTGGCAACCATCTGGCAGAATCTGCTTCTTTTGCATATACAGAAACTGATCCTCTTCCCCAAATTAATACGGGGTCAGGCCCATGCCAAGAGCCAGTCATAGTATCTTTCCACATTACAGATGCAAACTTTGTTTGAGTTTCTGCCTTCTAGTGGTGTTCTGCAGCGGAGTGTCCGTCTTTGTCCAGAGTTAAAAAATTAAGTATAAATAGTGAGTGTGCTATGAGGTTTCTGGGGGATCCCTTAATGGGGTACCATACCCCCGTTTTTATTTTTTCAAGGGTAATTTTTAAGGTGAGATGGGTTCTCTCAACTATTCCTTGTCCTTGAGGGTTATAAGGGATGCCAGTTACGTGTTGTATGTTTAATTGGGAGCAGAACCAAGCAAAGGCAGTGCTGGTATATCCTGGCCCATTATCATTTTTGATTTTTTGTGGACAGCCAAGGGTGGCAAAAGCAGATAGTAGGTGTCCAATGACATGCTCGGTGGCTTCTCCTGTCTGGAGTGTGGCAAATACATATCCACTAAAAGCATCAACAGATACACGAACATATTTAAGGTTGCCAAATTCTGAAATATGGGTTACATCCATTTGCCAGAGTGCATTGGGGACTAGACCCCTAGGGTTAACTCCCAGATGGGGTACAGGCAGGTGTGTAGCACATTGTGTGCATTCCTTAACTATTTGTCTGGCTCGTTCTCTGGTGATGTCATGTAATAATCTGAGAGAGTGAGCATTAAGGTGATGTAGGCTGTGTGTGTGTTGAGCTTGAGATAACGGATCTTTGGTTTCTGCAGTATATGCATGAAAAATGCGAGTGGCTAAGTCAGCTTGTTGATTACCTTGTGACAGCGGTCCAGGTAATCCCGAGTGGGCCCATAAGTGCCCAATAAAGAAAGGATGAGTTCTGTTAACGATGAATTGTTGTAATTGTTTAAATAATACTGCAGCCGAAGAGGTATGTTTGATAACGGGAGCTGTCTCTAAACTAGGTACAGACTGAGCAATGTATGCACTGTCAGTATAAACGTTCAGGGAGTGATTAGGGAAAGCAGAGAACACTGCTATGACAGCTTGTAATTCAGTAAGCTGAGCTGAGGATGACTGGGTTTGAAACTGTACGGTATGGCCCTGACTGACATAGGCAGCTATACCTGTGGACGAGCCATCAGTGAACACTACGAGTCCATCAGGAAAGGGCTCAGATTTTGTAACCTTTGGGAAAATAAATTCATGTCTGTTTGCAAAGGTAATTAGCTCATCGGGAGGGTAACAGTTATCCAATTGTCCTGAAAAGGAAGCTAATGCTATAGGCCAAGCCTCAGTTGTTTGCATAAGCCATTGAACTTGTTCTTTACTGTATGGTTGGACGATTAAAGATGGTTCATAACCAAAATACTCTCTGCCCATAGCTCGACCTTGGATCATCAGCCTTGCTACCATGAGGTAGTACGGTTCGAGGATTCTTTTTGGTGTGTTAGGGAGATGCACCCACATTACAGGTGCGGTTTGCCAAAACACGGCAGTGGGTGATAATGAGGTCTGACAAATAATAAATTGGAGTGGCTTATTATAGTCTACAAAGGTAATGGTTCGATAATTGATGGCACGTTCTACAATCTGAATAGCCTGTAAGCCTTCAGAGGTTAGCTCTCGAGGTGAGGTAGGGTTTGGGTCTCCATTTAGGATATCATAAAGCGGTTTGAGGTCTGCTTTGCATAGTTTTAAATAAGGTAGAAGCTAATTGATATATCCCGATAATTTTTGGAAATCATTCAGCGCCTTAAGTTTGTCTAGTCTAAGTTGTACCTTCTGTGTGGTAACCTGATTTCCTCTTAGCTGAAAACCTAAATACGTGTAGGGATCAGTGAGTTGCACCTTTTCAGGAGCTATTAACAGGCCATGTTGCGTAAGAGATGTCTGTAAAGCCTCAAAACAAGATAAAACATTTTGCCCATCCTTCCCCGCTATAAGAATGTCATCCATGTAATGGATGATATAAATTCCTCTCCAGGTGCTTCTAATAGGTTCAATAGCTGAAGTAAAGAAAGATTGGCACAAGGTCGGACTATCAGCCATGCCCTGAGGTAACACTGTCCCGTGATATCTTTTCATAGGTTCCCTAAAATTGGTAGAGGGCACACTGAAGGCAAAACGTTTTTGATCATCTGGATGTAATGGGATGGTAAAGAAACAGTCTTTCAAATCAATAACTATTTTATAGCAGTCTAAAGGTATGGCGACGGGAGAGGGGAGTCCAGGTCGTAGGGCTCCCATGAGGACCATAGACTTATTGACCTCTCTAAGGTCTTGTAACAACCGCCATTTTCCTGATTTCTTTCTTATGACAAAGATCGGCGTGTTCCAAGGAGAATTAGTAGGCTCTATACGTCCTGCCTGTAACTGTTCCTGTACCAGTTGTTGGGCGGCAGCTAGTTTTTCTGAAGAGAGGGGCCACTGATCAACCCAGACAGGGTCATGAGATCTCCAGGTGATTTTGTCTGCATGGGTTACAGGACAGACCGTGACCCCTGTTACAAATGGCCAGGCCCAGTTCTGTCTGTCTTTGATTTTGTCTGAATGGGGTCTAGGATTCCATCTTGATTTTTTCCCAGCCCTGTTCCTGGCACATAGCCATTTTTTAGCATTTGGGCAGTAACAATATCATTAGGACTGCGAATGACCATTCCTATTTGAGCCAGCAGGTCCCTGCCCCACAGGTTAAAAGGCAGGCCTGCGACTATATAGGGCTGAATGTGTCCATGATGTCCCTTCTCATCTTTCCAGGTCAGCAATTTACTGCTTCTTTCTGGATTTCTTTGACCAATCCCGGTTAGATGAGTGATTGTAGCCTCTGTAGGCCACGTCTGAGGCCACTGGGTTTTGCCGATGATAGTTGCATCAGCTCCGGTATCTACTCACCCAGTAAATTTTTTCTCATCTAACCATAATGTCATCATGGGCTTGCCGGAAGATATTATTTCTGCCCAATAAACATCCGAAGAGCCAAAACCGCCAGTGCCCCTATTCCTCTTGACAGCCTTATTCTTGGTTTTGTGAAGGGGTAAACGTAGGAGCTGCGCAAATCTTTGTCCCGGGGAAACAGTATTTATCACTCGAGGAGAGGATGCCATAACTTTAATGTCTCCCGTATAGTCATTGTGTATCACCCCGGGGAGAACTTGTAAGCCCTGTAGGGTGAGGCTGCTGCACCCTAGAATAAGTGCAGCAGAGCCCTCGGGTAGAGGCCCATAGACTCCTGTAGGCAGGGCCTGAACCCCCATCTCAGGTGTTAATACTGTGTGGGAGGTGGAACAGAGGTCCAATCCCGCACTTCCTGCCGTTGCTCGGCAGAGGCTTGAAATGGATTGTTGCTTGGGGGAACAAAGCTGACTGCCCCGTAGATCTGATTTGGTTTGGGGGCCTGGGGCCGGCCCCTCATCCCATTTCCCTGATGGGGAGAAAGGAGGTTGCCCTGGGCATCTTTCTTAGATTTGCACTCATTAGCCCAATGCTTGCCACGCTTACACCGTGGACATAGGCCAGGGGCTTTTATGTTGAAGGAGGGTTTCTTATCAGCATTGCAATGTGTAGCATAGTGACCACCAGTGCCACATTGAAAGCACTTATTCTTTGACTGATTAGATAGAAATTGCCTCACTGTATAACCTTGCAAGGCGGCAGCCATAGCCAGTCCCTGTTGGTAGGCAGACCCAATGTCTGAACACAGGCGAATATAGCCCGAGAGACGTGTCTTCTTTTTATAAGGAGGAATAGCGGCCTGACAAGCAGCGTTTGGATTTTCAAACGCCAGTTGCTTTACAAAGTCTTGGCCAACCTGTGGATCACCAAAAATTCTCCCCGCCGCTGTAAGGAGACAGTGAACAAATTCTGAAAACGGCTCATCTGGCCCTTGCTTGATACTAGTAAGAGAGGAACTGAGATCTCCCTTAGTGGGCATCTTTCTCCAAGCCTTCGTTCCTGCAGCCTGAATTTGAGCATTAAGTCCAGCATCATACTGCATCTGGGCATCACTGTTGGCGTAATTGCCTTCCCCAACGAACATATCAAAGCTCCAATTGTTGTTAGCCTGCGCATTACGGCGGGCAGTTTCTTTGCAGCACTCATAATACTCAGACTTCCAAAGCAGGAAGTCTCCGCCAGATAAGGTAGCACGGGCTAGAGTTTGCTAATCCCCTGGAGTAAGCCAATTCTCAGCTACTGATTCCAAAATTGCGGTGGTATACGGAGCAGTAGCACAACATTGCACCACAGCAGTCTTCAATTCTTTGATAATTTTGAAATCAAAACCGACATGGTGTCTCCACGTGGCATTATTTTGATCTACAATTTCGGTGACTGGATAAACATTAGGGTTGCCTGACTGCAATGAAGAGTTAGTTGGGACGGGCTGCCTCAGGGCGGTTCCCAGGCGAGGGTTACCGCCAAACAAAGACGCGGAAGTTTTTGTTTCATTCCTAACCTTCCCTATCTTGATTTTCTCTAACTGCTCAATGATATCCTGATGTTGTACTTCGAGCCGTATCTGCTGTTTTAAGAAATTAATCTTATCGTGTAGCTCCTTTTGAGGATCATAAACGGGAAATGTCATTGTAGGTGCCGAGGGCGGAGGCCGCGGCCTCTCGGAGGGCCAGTTACCCTTTTCAAATTTGGCTAATTCCTCCCGTACGTCCTCCCAACCTATTCCCTCTTCCATGACGTCATCTTCTGAATTGTTTGCCCTTTCTATAAGCCACCCTGATAAGCGAGCGCACATCCCACACTTATGTCTAATTTTATCCTTTTGTTTACAGGATTAATCTGCAGTTTCTGGTTAGGGTTCGGGTTCGGTTTCGGGTTCGGGTTTTAGGGTTTTACGGTTTTAGGGTACGGGTTAGGGTACGGGTTAGGGTACGGGTTAGGGTTAGGGTACGGGTTAGGGTACGGGTTAGGGTTGGGGTTAGGGTTAGGGTTAGGGTTAGGGTACGGGTTAGGGTACGGGTTAGGGTACGGGTTAGGGTACGGGTTAGGGTTAGGGTACGGGTTAGGGTTAGGGTACGGGTTAGGGTACGGGTTAGGGTACGGGTTAGGGTACGGGTTAGGGTACGGGTTAGGGTACGGGTTAGGGTACGGGTTAGGGTACGGGTTAGGGTACGGGTTAGGGTACGGGTTAGGGTACGGGTTAGGGTACGGGTTAGGGTTAGGGTTAGGGTTAGGGTTAGGGTTAGGGTTAGGGTTAGGGTTAGGGTCAGGGTCAGGGTCAGGGTCAGGGTCAGGGTCAGGGTCAGGGTCAGGGTCAGGGTCAGGGTCAGGGTCAGGGTCAGGGTCAGGGTCAGGGTCAGGGTCAGGGTCAGGGTCAGGGTCAGGGTCAGGGTCAGGGTCAGGGGTAGGGGTAGGGTTAGGGGTAGGGTTAGGGGTAGGGTTAGGGGTAGGGTTAGGGGTAGGGTTAGGGGTAGGGGTAGGGGTAGGGGTAGGGGTAGGGGTAGGGGTAGGGTTAGGGTTAGGGTTAGGGTTAGGGTTAGGGTTAGGGTTAGGGTTAGGGTTAGGGTTAGGGTTAGGGTTAGGGTTAGGGTTAGGGTTAGGGGTAGGGTTAGGGGTAGGGTTAGGGGTAGGGGTAGGGGTAGGGTTAGGGGTAGGGGTAGGGGTAGGGGTAGGGGTAGGGGTAGGGGTAGGGTTAGGGGTAGGGGTAGGGTTAGGGGTAGGGTTAGGGGTAGGGGTAGGGGTAGGGGTAGGGGTAGGGGTAGGGGTAGGGGTAGGGGTAGGGGTAGGGGTAGGGTTAGGGGTAGGGGTAGGGGTAGGGGTAGGGGTAGGGGTAGGGGTAGGGGTAGGGGTAGGGGTAGGGGTAGGGGTAGGGGTAGGGGTAGGGGTAGGGGTAGGGGTAGGGGTAGGGGTAGGGGTAGGGGTAGGGTTAGGGTTAGGGTTAGGGTTAGGGTTAGGGTTAGGGTTAGGGTTAGGGTTAGGGTTAGGGTTAGGGTTAGGGTTAGGGTTAGGGTTAGGGTTAGGGTTAGGGTTAGGGTTAGGGTTAGGGTTAGGGTTAGGGTTAGGGTTAGGGTTAGGGTTAGGGTTAGGGTTAGGGTTAGGGTTAGGGTTAGGGTTAGGGTTAGGGTTAGGGTTAGGGTTAGGGTTAGGGTTAGGGTTAGGGTTAGGGTTAGGGTTAGGGTTAGGGTTAGGGTTAGGGTTAGGGTTAGGGTTAGGGTTAGGGTTAGGGTTAGGGTTAGGGTTAGGGTTAGGGTTAGGGTTAGGGTTAGGGTTAGGGTTAGGGTTAGGGTTAGGGTTAGGGTTAGGGTTAGGGTTAGGGTTAGGGTTAGGGTTAGGGTTAGGGTTAGGGTTAGGGTTAGGGTTAGGGTTAGGGTTAGGGTTAGGGTTAGGGTTAGGGTTAGGGTTAGGGTTAGGGTTAGGGTTAGGGTTAGGGTTAGGGTTAGGGTTAGGGTTAGGGTTAGGGTTAGGGTTAGGGTTAGGGTTAGGGTTAGGGTTAGGGTTAGGGTTAGGGTTAGGGTTAGGGTTAGGGTTAGGGTTAGGGTTAGGGTTAGGGTTAGGGTTAGGGTTAGGGTTAGGGTTAGGGTTAGGGTTAGGGTTAGGGTTAGGGTTAGGGTTAGGGTTAGGGTTAGGGTTAGGGTTAGGGTTAGGGTTAGGGTTAGGGTTAGGGTTAGGGTTAGGGTTAGGGTTAGGGTTAGGGTTAGGGTTAGGGTTAGGGTTAGGGTTAGGGTTAGGGTTAGGGTTAGGGTTAGGGTTAGGGTTAGGGTTAGGGTTAGGGTTAGGGTTAGGGTTAGGGTTAGGGTTAGGGTTAGGGTTAGGGTTAGGGTTAGGGTTAGGGTTAGGGTTAGGGTTAGGGTTAGGGTTAGGGTTAGGGTTAGGGTTAGGGTTAGGGTTAGGGTTAGGGTTAGGGTTAGGGTTAGGGTTAGGGTTAGGGTTAGGGTTAGGGTTAGGGTTAGGGTTAGGGTTAGGGTTAGGGTTAGGGTTAGGGTTAGGGTTAGGGTTAGGGTTAGGGTTAGGGTTAGGGTTAGGGTTAGGGTTAGGGTTAGGGTTAGGGTTAGGGTTAGGGTTAGGGTTAGGGTTAGGGTTAGGGTTAGGGTTAGGGTTAGGGTTAGGGTTAGGGTTAGGGTTAGGGTTAGGGTTAGGGTTAGGGTTAGGGTTAGGGTTAGGGTTAGGGTTAGGGTTAGGGTTAGGGTTAGGGTTAGGGTTAGGGTTAGGGTTAGGGTTAGGGTTAGGGTTAGGGTTAGGGTTAGGGTTAGGGTTAGGGTTAGGGTTAGGGTTAGGGTTAGGGTTAGGGTTAGGGTTAGGGTTAGGGTTAGGGTTAGGGTTAGGGTTAGGGTTAGGGTTAGGGTTAGGGTTAGGGTTAGGGTTAGGGTTAGGGTTAGGGTTAGGGTTAGGGTTAGGGTTAGGGTTAGGGTTAGGGTTAGGGTTAGGGTTAGGGTTAGGGTTAGGGTTAGGGTTAGGGTTAGGGTTAGGGTTAGGGTTAGGGTTAGGGTTAGGGTTAGGGTTAGGGTTAGGGTTAGGGTTAGGGTTAGGGTTAGGGTTAGGGTTAGGGTTAGGGTTAGGGTTAGGGTTAGGGTTAGGGTTAGGGTTAGGGTTAGGGTTAGGGTTAGGGTTAGGGTTAGGGTTAGGGTTAGGGTTAGGGTTAGGGTTAGGGTTAGGGTTAGGGTTAGGGTTAGGGTTAGGGTTAGGGTTAGGGTTAGGGTTAGGGTTAGGGTTAGGGTTAGGGTTAGGGTTAGGGTTAGGGTTAGGGTTAGGGTTAGGGTTAGGGTTAGGGTTAGGGTTAGGGTTAGGGTTAGGGTTAGGGTTAGGGTTAGGGTTAGGGTTAGGGTTAGGGTTAGGGTTAGGGTTAGGGTTAGGGTTAGGGTTAGGGTTAGGGTTAGGGTTAGGGTTAGGGTTAGGGTTAGGGTTAGGGTTAGGGTTAGGGTTAGGGTTAGGGTTAGGGTTAGGGTTAGGGTTAGGGTTAGGGTTAGGGTTAGGGTTAGGGTTAGGGTTAGGGTTAGGGTTAGGGTTAGGGTTAGGGTTAGGGTTAGGGTTAGGGTTAGGGTTAGGGTTAGGGTTAGGGTTAGGGTTAGGGTTAGGGTTAGGGTTAGGGTTAGGGTTAGGGTTAGGGTTAGGGTTAGGGTTAGGGTTAGGGTTAGGGTTAGGGTTAGGGTTAGGGTTAGGGTTAGGGTTAGGGTTAGGGTTAGGGTTAGGGTTAGGGTTAGGGTTAGGGTTAGGGTTAGGGTTAGGGTTAGGGTTAGGGTTAGGGTTAGGGTTAGGGTTAGGGTTAGGGTTAGGGTTAGGGTTAGGGTTAGGGTTAGGGTTAGGGTTAGGGTTAGGGTTAGGGTTAGGGTTAGGGTTAGGGTTAGGGTTAGGGTTAGGGTTAGGGTTAGGGTTAGGGTTAGGGTTAGGGTTAGGGTTAGGGTTAGGGTTAGGGTTAGGGTTAGGGTTAGGGTTAGGGTTAGGGTTAGGGTTAGGGTTAGGGTTAGGGTTAGGGTTAGGGTTAGGGTTAGGGTTAGGGTTAGGGTTAGGGTTAGGGTTAGGGTTAGGGTTAGGGTTAGGGTTAGGGTTAGGGTTAGGGTTAGGGTTAGGGTTAGGGTTAGGGTTAGGGTTAGGGTTAGGGTTAGGGTTAGGGTTAGGGTTAGGGTTAGGGTTAGGGTTAGGGTTAGGGTTAGGGTTAGGGTTAGGGTTAGGGTTAGGGTTAGGGTTAGGGTTAGGGTTAGGGTTAGGGTTAGGGTTAGGGTTAGGGTTAGGGTTAGGGTTAGGGTTAGGGTTAGGGTTAGGGTTAGGGTTAGGGTTAGGGTTAGGGTTAGGGTTAGGGTTAGGGTTAGGGTTAGGGTTAGGGTTAGGGTTAGGGTTAGGGTTAGGGTTAGGGTTAGGGTTAGGGTTAGGGTTAGGGTTAGGGTTAGGGTTAGGGTTAGGGTTAGGGTTAGGGTTAGGGTTAGGGTTAGGGTTAGGGTTAGGGTTAGGGTTAGGGTTAGGGTTAGGGTTAGGGTTAGGGTTAGGGTTAGGGTTAGGGTTAGGGTTAGGGTTAGGGTTAGGGTTAGGGTTAGGGTTAGGGTTAGGGTTAGGGTTAGGGTTAGGGTTAGGGTTAGGGTTAGGGTTAGGGTTAGGGTTAGGGTTAGGGTTAGGGTTAGGGTTAGGGTTAGGGTTAGGGTTAGGGTTAGGGTTAGGGTTAGGGTTAGGGTTAGGGTTAGGGTTAGGGTTAGGGTTAGGGTTAGGGTTAGGGTTAGGGTTAGGGTTAGGGTTAGGGTTAGGGTTAGGGTTAGGGTTAGGGTTAGGGTTAGGGTTAGGGTTAGGGTTAGGGTTAGGGTTAGGGTTAGGGTTAGGGTTAGGGTTAGGGTTAGGGTTAGGGTTAGGGTTAGGGTTAGGGTTAGGGTTAGGGTTAGGGTTAGGGTTAGGGTTAGGGTTAGGGTTAGGGTTAGGGTTAGGGTTAGGGTTAGGGTTAGGGTTAGGGTTAGGGTTAGGGTTAGGGTTAGGGTTAGGGTTAGGGTTAGGGTTAGGGTTAGGGTTAGGGTTAGGGTTAGGGTTAGGGTTAGGGTTAGGGTTAGGGTTAGGGTTAGGGTTAGGGTTAGGGTTAGGGTTAGGGTTAGGGTTAGGGTTAGGGTTAGGGTTAGGGTTAGGGTTAGGGTTAGGGTTAGGGTTAGGGTTAGGGTTAGGGTTAGGGTTAGGGTTAGGGTTAGGGTTAGGGTTAGGGTTAGGGTTAGGGTTAGGGTTAGGGTTAGGGTTAGGGTTAGGGTTAGGGTTAGGGTTAGGGTTAGGGTTAGGGTTAGGGTTAGGGTTAGGGTTAGGGTTAGGGTTAGGGTTAGGGTTAGGGTTAGGGTTAGGGTTAGGGTTAGGGTTAGGGTTAGGGTTAGGGTTAGGGTTAGGGTTAGGGTTAGGGTTAGGGTTAGGGTTAGGGTTAGGGTTAGGGTTAGGGTTAGGGTTAGGGTTAGGGTTAGGGTTAGGGTTAGGGTTAGGGTTAGGGTTAGGGTTAGGGTTAGGGTTAGGGTTAGGGTTAGGGTTAGGGTTAGGGTTAGGGTTAGGGTTAGGGTTAGGGTTAGGGTTAGGGGTAGGGTTAGGGTTAGGGTTAGGGTTAGGGTTAGGGTTAGGGTTAGGGTTAGGGTTAGGGTTAGGGTTAGGGTTAGGTTAGGGTTAGGGTTAGGGTTAG